>OZ010613.1:9630636-9655636 GCA_963932145.1 Acanthosepion lycidas | reverse complement strand
TCCCCTAGGAACAATTTGGGCAATTAGAAAATTAAGGAGGAGTTAACTCCGACACCACAAACATCGCGTATAATGTAATATACGAGAGAATTTTAAACATATGTAATTAATTAGGTTGTTTAGTATTTTTAATATCGCGGTTGTTGTAATCCTGAGGGTGTTTGAGATTCGTAAAAATGCTTTCAATAGAAAGGTGCTGATCCTGTGAAAGAATCTTACTTATTATAAAACACAGATTGTGTGTGTGTGTGTTCGTTTATATATGGGATCGTATTTCCTACGTTTTTCAACCAGTTTCAACAAAACTTCACATGACTACGTAAAATTACCCGGCGGTGGTTCTGATAGCGCCCAAAATTAGAAAAAAACACAATGGTTTTTGCACGAAATCGATTTGAAAGCACGAGTAAGGGTATCGCAACCGACCGGAAGTTACTGCCGGCTACTCAAACGTCCGAAAACAGAACGAATGCCGTTAACTTCCGGGGACTCAGCGTTTTTTTTGTTTTTTTTTTCAGAGAAAGATACACAAAAAGTAAAACAAATGAAACATAAACATACACACGTCCTCCTAACTAAAAATAATAAACGAAAACAACTTTAAATACACATGCTGTCCAAATGAAACCCATGTGTATAGTCAAAATGCGGAAGTTAATTTTTAGTCATCAATCAAAAGATATTGCCAACCGACTACGATGATATCCGGAGCCGACATAAATTCAGCCGATTTCTTCCACCAAGGAACCTAGCAAAAATATTTTAACCTAAGAACTCGGCTCGGTTGCTAGGATCAAAGTGTAGTATCTGCGCTTTGTGAGCTTCCGAGTCGGGTTTCTGTCGAACTCTCTGCTTTAGAGAGGAACTCGGAGGAAGCTTTGCCGAAGGGCAAGGTTTCCTTCGGAGAGGTAGACAGGATCTGAACCCGTCTAGGCGGGTTCAAAGGTTATATTTTTGGCCGAGCTACCCACATTAAACCGGCCTTGTGCCACATTCGATCCTGGTGGGTGGATTGATAAATACAACCTAGCAAAAATATTTTAACTCAAGTGATAGCGATTGCTGTGTGAGTCGTATGATTTTTGAATGAAGCGCCGGCAACGCTGGGCCATGCTGCTAGTCTGAAATAAAACTCCCACTGCAAAAATAATTAATGTATCGAACTAATTAAATAGACCCACGCTAAATATTTTTTTAGGATTTAAAACAAGGAAGACATAAAGCTCGATAATACAATGATCTTATGTTGTCAAATTTATGATTTCAATTTAGATCAGGAAATTATGGAAGCCATGAATTCTAAGGCAAACGAATTGTACGTCCAATTATTGCGATACGAACTATATTTACGTTGTGTAAAATTGAAAATATCAAATGTAATTATAAAAAATAAATTACAAGTGTGATGAAGATGATAATATGTTCATAAATGAAATATTAACAATTAAGATAAGAAAATTTGTATAAATTGAAATGAATTATATGAGATTGTCCACAAATGATAGTCATATCATACTTCTTCAGGGCGTTAGCGATTACCGCTAGTCCTGGGTATTACTATAAACATTTATATGCACAAAAGCTGTGTATCATCTACCATGTACTCAATTGTGGAAGCAGAATAACATATCTTTATTACTTCAAAGCTGCCCTAAAATTAATTTTCGGCATTAAATGACATAACTTGATATGATATTAAACACACACGCCAATCATTTGGTGATCAATGCTCTCCACACTTTCCTATCCATTGTAGCTCTAAGTAAATGTTGTCTTTTCGCTTTCTTTTCTAATCTCTCTACTAACAACCATTTACAGAAGCACGTTCTTCCAGTATGTGTGCTGGGCAATCATGGTTCTCCACACTTTCCTATCCAGTTTAGCTCTAAGTAACTTTTGTCTTTTCACTTTCTTTTCTCATCCCGCTTCTGCCAACTATTTACTGAAGTACGTTCTTCCTGTATGTGTGGCTGGCGATCATGGCCCTCCACATTTTCCAATCCTTTGTAACTTTTACTAAATTTTGTCTTTTCGGTATTTTTCCTAAACCCTGTTCTGCCAATCATTTACACAAGCTTGTTCTTGCATGTGCTGTGTCCCTTCAGGTCATTTGGTGATCATGTCCCTCCACACTTTCCTATTTTTTTTACCTATTTGTAATTTTTCCCTTTTCGCTATCTTTCCTAATCCCTCTCCTGCCAATCATTTGCACAAACTCGTTCTTCTATGTGCTAGGACATGGGCGATTATGGCTCTCCACATTTTCCTAACCTTTGTAGCTGTTAGAAATTTTTGTCTTTTCGCTATCTTTCCTAATCCCTCTCCTGCCAATCATTTACACACGCTTGTGCTTCTATGTGCTATGAACCTTGAGGACATGGGCGATTATGGCTCTCCACATTTTCCTAAACTTTGTAGCTGTTAGAAAAATTTGCCTTTTCGTTAATGCTTAAAAAAAAAAATATTCCTAATCCCTCTCCTGCGAATCATTTACACAAGCTCGTTCTTCTATGTGCTATGAATCTTCAGGACATTGGCGATTATGGCTCTCCACATTTTCCCATCCTTTGTAGCTGTTAGAAATTTTTGCCTTTTCGCTATCTTTCCTAATCCCTCTCCTGCCAGTCATTTACACAAGCTCGTTCTTCTATGTGCTATGAAACTTCAGGACATGGGCGATTATGGCTCTCCACATTTTCCTATCCTTTGAAGCTGCTTCTTTATCTTTATGCCATTCAGCACTGTTACCTTTGTTTCTGACAACTGTTTTACGTCTCTTAATTTGCTAAATAGCGTCCAGACAGAAAATGAGTTCAGCAGATATACAGAAATAGAAAAAAGGGGTGTAAGATAAGAACGCATCTTCTCATTGTACTTGTTCAGCTTATACAGTGAAACAATTCTGAGAGATTTAAAAGTCTGCCACAAACTTAACCCTTTGCCTTTACTGTGCATGATGCGTGACATGTGATTTCCACGTCTGTGCTTTCTATGTGATGCACAGAATGTAGGGCTTTCATGTCTGTGCATCCTATCTGGTGCCATGATATTAAAATAATTTTAAACCTAAAGACGCTTAATAAAAGAGTCTACTATTGAGCAGGACGTCTGAGGCAAGGCCTAATCTAGTATTTTACAAGAATACGGTTATATTTAACCCTTTGCCTATCCTATGGCATATGTGATGCACAGGACATGCGATTTCAACGTCCGTGCATCCTATGCAGTGCGCACAATTCATGATTTTTCAAAGAGTCGTAAAACTAAGGACGCTTAAGAAAAAAGTCTACTATTGAGCAGGACGTCTGGGAAAAGGCCTAACCTATTATTTTACAAGAATAATTTTGTATTTAACACTTTGCCTGTCCTATGGCATATATGATTCACAGAACATGGGACTTCCACTTCCGTGCGTCTGTCATATGTGTTGAACACGAGCTATGATTTTAAAAGGGTGTTAAAATAAAGGATGATTAAGAAGAGAGACTACTATTAGGTTGGTGCAAACATAATGTCGTTTTCTCATATATGATACTGTGTGAGAAAACGACATTATTTTTGCACCAATCTAATATTAACCAGGACGTCTGGGGAATGGCCTACTCTAATATTTTGTACATCATATCATTCTTGACTGATAAGGTAAAGTCTCAAATGAAAAAAGTCTACTGGGTTGACAACTAAGTTCCCGCCGCGTTTTAAAATTTTGGAATCTGTTGTATTTTTAAATTTTGGAATGTATTTTTTTCGAAACTTTTATTCTGGAATCATTTTGTAATCTATCTGTTTTCTTTTTTTTTTTTTATTCCGAGTTAATTTAATTTCTGTTTATTTTCAGATCATTAAAATGGAATGTCAAGTTAAGGAAAATAAGCATTTTCGACACCTCCTTCTTTTTGCATTTAATCAAGGTTCTAAGGCCACAAAAGCTGCTCGCGACATTTGTGCTGTGTATAGAGAGAATGCCATAGCTGAAAGAACCGCTCGTGATTGTTATGTCAAGTTCAAAAATGGAAATTTTGACCTCAAATACGCACCTCGTTCAGTTCTATGAAGAATAATTAAACCAACATTTACACGAAAATTCTCGTCAAACTCGCAGAGAAAATGAAATGCTCCCAGACTGCTATAGAGAAATTTCCATCTCTTGATGGGAAAGGTTCAGAAGTGTGGAGCCTGGTTCTGCATGCTTTAAGTGACAAGAAAAACAACGAGCCATAATCTCCGCTGGTTTGCTTGCTCGTCACCTCTCAACTCATGGACACAAGCAACGATTTCTTTACCGAATGGTGACAAGAAATGGTGCCTGTACATCAATATTAAGCAGCGCAAGGAATGGCTTAGCCCCGGTAAACAAGCGACACCGCGCGTAAAACAAGATCTTCATCTGCGTAAAACGATCTTGTGCGTACGCTGGGGCTGGGAAGGGATTATCCATTATGGAATGCACGACAATTCTTTTGCCGCACGACTACGCCCGTCCTCATATCGCCAATACAACCAAAGATGCCACTCAAAAGCATCTCTGGGAAGTGCTGCCACACCCGCCATACTTTCCTGATTTGGTACCAACTGATTTCCACCTTTTTCGATCTCTTTCAAATGCTATACGTTTCGTTCAATATTGATGCATAATTGAGAGCAAGGTTGGATGGATTTTTCAAGTTGTGACGTCCCCCCGTTGTCGCTGCGCCAAATGTGACGTCTGCCTAGCCACGTCCGTCGTCCTATCCTGTCCTGTGACGACCAACTGGCTTGGTATTGGTCACGGCACCAAATGTGACGTTCTAACCTTTTGGTGATTCGGATCGGAATCTGGTTAGATTCGGTATCAGCCTTGTCGTTCCAAGCTCGCTTCCAACGTCTGGTTACCGAAGTAAATGCTTTGATTTCCAGTCTAACCTACCCACGTTGTGAATTGATCTTAGGCAGACGAAATCAATCAGTCGCCGGGCCGTAATGCAAGTCGAGTTCGAATAAGGGTGATATCGCACAGGTATATGTAAAAGAAAAGAAAATAATAACTCGAAAAGTTCAAATGTGTTAAAAAAGGATAACAATATTTTATATATGGTTGCTGAATACAGGACTGCATCTACTTCCCAACCCGCTATATGGATTCGTGACACTTTGTGTTTGTTAGGTGAGTCTTAACATCTTAAGTTGTTTGGTCTTTAAGAAACTGGTTCTTGGTGTATCTTCAGGCGATATTCGTAAAACTGGTTTTGGTGGTATGAGTCTAAGTCGTTCTTCAAAAATAAATTGTTCTTGGCTAGAAATTGAGTCGTGATTTGCGTGGAATCTTTCAAGTCAGCTATCTGCGAGGCGGGTGCAACTCCAACTGCGAACTTCACTCAACTTAACTGGAACTCGAACTCGAACTCGAATTGAACTTAACTCACTGCGACTCTGCTTATATGGACGCCGACCAAAACCGGCGTGGGCTTGTCGGGGTTTGAGGTTCCTTGATAATTCTAAACCCACAATCCACTTCTTTATTTTCGGTCAGGAAAATGTTATTATTTTCCATTTTTAGAAGTCTTTCGTCTTCCCACCTTCTTCTGTTCTCATATTGGTATCTCACCATGCCCTCAGGGGGTGTCAACGGCTTTCCCCTCTCTCTCACAGTGGCATCTCACACCATCCCTTCAGGGGTCGCAACAGGCCTCCCCTCCTTCTTCACATGATTACCTCCGGCTAACGCTCATGCCACCATTCTGCCAATGGGCGTTCAGCAGCGTGTGTGTGGCCAGAGTAGCCTCGGTTTAAAAAATCTTGCTCAAAGAAAAAAAATTATCTACCCTTTTTTTTTCTTTCTTTTCATTTTCTATCTTTTCTTCGAGGAGACCTGACTCCCTAGACTCTTTATCTTAACCGAATCACCTGGAATTCGTCAATCAGCTTTTCGCCAGCATCAAGTGGGTGGCCATCTGGACGTATTTGCATTCTTGGTGCCAATTACTGATCCGATAAAATAGTTTCGCTATCCGTAGATAACTAATGGTTTTAGTCTTTTGTTTTTTGTAACTCTGTGTGGTCCAATGGACATTTTCGTTCTTCGGTCAGCGGGTGCTTAATTAATTTGTCTCTCTTTAGAATTCTGTCTCGCAGGTTATTTGATCAACCTGGAATTTTCAACCGACCCGTAACATAAATCAGATTAAATCCAGTATCTTCCTTTCTCGACAATGGAAATAAAAATTTTACCACTTTTCTTTGTCAGAAAAATAACACCGCTTAGTGTCCTTTTCGTGATGGATTCTTATCACCTAAATTTAATTCTCGCCTTTCTTTTTTTTTCTTCTTTCTTTTTTTTAGCAAGCCAAATAGTGTCACAGAGTCAAAACAGAGTGATTTCTACCAACGATGTATTGAAAATCTTGTTGTATGTTGGGAAGAAGTTGTAAGCAAGAGAGTATACATTATTGATTAATTAGTTGATGTTTTTTTTATTTGACCTTTTAAAAAAAATAAATTTAAAAAAAAAACGGCGGGAACTTTGTTGCCAACCCAATATTTTCCCATTTTATTAGAATAATTATAATATTTTCAACATATCTTATACACAAAGCGTAGTGTAAATAACTTATGAATTGTACGTTCTGCACATCACGTGTGATGCATGGGTTTTTCTCATATCAAACTCTATATATCGGCACATTCCACTTGCCAAATAAGCTTAGTTGTCTTGCAATAGTTATAAATCTCAAAACAAGCTTGAACGTAGTACACAAGTAAATGCTCTGGACAGGCAAATGCTTAACAATGTGGATATCTTTTCTAATCGATTCACCCTAAGCAAGGCGATAAAGCCATTAAGACGCATGGATTTTAAGGGATTGAAAGATAACGAGAAGAACTTATTAACGAGAAGTGAGGAAAAAAACAAAGGAACGGTTTAATGAGTACAAAATGTAGTGTATGTTGATATACAAAAGCATAAATTTATTTACACATTTCTATAAAAAAGCAGAAATATTTAGAAAAAAGTTGCTTATTTCTATGTGTGTAGAAAAAACTTTTATTAATATTTATCATTATAAATGTGTATTAAAAGGGGATAGTTTTCATATTTCTTTATAAAAACTCATAAACCTTAAGAAAAATATACTTATTTTCATATTCTATATAAAAGAGCATATATGTGTAGAAGAATATGTTTATTTTCACATTTATACACAGAATGCATAAATCGGTGTAGAATACATAATTTATTTATTTTCGTATTTCTACATAAAAACCATAAATCTGTGTAAAAATATTTCTTTTCATATTACTATATATTTCTATATGAAAAGAAACTTTTTTTCATATTCTTATATAAACAACATACATTTGTGGAAAAATATTGCTTTACATATTTGTATATAAAAATGCATAAATTTGTTGAAAAATTCTTTCTTTTCATATTTCAATGCATGTATTGAAGAAGATGCTTATTTTTATACGTCTATGTTGAAAATCGTATTTCTAAATAAATAAAAAATTAAATCTCTAAAAAATTATTTTAAAATTACTGTATAAAAATATTTTTATATAAAAAACCATAAATGAGCAGAAAAAAGATGCTTATTTCATATTATTACATATGAATTCCATACAAATCTCAAAAGATTGAAATATACATACAATGAATACTTTTCATTATGAATTTTTATCATATATTGTGTTTATCTGAAATAACATATTTATGTTGTGTATTTAGTAACATGATCAGACTATCAAGAAATTGAACAAATCTACGTTTATGCAATTAACTATGCTGAGAGATTATATAATTTCTATTGTAAATGTAACAACTAAAATCCATTTTGATTTAAAAATTTGAGCATTTTGCTAATAAAATTTCTTAAAGTTGTAAAAAATTGCTTCTTTTCGTATTTCTATAAAGAAAAACCACAAATGTGTGAAAAACGATTTTTGTTTCATATTACAATATAAAAAGCCTAAATCTGTAGTAAAGGGGCTTGTTTACATATTTCTATATAAAAAAAATAAAAAGTGTGTAGAAAAGATGGTTATTTTCATATTTCTATACAAAAAACATAAATGTACAGAAAAAAATTCATTCTTTTAACATTTCTATATAAAAAAGAATAAATGTGTGGGAAATCTTGGATATTTTCATATTTCTATATAATGAAACAATAAAAGTGTAGAAAGATGATCATTTTCCCATTTCTATATTAAACAGCATAAATGTGTAGAAAAATGTTATTTTATATTCCCATCTACTAGGGCGGCTAGCCAATCCCTATTGAAGACATTTCCCCAAGCGCATTTGTGTTTTATTCGTGACTGAGGGCTTGAGCGTGATGGCCTTGTTCAAATTGTTGATCGCGCTAGATAACATTCTCTTTCCCAGAAACTGTAACTAAGGTCTGCTTAGCATAGATGCAGTATAAACCACAGGTTGGCTCTGTGGGTTTTGAACAAACACAAATGCGCCTGAAAAAAGTAACAATAGGGATTGGCTAGTCACCTTATTAGATGGGAATCATTGAATACAAGAGACCAGCTATACCCAGACTTTGTGCATTTAAACACAGTACTAGAATTGCGGCAAGGTCTCATCATTTTACAGTAGAAATAGCTAGATGTGACCGTTAGTTCTATGATAAGTTTCTTCGATCACGCTTCATGCTCGTGTTCTTTGACCTTGAAAAAATTAAATGAAATGTCAATCGTTATATTTTGTCTTTGTCCTTTTATCTTTCTGTCCTTATCATAATATATTTCTTTTCTCTTATTCTTTCACACTCATAATTATTTAAACATCGCCCATTATAATAACGACAAATAATATTAGGTTGGTGCAAAAATAATGACGTAATAATGTCGTTTTTTGATGTATTTTTTAACGTCAAAAAACGACATTATTACGTCATTATTTTTGCACCAACCTAATAAATCACTGGAATTTGCCTCTCTATTCTGTGACTGGTGCTTATCTCAGATTCTTGAAATGGAATGGTTTTTTTTGGTTAGTCGGATTTAAAACCATATTTGATATTATTATAATGTAGTTAATCAGGTAGAAAATTAAAATATGGAAAGAAATCATTTCTATAGCGGGACTAAATTTGAGCTCTCCAGAAGTAGTTTCCAAAGAGGTTTGAAGACATGGAAATCTAAAGAACAAAATAACCCACTTTTATTGACTTACAGAATATTGATTTGCGTTCTGGGCTATCGAGAGGAATTGCTGACACTGATCTGATAAACACTAAATGAAAATATCTATATTTCTGAAATGAGGTATTGTAATTACTGACACTATTTACATTGTTCGGACTGCTATCCTTATCTTCGTTGCCATATTAATGACGTTTCGGTCGTTGTACGCCTCAGCTTTCTTCAGGATCAGTTTATATTTCTGAGATGTGGTATTGTAATTATTGGCACTATTTATATTTTTCGGACTGTTCTTCACATCTTCCGTGTCTTATTCACGACGTTTCGGCATTTGTACTATCCGACCTTCTTCAACATCTGTCTATATTTCTAAGATGATGGTATTGTAATTATTTACACTATTTACATTGTTCGAACTGTTATCCTTATCTTCGTTGCCATATTCATGATGTTTCGGTCGTTGTACGCCTCAGCTTTCTTCAGGATCAGTTTATATTTCTGAGATGTGGTATTGTAATTATTTGTTATTTACATTGTTCGGAATGTTGTCCTCTTCTTCCTTGGCATATTCCCGTTGTTTGGGCCGTTGTACGCTCCGGCCTTCTTCCGGAGAAGTTGCTAAAATCGTTGGTGGGATTCAATGACTTGACTCAAGGAGTTGTAAATACAATACCTGACTGCATCTGAACAAATACTTAGAGTGTTGAGTTGAGAGACAGAAAAATGCTACTGGGACATCCGGAAGAGGCATGGCACGTAGAACTAGGACAATCTACCCCGTTGGACGAAAGATAGGGTTCAGTTATCTATGGGCTAAACAGTCTGGTAAATTAATTTCTTCAGTTTTGTTTGGCAACCACACCAGGAAAAACAACTCTGGGTGCATATATTGCACAGCTAATGAAATGAACGTGGATTTTATAATACATCTATTATCTTCCAATAAAATCTACCATTTGTCCTTGCATTGAATACAGTTGCCATATATTGCCGCTGTTCATTTCAAGGTTCCGGATAAAATTAAAAGACAGATATGCAGACGTGATGTGGCTACCCTCTCCCTTTTCTACAAATGTTTTCATGGCAACTGCTCTGACGAGTTATTTTCGCTGATGACCCAGTTGCATGAATTCAAGCGAGCTACTAGGTTGACATCTCGGGCCCACCTTTTCACTGTCGAAACAGTTAAATGTAACCGCCTCTTCTGCTCCAAGAGCTTCTTCTCTCGCACTTCTCGACAGTGGAACTACCTTCCGCTTACTTGCTTCCCTGATAACTATAATCTTCAAATATTCAAATGTAATGTCAATCGACATCATCGGATGCCTTGATCTTGATCCCCGTCCTTATATTTATAATTTCCTCCAACATTCACTCTCTGTAACTCATTGCGTGCTAGTGGCACTCACGCCTTGTTTGGGGCGAATGGTTAAAACGAAAGAATATGTTTGCTGATTCATCCAGAAAAAAACTCTTAACTTTATCACAAAAATGACAATTCAGCAAAATATATTTTATTATTAACTCGAATACATGTGAAATTTTCATAGTTTTCCTATTTGAATTTTCTCCTGAATCTTAATTCTTCAGGTAATGATTGAATAAGCTCATGGCGAGTTGTACGACAATAAAATATCCATAGATATTCCGCTATCCCATCGTTAAATATTTGAGCTTAACAACCTTAACAAAACTAGAAAGACCCGTGATAATTTCACGGTTTTCCTATTTTAATTTTCTCATGACTCGTAATTCTTCAATTAATGATTGAATAAGCTCATGGCGAGTTCTACGACAATAAAATATCCGTAGAAATTCCCCTATCGCATCGTTAAATATTTAAGCTTAACAACCTTAACAAAACTACAAAGATTTGTGATAATTTTCACGGCTTTCCTATTTGAATTTTCTCCTGAATCTTAATTCTATAGTTAATGATTGAATAAGCTCATGGCGAGTTCTACGACAATAAAATATCCGTAGAAATTCCCCTATCGCATCGTTAAATATTTGAGCTTAACAACCTTAACAAAACTAGAAAGACCCGTGATAATTTCACGGTTTTCCTATTTGAATTTTCTCATGAATCTTAATTCTTCAGTTAATGATTGAATAAGCTCATGGCGAGTTCTACGACAATAAAATATCCGTAGAAATTCCCCTATCGCATCGTTAAATATTTGAGCTTAACAAACTTAACAAAACTAGAAAACACGTGATAATTTTCACGGCTTTCCTATTTGAATTTTCTCCTGAATCTTAATTCTTCAGTTAATGATTGAATAAGCTCATGGCGAGTTCTACGACAATAAAATATCCATAGATATTCCCCTATCGCATCGTTAAATATTTAAGCTTAACAACCTTAACAAAACTACAAAGACTTGTGATAATTTTCACGGCTTTCCTATTTGAATTTTCTCCTGAATCTTAATTCTATAGTTAATGATTGAATAAGCTCATGGCGAGTTCTACGACAATAAAATATCCGTAGAAATTCCCCTATCGCATCGTTAAATATTTGAGCTTAACAACCTTAACAAAACTAGAAAACACGTGATAATTTTCACGGCTTTCCTATTTGAATTTTCTCCTGAATCTTAATTCTTCAGTTAATGATTGAATAAGCTCATGGCGAGTTCTACGACAATAAAATATCCATAGATATTCCCCTATCGCATCGTTAAATATTTAAGCTTAACAACCTTAACAAAACTACAAAGACTTGTGATAATTTTCACGGCTTTCCTATTTGAATTTTCTCCTGAATCTTAATTCTTCAGTTAATGATTGAATAAGCTCATGGCGAGTTCTACGACAATAAAATATCCGTAGTAATTCCCCTATCGCATCGTTAAATATTTGAGCTTAACAACCTTAACAAAACTAGAAAGACCGTGATAATTTCACGGTTTTCCTATTTGAATTTTCTCATGAATCTTAATTCTTCAGTTAATGATTGAATAAGCTCATGGCGAGTTCTACGACAATAAAATATCCGTAGAAATTCCCCTATCGCATCGTTAAATATTTAAGCTTAACAACCTTAACAAAACTACAAAGATTTGTGATAATTTTCACGGCTTTCCTATTTGAATTTTCTCCTGAATCTTAATTCTATAGTTAATGATTGAATAAGCTCATGGCGAGTTCTACGACAATAAAATATCCGTAGAAATTCCCCTATCGCATCGTTAAATATTTGAGCTTAACAACCTTAACAAAACTAGAAAGACCCGTGATAATTTCACGGTTTTCCTATTTGAATTTTCTCATGAATCTTAATTCTTCAGTTCATGATTGAATAAGCTCATGGCGAGTTCTACGACAATAAAATATCCGTAGAAATTCCCCTATCGCATCGTTAAATATTTGAGCTTAACAAACTTAACAAAACTAGAAAACACGTGATAATTTTCACGGCTTTCCTATTTGAATTTTCTCCTGAATCTTAATTCTTCAGTTAATGATTGAATAAGCTCATGGCGAGTTCTACGACAATAAAATATCCATAGATATTCCCCTATCGCATCGTTAAATATTTAAGCTTAACAACCTTAACAAAACTACAAAGACTTGTGATAATTTTCACGGCTTTCCTATTTGAATTTTCTCCTGAATCTTAATTCTATAGTTAATGATTGAATAAGCTCATGGCGAGTTCTACGACAATAAAATATCCGTAGAAATTCCCCTATCGCATCGTTAAATATTTGAGCTTAACAACCTTAACAAAACTAGAAAACACGTGATAATTTTCACGGCTTTCCTATTTGAATTTTCTCCTGAATCTTAATTCTTCAGTTAATGATTGAATAAGCTCATGGCGAGTTCTACGACAATAAAATATCCATAGATATTCCCCTATCGCATCGTTAAATATTTAAGCTTAACAACCTTAACAAAACTACAAAGACTTGTGATAATTTTCACGGCTTTCCTATTTGAATTTTCTCCTGAATCTTAATTCTATAGTTAATGATTGAATAAGCTCATGGCGAGTTCTACGACAATAAAATATCCGTAGTAATTCCCCTATCGCATCGTTAAATATTTGAGCTTAACAACCTTAACAAAACTAGAAAGACCGTGATAATTTCACGGTTTTCCTATTTGAATTTTCTCATGAATCTTAATTCTTCAGTTAATGATTGAATAAGCTCATGGCGAGTTCTACGACAATAAAATATCCGTAGAAATTCCCCTATCGCATCGTTAAATATTTGAGCTTAACAAACTTAACAAAACTAGAAAACACGTGATAATTTTCACGGCTTTCCTATTTGAATTTTCTCCTGAATCTTAATTCTTCAGTTAATGATTGAATAAGCTCATGGCGAGTTCTACGACAATAAAATATCCATAGATATTCCCCTATCGCATCGTTAAATATTTAAGCTTAACAACCTTAACAAAACTACAAAGACTTGTGATAATTTTCACGGCTTTCCTATTTGAATTTTCTCCTGAATCTTAATTCTATAGTTAATGATTGAATAAGCTCATGGCGAGTTCTACGACAATAAAATATCCGTAGAAATTCCCCTATCGCATCGTTAAATATTTGTGCTTAACAACCTTAACAAAACTAGAAAGACCCGTGATAATTTCACGGTTTTCCTATTTGAATTTTCTCCTGAATCTTAATTCTTCAGTTAATGATTGAATAAGCTCATGGCGAGTTCTACGACAATAAAATATCCGTAGAAATTCCCCTATCGCATCGTTAAATATTTGAGCTTAACAACCTTAACAAAACTAGAAAGACCCGTGATAATTTCACGGTTTTCCTATTTGAATTTTCTCATGAATCTTAATTCTTCAGTTAATGATTGAATAAGCTCATGGCGAGTTCTACGACAATAAAATATCCGTAGAAATTCCCCTATCGCATCGTTAAATATTTGAGCTTAACAAACTTAACAAAACTAGAAAACACGTGATAATTTTCACGGCTTTCCTATTTGAATTTTCTCCTGAATCTTAATTCTTCAGTTAATGATTGAATAAGCTCATGGCGATTTCTACGACAATAAAATATCCATAGATATTCCCCTATCGCATCGTTAAATATTTAAGCTTAACAACCTTAACAAAACTACAAAGACTTGTGATGATTTTCACGGCTTTCCTATTTGAATTTTCTCCTGAATCTTAATTCTATAGTTAATGATTGAATAAGCTCATGGCGAGTTCTACGACAATAAAATATCCGTAGAAATTCCCCTATCGCATCGTTAAATATTTGTGCTTAACAACCTTAACAAAACTAGAAAGACCCGTGATAATTTCACGGTTTTCCTATTTGAATTTTCTCCTGAATCTTAATTCTTCAGTTAATGATTGAATAAACTCATGGCGAGTTCTACGACAATAAAATATCCGTAGAAATTCCCCTATCGCATCGTTAAATATTTGAGCTTAACAACCTTAACAAAACTACAAAGACTTGTGATAATTTTCACGGCTTTCCTATTTGAATTTTCTCCTGAATCTTAATTCTATAGTTAATGATTGAATAAGCTCATGGCGAGTTCTACGACAATAAAATATCCGTAGTAATTCCCCTATCGCATCGTTAAATATTTGAGCTTAACAACCTTAACAAAACTAGAAAGACCGTGATAATTTCACGGTTTTCCTATTTGAATTTTCTCATGAATCTTAATTCTTCAGTTAATGATTGAATAAGCTCATGGCGAGTTCTACGACAATAAAATATCCGTAGAAATTCCCCTGTCACATCGTTAAATATTTGAGCTTAACAAACTTAACAAAACTAGAAAGACCCGTGATAATTTCACGGTTTTCCTATTTGAATTTTCTCCTGAATCTTAATTCTTCAGTTAATGATTGAATAAGCTGATGGCGAGTTCTACGACAATAAAATATCCGTAGAAATTCCCCTATCGCATCGTTAAATATTTGAGCTTAACAAAACATTAGAACAACAATTAGAAATATGAATGCTCATAGTTTAAGAGGTAAGGGGGTACAAATGAAAAGCTTTGAAATTGTCAATTGTTTTCCATTTCACTGAAACAAACTTTAAACACTTCTATCTTCCCTTCTTTCTTTTCTTTTTTTCTTTCAGTTATTTTCTTACTGGAACCGAATAGCGTCTCTGATATGTCTTTCCGTCTTTCCATGCGATAAAAACGGCATAGTCCATTATTTTTTAAGTATTGGCAGGGCGTAAGGGTCGTGCTAACTAAGGGTGATTCAATCAGAAGAAGAAGAAGAATATACATAAGAAATGAAATGAGCGTATTCTTTTTTTATAATGGAATGAAAAAACGTATCAAGTATAGTCCTGAAACAGAATCAAAATATCTTTCAAACAAAACTGTCAGAAACAATTTCCCTCACTGAAAGTCTCCATGTTTGCATGTCAGCTTAGAAACAGTTTTTTTTTTTATTTTTATATTTAATTTTATCAGATTAAGC
Source organism: Acanthosepion lycidas (assembly GCA_963932145.1). NCBI lineage: Eukaryota > Metazoa > Mollusca > Cephalopoda > Sepiida > Sepiidae > Acanthosepion > Acanthosepion lycidas. Next base: position 9,640,054 of record OZ010613.1, on the reverse strand, counting down.
GGTAAAACTTGTAAAACAAATACAAATCTTTGTCATTTCTGCTTGAGATATTTTCTAAATTCAGCAAAAATAAATTTAAATCTCAGTCTCTTCATAAGAGTACATATAACATTAATTACAAGAACAATATTTCAGTGCGATGACTTTTAATGTTGATATGAGAAAGTGCTAAAGATCTTTAACCTTGGAAACATTGCGCAGAACACTCTTCTTAATATTCGACATCTCATCTCACTTTGCTACATAAAAAACTGAACTTGATAATAATAATAATAATAATAATAATAATAATAATAATAAGAAGAAGAAGAAGAAGAAGAAGAAGAAGAAATTAAGTGTGCTTGATAAATTCTAGTTAGAAAAATGTGTTACCCCAAAATGCTAATTCTACGATAAATATCCAGAAACAATTGCTCATCTTGTATTAGTGTTGTAACCTAGGGAATGTTACTGAATAGAATAATCACACGAAGTTTGGTAATGAACGATAATACTTAGGACAAGAACAACACATATAAGTTTCTCCAACGGCGCGTAGAAGTACTAAACTGCTATAATTCAGTCAAGTGAATTCTACAATGGATCTCCAACTACAGTATATCTACCAATCGCCCCATGCGGTCAGATGTGAGACAGGGCCGAATTTAATGTGGGGTATCTCAGCTCGTAGGCTCGGTCACATTTCCCCGTAGACCATGCAAAAAACGGGGTCGGGTAGCTGTTTACTGAAACGAAACTTTGCCCTTCGACATAGCCTCGTCTAGGGATCCTCTCTGCCTCCAGGCAGAGAGTTTGACCAGCATAGGTGGAGACGAATCTCAAACTGCAGACCAATATACAGTTTTTACTGCTGTGTTTATGCACAGCGGGACATACCCATTATCGTTCGTAGGTATGCTACAACAATTAGGTTGCACGGTATTGGCACCCACTGAATAGAAAACACGAGTAGGAAAAGTGCAGTCAGTATGAGAAGAACTAAACCAGTTGTGGTTACGTTGTAAAAGGTTAAAAGATGAAACCCAAGGTTATATTCATGCTGCACAGAACGATTACTTGCTAACTATAAATTACCATGCACACATGGGAACAACATCAGAGGTGGCTCTACGCTTCTCAAAACCTCTAAATTCCCGAACAGAGGCCTTGCGGCCGGATTTAGTTTATCTTCGTACCTAACAAGAAGAAAAATAAGCATTACACACGTCAATGATATTCTAGCGCCAGTTTATAAGAAGTGATTAAGCATTGTCTTCCTTAAGACAGAACTGATTTATTCGCTTATAATCAACACTAACTAAATGCGTGCCTGCAAGAAAGGTGAAAGTCTCACAAATCTGATTGAAGCCAAACACTGTTGATGATATATTGGAAGGTAAATTAAATTCTTAATTGAAATAGCCTGTTGACACTGCGACGGAAAGCGATCAACAAGACGTAGGAGCAGACAAGTCCTACAGATATGTACATATATACATGACTGTAATATAGATACATTTATCCACACACACACATACACACACACATACATACATACATATACCTATTTTCTTAGGAGGCACGGTTGGGTAATGTTTAGCGGATTGGATTAAGGAATCGGAGAGCCGAGTTCGAATTACGTGCTAATACCATTGGGAAAGGTGTGAATCCTCCTCCTCTTCTCCCTCTATCTATGGGTAAATAGCAGGACAGACTGGGTTCTATAGCCTTGGGTAGCAACTAGTCTAGGAGAAGGACAACTCTGAATTCAAAACCTGCGGAGGGTTGTTTGGGGACCCTGTGGCACGTAGTGCACCAGGTCTCTGAATTCGGCCCTTCAAAAAGTTTGGATGGTCCTGCACGAAACCTTCACCACGATAATCAAATCTCATGTGCTGTTGTCGTGCTGTCGGTTTCCTAGGAACCGATCTGCTTGACCGTCATACGTCGAATTCCACGAGAGAATCGAGTATATATATATATATATGTAAGCAAATATAAATGGATATAAATCCGACAGAATGGAGAAAAATATTTGGAAAAAACAAACAAAAATCCTTAAATGCAATTAAGTTGTTTTAATATGAATGAAATGTCAACGTCTGACGTTTCGGTTTAATAAACCTTCATCAGGACAATATTCATTAAAATGCAATTAACATATTCAGTTCAACATGACAAAGACGATGGACATAAAAACAAAACTTATCCAAAACAGATAACTGAAAATTTTAAATGATCAGCTTTCCGTTTAAGCGTGGTCACGTTGTCGTCAAATGGGCGACGCTTCAAAACGTATTCCTAAAATTTAAGTATTTTGAATGAAAACGAAAAAATGAAAAGAATTCTATTATGATGGAAAATTGTATGTACGCTTATCGAGCATTAATCTTGCTAAAAAAGGGGAAATACTAAAGAAACCAGGTCTAGTATTCACCGTGCGTGAGATGGATATTATACCTGCTTCATAAATCCTCCTAAGATTTTTATTATGAAAATATTTTAAAATCTTCACGGAATCAAAATCGAAATTATGATCTGATTTAGTTATGTGTACAACTAAAGCATTGTTCAAATTTCCGAGGCGAATATCTCGTTTATGTTCGAAAACACGAGATTTTACGGACCTACATGTTTCACCCACATATTTTAGGTGACAGTTTTTGCATGAGATTTGGTAGATGCAAGCATCGGATGTAATATGTTGTTTGCTGGTGCTATTTAATAAATTACGGATAGTTCTAGTAGGTAATATTGTAGTTTTAATTTTTAACGCGTTTAAATTATTGGAAATACGTTCGGTCAAATGATTATTTGGAAGAAAGATGCGATCAAAAGAATTTTTATCAGGAGCAGCTGAAAGTGTACCTTTCATTGCTGTAGTTGTAGTGGCCTTCGGGGGGTCATTCTGCGCTGATGAGTAAATTTTCAACGCTTTATTTTTAGCTTTCTGTAATAATTGTCTCGGATACGAAAGATTTGAAAAGGTATCCTCAATATATGTGAATTCATCATCTAAATATTTTGCTGAACAGATGCGAAGAGCCCTTAAATAGAATCCAATAATAATGCCCCTCTTAGTGTTAGTATCATGGTGAGAGTAAAAATGTAAATAGTCATTTTTACATGTGGGTTTACGATATACTTTAAATTCTAATTTATTTTTATTTTTAATGAGTAGTATGTCTAAAAAGGGTAAAGAATTATTAGACTCAAGTTCATAGGTAAATTCTATAGTAGGTTCTATTTTATTTAATCTATCAGTAATCTTGTTTAAATCATGTTTATGTGGGTAGATAAATAAAATGTCATCGATGTATCGGAAGTAATGTGTATCAGGAAGAATGACATTTTTAAAAGGTCCAGATTCAAGAAATTCTAGAAATATGCATGCTAGGAATCCAGAGAGAGGACTCCCCATCGGTAAACCAAATTTTTGTTTATAATAAATATTATTATACTGGAAGAAACAATGTGAAGTGCAAAGTATGCATAATTTGATGCATTTCGAGATAGAGATAGGTAGCTTAAAGTCAATTTTCTTAAGGTGGTTCTCTAATTGTTTAATACATTTATTAACAGGTATATTAGTAAATAACGATTTGATGTCTAAGCTAGCTAGGGATTTGTTACCTATATCAATATTTCTCAACCTATTTAAAAGAGAGCCTGAATTCTTTATATGTGCGTTACTTACAGTGCCCAGAATTGGAGTTAGAAATTTAGTTAAATATCTAGCGATATTATGAGGAGCTGAGCCTATACCCGAGATGATGGGCCTTAATGGAATGTTAGGCTTATGGGTTTTGGGGAGGCCATAAATTTTAGGGACGGTGGGGTGGTAGTTAATAAGGGAAAGCCAAATTTTATCTTCATTACATATGAGTTTCTTATAGGACCTGTTGAATTCTTTTAGATTCTTAGAAACTTGTATAGGGGAGATCTGTTCATAAGTGTCTCTATCATTAAGCAAGTCCAACATTTTCTGGTTGTAAACAGTGGTATCCATGACAACAACACCGCCTCCTTTATCAGAAGGAGATATAATGATATTATTATTCAATGACAAGGATTTTAAGGCATTCATATACCTCTTAGGTAAAGTGAATTCCATATTTTGGCCATCAATAGAGGCAGCTAAAATGCCTTGGGTAAAACCTTTATGGAAGTCAGAATCACTGTGTTTGTAGTTTATATTTATAAGTTTGGTAATATTGAAGTCTTTTGAACCAGTTGCAAACTTTAGACCAAAGCTAAGGGCTTCAGTCTCTAAAGTGCTAAGTGTGGTATTGGAGATATTGGTGACCAGATCCATTCTACCCATATTCTTCCAACAGCTACGATCACATAAAGTATGGAATTTTAGTTTTAAACTCCTGATCATTTAAAATTTTCAGTTATCTGTTTTGGATAAGTTTTGTTTTTATGTCCATCGTCTTTGTCATGTTGAACTGAATATGTTAATTGCATTTTAATGAATATTGTCCTGATGAAGGTTTATTAAACCGAAACGTCAGACGTTGACATTTCATTCATATTAAAACAACTTAATTGCATTTAAGGATTTTTGTTTGTTTTTTCCAAATATTTTTCTCCATTCTGTCGGATTTATATCCATTTATATTTGCTTACATACTGTCTACTGGAAATACAAACCTGAATTCACTTTATAACATTAACATGGAAGACTTCAAGCTCATCCGAAAATATAAACATCTATTGGTCACCGCATATTCCTACAAGAACAGAAAGGATTTCTTAACGAACTGTATATATGAGAAAATCGTTCCATCGGGCTTATCTAATATTCTGAAATCATCTTCACATATTTTCCCTGACTATATCAAAGTCTACTTGGAATCATCAGTAAAAGATTTAAAGTTTTCCGAGGAACAAACCTTTTTAAAAGCCACACTTCTAGGACGTGAACTAAAGTTGAAAAACAGCATGTCTCGCATCACAGCTGAGAGACTTCGATCCGAAGTGACCAGAATTAATCATAAACACATCAGGAGTTTAAAACTAAAATTCCATACTTTATGTGATCGTAGCTGTTGGAAGAATATGGGTAGAATGGATCTGGTCACCAATATCTCCAATACCACACTTAGCACTTTAGAGACTGAAGCCCTTAGCTTTGGTCTAAAGTTTGCAACTGGTTCAAAAGACTTCAATATTACCAAACTTATAAATATAAACTACAAACACAGTGATTCTGACTTCCATAAAGGTTTTACCCAAGGCATTTTAGCTGCCTCTATTGATGGCCAAAATATGGAATTCACTTTACCTAAGAGGTATATGAATGCCTTAAAATCCTTGTCATTGAATAATAATATCATTATATCTCCTTCTGATAAAGGAGGCGGTGTTGTTGTCATGGATACCACTGTTTACAACCAGAAAATGTTGGACTTGCTTAATGATAGAGACACTTATGAACAGATCTCCCCTATACAAGTTTCTAAGAATCTAAAAGAATTCAACAGGTCCTATAAGAAACTCATATGTAATGAAGATAAAATTTGGCTTTCCCTTATTAACTACCACCCCACCGTCCCTAAAATTTATGGCCTCCCCAAAACCCATAAGCCTAACATTCCATTAAGGCCCATCATCTCGGGTATAGGCTCAGCTCCTCATAATATCGCTAGATATTTAACTAAATTTCTAACTCCAATTCTGGGCACTGTAAGTAACGCACATATAAAGAATTCAGGCTCTCTTTTAAATAGGTTGAGAAATATTGATATAGGTAACAAATCCCTAGCTAGCTTAGACATCAAATCGTTATTTACTAATATACCTGTTAATAAATGTATTAAACAATTAGAGAACCACCTTAAGAAAATTGACTTTAAGCTACCTATCTCTATCTCGAAATGCATCAAATTATGCATACTTTGCACTTCACATTGTTTCTTCCAGTATAATAATATTTATTATAAACAAAAATTTGGTTTACCGATGGGGAGTCCTCTCTCTGGATTCCTAGCATGCATATTTCTAGAATTTCTTGAATCTGGACCTTTTAAAAATGTCATTCTTCCTGATACACATTACTTCCGATACATCGATGACATTTTATTTATCTACCCACATAAACATGATTTAAACAAGATTACTGATAGATTAAATAAAATAGAACCTACTATAGAATTTACCTATGAACTTGAGTCTAATAATTCTTTACCCTTTTTAGACATACTACTCATTAAAAATAAAAATAAATTAGAATTTAAAGTATATCGTAAACCCACATGTAAAAATGACTATTTACATTTTTACTCTCACCATGATACTAACACTAAGAGGGGCATTATTATTGGATTCTATTTAAGGGCTCTTCGCATCTGTTCAGCAAAATATTTAGATGATGAATTCACATATATTGAGGATACCTTTTCAAATCTTTCGTATCCGAGACAATTATTACAGAAAGCTAAAAATAAAGCGTTGAAAATTTACTCATCAGCGCAGAATGACCCCCCGAAGGCCACTACAACTACAGCAATGAAAGGTACACTTTCAGCTGCTCCTGATAAAAATTCTTTTGATCGCATCTTTCTTCCAAATAATCATTTGACCGAACGTATTTCCAATAATTTAAACGCGTTAAAAATTAAAACTACAATATTACCTACTAGAACTATCCGTAATTTATTAAATAGCACCAGCAAACAACATATTACATCCGATGCTTGCATCTACCAAATCTCATGCAAAAACTGTCACCTAAAATATGTGGGTGAAACATGTAGGTCCGTAAAATCTCGTGTTTTCGAACATAAACGAGATATTCGCCTCGGAAATTTGAACAATGCTTTAGTTGTACACATAACTAAATCAGATCATAATTTCGATTTTGATTCCGTGAAGATTTTAAAATATTTTCATAATAAAAATCTTAGGAGGATTTATGAAGCAGGTATAATATCCATCTCACGCACGGTGAATACTAGACCTGGTTTCTTTAGTATTTCCCCTTTTTTAGCAAGATTAATGCTCGATAAGCGTACATACAATTTTCCATCATAATAGAATTCTTTTCATTTTTTCGTTTTCATTCAAAATACTTAAATTTTAGGAATACGTTTTGAAGCGTCGCCCATTTGACGACAACGTGACCACGCTTAAACGGAAAGCTGATCATTTAAAATTTTCAGTTATCTGTTTTGGATAAGTTTTGTTTTTATGTCCATCGTCTTTGTCATGTTGAACTGAATATGTTAATTGCATTTTAATGAATATTGTCCTGATGAAGGTTTATTAAACCGAAACGTCAGACGTTGACATTTCATTCATATTAAAACAACTTAATTGCATTTAAGGATTTTTGTTTGTTTTTTCCAAATATTTTTCTCCATATATATATATATATATATATATATATATATATATATATATATATATATATATATATTACTGCAACGTGCCTCCCATGGCTTGGACTGAGGAATCGGAGAGCCGAGTTCGAATTCCAGTCGAATCCATTACATTCACTTGCGTGCTAATACCATTGGTAAAGGTGTGAATCCTCCTCCTCTTCTCCCTCTAGCTATGGGTAAATAGTAGGGCAGACTGGGTTCTATAGCCTTGGATGGCAACTGGTCTAGGATAAGGACAACTCTGAATTCAAAACCTGCGGAGGGTCGTTTGGGGACCTTGTGGCACGTAGTGCACCAAGTCTCTTTATTTGACCCTTCAATGGATGGTCCTGCACGAAACCTTCAACACTATAATCAAATCTCATGTGCACTTGTCGGGCTGCCGGTTTCCTAGGAACCAATCTGCTTGGCCCTCATACGTGGAATTCGACGGGAGAGTCGACTATATATATATATATATATATATATATATATATATATATATATATATTAATTAATTACATGCACTTACGTTCTAATATCCTTGGAAATGTCTTTTGTTCCCAGCTGTGTATAACTAACAGGATAGACTGGGTCATATAGCCTTGGGTGGCGAACGTCCTCGAAGTCCAAGTCTGAATTCAAAACTTGAGGAGGTTTTGTTTATGGATTTTGTGGCATAATGTGATCGTAAGCTTTATATACGGTTCTCTCCAAAATGGATGCATTGTTACATTTTACAACGACCAACTTTCAATCAGCAGCTGACGTTTGTATCATTCAGGAAAATGTTGTTTCTACCGAAGTGTATTAATTCAAGATTTTGTTATTATGTTTTTTTTATAATCCTTTCTGAATTTTCAGTAAAACTGTAGCTTAATTTTTAGGGTATATTTATTCAAGATTTTTCTAAGTTTACTATAGCTAGATTAATGTTTTTTTAATTAAAATCAAAAACTTTTGTCTTAACTTACTATTAACTATTTTGTTGAACTGGTGTGTGTAACAAATGATTTTTCTATTCCTATTTTTCTCTGGTTTCTATCATCATTTTTTCATATAATTGATGTTAGGGCATTTATAGCCACTATTCTTTAGAGCTTATAATAAAAATTACAGTGTTCATAGAATATTTTTCATTAGAAGAATTTATACTTTTTTTTCAGTAGATGAAGGTATGTGCATTATTATAGATATATATACAAAGGACTAGTATATATATATATATATATATATATATATATATATATATATATATATATGCGTGTGTGTGTAATTATATATATATATATATATGTGTGTGTGTGTGTGTAAATATATATATGTAATTATATATATATATATATATATGTGTGCGTGTGTGTAATTATATATATATGTGTGTGTGTGTGTAATTATATATATATATATATGTGTGTGTGTGTAATTATATATATATATGTAATTATATATATATATGTAATTATATATATATATATATATATATATATATATATATATATATATATATTTCAATAAAGGTGCGATGAATTTATAAATTCATGAATCATTCATACAAAAATCTAATAAGAAGTGTGACATTACTGTAATTATTGAACAATACGGTTCATACCATATTCACGGAAAATCTACCAGTAAGAAAGAATTCTCTTATTGCTATATTTGTACAAAAACGCAAAACCTTAAAATTTAAATTCAAACTCAGCGTTGCGACCGCACGTTCCAAAACAATAACACATTACTCATAGCATTTTTTTGGATTACATCTCTATTTTCGTTATCCTTTTATTACTGAGAGTAAAAACAAGAACAAAATCTATTTCCATACCTGAGGATGTCTGTAAGAAGAGACGAAAGCGTGTAAAAATAAAAAAGACATTATGCAAATGAAATTTATAAACGAGGATCATATCATTCATGTACAGGTTCGGGGTTTATGTATCTTATTTGAATTGTTTCCGACTATGGATTCTCGCCAATTAAATCATTAACCTCTGTATTTGTTTTTTGTATGAATGATTCATGAATATATATATATATATATATATATATATATATATATATATATATGT
>OZ010613.1:9620636-9625636 GCA_963932145.1 Acanthosepion lycidas | reverse complement strand
CCCCAGTTGTACGAATATATTGGTTTATTGAAGAGTTACCGCCCTTTTACAAACGCTAGTACGGCCAGAAGAGGTCGCTCGAGTCATTTCTTAATGGACGTCTGATGTTTTTTGTATCTCTTTTCTATGTTTATTTTTTATAATTTATATTTTTTTTATAGTACCGACGCTTATCAGTCTTCTTAATGGGTAATATTAAATGTTCATTTCAAGTAAAGGGCAGGTTGGAAGCGTTCTTTGTTTTTTTGTTTTTTGTTTTTTTCTAATTCAGTGTTCACTTCATTTTGTCTCGCCTCTTTCGTTTTTCATGCATTCTGCTTTTTGTATCTGACTCATTACTAAACTTTTATTTCTATTTTCCTCTTTTTAATGCAATATTCTTGGCAGTACAGAAGCCATATTGCATCTAAGCGACGCCTCTTTTATTAGTATTCTTAGTATGAAAATTCTTATCTTGTCATCAATAAAAAAAATAACATTGTACTGTTATGCAGGTCGTTCAAGTTAAAATACTTTTATTTTACACTTATTTATTTCCTTAATATATGTTTCGTGTTCATTCTGTTTGTTCATATCATGGTTTTAATTTTTTTTTTCATTCTTCATAGTCTATTCAATTTAAACATTGTTTTTTCTTGAAACATTTACGTTTTATTTCGTTTTTTTTTCTAGTTAAGAGTTTATCTCGTTTATTCCAGTGATGTTTTTCTTACGTTCTTTTTCCTTTCTTATTACAGTTCATATAATTTATTTTTCCTTCATATCTCGATTCACTTTTTAATATATTTTTCTTCTTTCTTTTCTTAAATTCTTGTTTGTTTCCTCTCTAACACTCAGTTATCTTTTAAAAATTTCTCCTCGAGCAAGGTGATAAAGCCATTAAGAGGTACGAGATTACAGGAATGCGAGAATTGGAAGAAATGAAACTAGTAGTATTCGGTTTTTTCCCCCAACTACATGAATTTAACAGTGATAGCAGATAGGCCAGAAGTTTTCACCGTTTTACAACTGAAATATCTAGATCCAACCGCTAATTTTACTTCAACAGCAGTTTTTATTTTCTCACACTTCCCACCTGTGGAACTCCTTTCAGATTTATTGCTTCCCTAATAATTACAATATTGATAAAGTTAAATGCAACGTCAATCGCCATCTTCTGCTTTCTTGATCCCTGTAAGTTTGTTATCGTTTTCTCAGTCATCGCATTCTTTTTCCCTTTTACTTAATTTTCTAATGGCATTGCCGCTTTGCTTGGGGTGAAATGATTAAAAAAATCAATTTGGTTTCTATTTTTTTGCTCAAAGCAAGGCAATAAAGCAACTGAGACGCAAGGGGTTAGTGAGTGCGAAAGAATAATAAAAAAGGTAAATAAACAAATTTAATTTGAGACAGTTGTAAAGGTGTATCCTTTCATGTTCGAACCATGACGATTCAACCAGCCAACCGTTGAAGCCCAGGTCCTTCATTCTATATTTAGATTACTACCTATTTATGAATTTATTTATTCATAAATATTGTCTCTCTACTGATTAATTCGGAGAAATTTTCATTACTACCTATGTTTATATCTCGACTTTCCTAAACGTGTGCCCTCCCTTAACGGAAGTCAGAAAGAATGTAGATTATAAATTTAATAATTAACTAGATTAAAAACCGCAATATCGCGAGGCAGATAAGCTAGCAACAGACGAGGACTCTTGATTGGGCCTTCGACTTGTTCAGGAATTTGAGATTCCTAAAAAGTCTTTGTGTATTCTCAGCAATCGAAAATCCCCTGGCTACCGTTTGATCTGGGTTTTCATTTTTATAGGACTTTCTTTTCCTCGCTGCAATCTTGGCTCTTTTATTTGCAATATGGTCGCCTGTCTTTTTGTGAAGCATACTGCTGCCGTATGCGATAGGTAACAATAAACTATAGAAGCCAAAATGGATTGCTGCATTTAATTATTGCATTAATATTTAAGTTCACCCTTAATACATTTATGAGGAAGCAGCACTTCGATGCCTTTTGAGTAACTTTTTGCAGGGAACTGATATAAAAACAATATTTTCAACGAACTATTTCACCAGATAAAGTTTTCTTCATTAAAGCGATCGAAATAATAAAACGTGCTAAGCTTACAAGCCGCCCTATCGGTGGCGCGGCATTTCAGCTAGTTTCTGCGGATGGCTTTTGATTGAGACTTCGGCTTGTTCTGGAGTTTGAGATTCCCTAAGTCTGTCCATATTTTCAGTCTTGGAAGCTCTCCTGGCTGCCGTTTGCACGGGGCCTTCTTTTTCTCGCCGCAACCCTGATTCTTTTAATGGAAATCTGGTCCTCTCTTAGCTGAGATTTCTTTTTGCAAGCCATAATGCTGACACATAAAAAAATAATTTGCTCAAACTCAAAATTTAATTATTAACTTTCTTAAAAGCCGCATTATCAGGCGATATTTAAGCTAGCTCTGTGAGAGGTCTCTTGATTGGGACTTCGACTTCTTCAGGATCTTGAGAGCCCCTAAGTCTTTGCATATTCTCAGCATTGCAAACTCTCCTGGCTAACGTTTGATCTGGGTTTTCATTATCATGGGACTTTCTTTTCCTCACTACACCCTTGGCACATCTGATTGCAATCTGGTCCTCTGTTGGTGAAGATTTCTTTTTGCAAGGCATAATGCTGACATATAAATAATAAATTACAAAAGAACTGAAAATTTAATAATTAACTAGCTTAAAAGCCGTTTTATTGCGTAGCATTTAAGCTAGCTCCAAGAGAGGACTGTTGATTGGGCCTTGGAATTGTTCAAGAGTTTGTGAGTCCCTAAATCTTTGCGTATTCTCAGTATTGGAAACTCTCCTGGCTGCCGTTTGATCTTCAAAAGTCGTATGATAGGCGAGTATATACGATAGATAGATCCATTCAATAAATTAGTTCATACTAAATTGGGACAAACATTTTTTTAAATTAATTGATGAACATTTTCCTAAAAATAATTCTATATCTAAAACTTAGCTACTGTTGAACTAATAATTTAGAGAATATAATTAAATCACATAATAAAATATTCAAATTATATAACAATAATGACCGTAATGCTAACGCTGTTCCTCATTTGTCCTGTAGAAATAACCTATATAGTTGTAGAAATCCCGATCCTTGTGTTTATGTGTTCTATTCAATCAGTAGAAAATCCAAGTGTTATTAAAATTTATATTGTAAGCGCAAGGAAAATAAAACGTTTCTATAATCATTTCTTACCCTTTATTAATGCTGATAAACGAAATATGACTTCACTTTCTAAATATTTTTGGAAATTGAAAGAGGAAAACAAAACACCCAAAGTTACATGGAAAATTCCCGAAGAAGCTAGAATCGCCAGATTGGTAAACGAACTGTGCTTCCTCTGTCTGCAGGAGAAAATAGAAAAAATTAAGTCCCTGAATAGTGACATATTATTAAATCAAAGATATGCAACTACAGTAAATTGGAAACATATTAAAGAATTAACCTTACAATCTTGCTAAACTTTACAACTCAATCGCTCCTCTTTTGTTCCATTTTCTTTCTGAAAACTGTTTTAATGTTATCATTAGTGATCAACTCTACCTTTAAGTATTAGATTGGGTATTATTCGTAAATTGCTGGAAGTATGCTTATCCATGTATTGGTTTATCATAATAATAATAATAATAATAATAATAATAATATTAGTAATTATTATTATTATTATTATTATTATTATTTTTTCTCTTGCTGCATTAATAATAGTTTTTAATTTATATTTAATGTAAAAATATAGAAGTTTAAAATGTATTTTGTATTCTAATTTATAATGTAAGGTTGGTTTTGCTATTTCATTACTTTTAAAAGTATCCTTTATGTTCTATGGATAATTCTGTTTGAATTTGTGATTTCATTTAAAAATGACATAAAATTTGAAAAGCGACATTGTATATCTGTTAGCGTTTCATTTTCGTTCAAATTTGAATTCTCTTTTTCAATCTAATTTCATTGGCTTAACTCGTATCATCATCTTCTCATATGTTATTTTCTTAACTTCCCTCTTTCTTTGAATCTGTGTAATTTTAAATATACTCCTCTCTATGTTTTCCCTTTCTTTTCTTTCTATTCACTTGGGAGTAGGGTTAATTTCTTATGCTTCCTTTAGCTTTTCTTTTCTTTCGTCTTCCTTTTCTTTTTATTGAGTTCTTATTTTCTTTCCCCTTTTTCTTTATAAAAATCCTTTTATCTTTTACGGAAAAACGGAAAATGAAGTGATGTTTCATAAATTGAAATTTTAAATATAATCGTTTATTACCATCATTGTTAACTACCTGATGAGACGTTGTTTATTAAACGCCGAAACAAAATGTACTGTTTTGTAGTGTATAAGATAGATAGATAGATAGATAGATAGATAGATAGATAGATTAGTCAAAGGGGTAGCCAGGTCCAGTAGTACATACGGTAATTTCATATCTTGTGTATGATGCGATCCCCTTAATATTAGGTTGGTGCAAAAATAATGACGTAATAATGTCGTTTTTTGACGTATTTTTTAACGTCAAAAAACGACATCATTGCGTCATTATTTTTGCACCAACCTAATATTAGCTTAAAAATTATGTCTTCAAAAGTCGCATGATACTCGAGTCTATTTGGTAATCTGTGAAACGTGTTCGTATTCAATTCGAATTCTTTACATTCCCTTACACTGTAATGCCTCTGTGAAAGGTATTCATTCCTCACTTCCCCTTTCTCACAGCTTGGTGCAAACAACAGTAAAAACGGGGCCTTTATACTTGGATAGAAACCAGTCCAAGAGAAGGAAAATTTTGAAATCTAACCAGTGTCGAAAGGGTAAGTCTCTGTCAGTCCAAGACACACCACTTCTGCTCCGGATGCAGGTACGTGCGGCGCCCCTGCATGCCTCGTCGTTCACAGGATGCTTAATTCGTGATTGACTTCATTTAATTGAAGTGGGTAAAGCTGATTCCTCTTCGTTTCTACACATACGTTC
>OZ010613.1:9593136-9615636 GCA_963932145.1 Acanthosepion lycidas | reverse complement strand
AATCGCTCCACAAAAGCTTTCATGTTTCAATATTTTGTACTTCTTTAGGCGATCAAAGTATTGAAACATGAAAGCTTTTTTGTAGCGATTTCAATATTTTATAATCATAATTTTTTATAATAAAAGTAATAATATGTCTCACTTTTTATTCAGCACTTTTTAAAATTAAATGCTACGAAGAGTGAAATTTTATTCCACCTATTTCCTCTCTCATTATATATATATATATATATATATATATGTGAGCGCACCAATTTTCCTTGACTCTCGAAAAAAAAATATTTATTTTTTATATTTATTTTATCATATAAGTGTCTGCTAAAATAATACCTTCGAATAATGATATATATATAGTTTTTCGAAGGATATTGTTTGTTAGCGGACTGCCCTTCTCCAGTTGGTTACACACACACACATATAAATATATGGCTGCACAAACACTACAGCGAAACATTTTGGCTGGACATCCGATTACCTCAAGAAGGTATCGCAACCCAACTGATGTGGTATCAGTCGGAGAAACTACCTCTAAGCTATTGGCGTACGGCAAGGCTGATGGTGAATTTAAACGTATTTACTTTTAGATAAACACGCCAGTGACTGCGAGA
Organism: Acanthosepion lycidas; assembly: GCA_963932145.1. Classification (NCBI taxonomy): domain Eukaryota; kingdom Metazoa; phylum Mollusca; class Cephalopoda; order Sepiida; family Sepiidae; genus Acanthosepion; species Acanthosepion lycidas. The sequence goes on along the minus strand of OZ010613.1, from coordinate 9,615,028 downwards.
AGTTGATTCGTTTTATTGAAGTGTCATGTATTATATATTATATAAATAAATACATACATACATATATATATATATATATATATATATATATAAAATACCTATATATATATATATATATATATATATATATATATAATACCTATATATATATATATATATATAAAATACCTATATATATATATATATATATATATATATATATATATATATATATATATATATATATATATATAAATACATATATATATATATATATATATATATATATATATAAATATGTAATGAAAAACAAAGCAATTTAAGGTACCATTACGATAATTTATTTCACCCAAAATCCTTTTTTAAGGATTCAGGATCATCAGGTAAAACTTCCAACAACGAATTGAGAGGAAAAATGGGATTAGAAATTGGTGGGTAGTGTAATTTTTGTAATTTAATAGAGGGGTTTGAGAGTGGTAGTTAAACAGACAATATAAAGTATAGGGAGGGGTTAATTTTATATCTCTCTTAAGTATGTTTTATATTGGAGTAGGAGGAGTGACAGAACCTTGACCTATTTAGATGGTTAACAAAACGAAAGTGAAATGTAGAAAATGTATACAAGTGAGTCTTATGGTAAAGAGAGAGATAGGGGGGGAGGAGAGATGGAGTTGTTATAATTTTGTTTTAACAAAATTATGTAAAAGATAGCTTACAATGTTTGATAGAAAATTCGATGTCTGAAAAAAATTTTGTTATTAACTTAAATCTTTAATTTTTTAAGTAAATAGTTTCGGGACTAAATATAACTATTATTGTAATAAACATATTTATCTAGGACATAAAGAAATATTTAAAATTTTAATAGTTTATTCACCCGACTAATTGTATTTCCACAAATATATATATATATATATATATATATATATATATATATATATATATATATATATATATGCGTATAATTTCTGTGTGGTTGAAATGATCGTACATTAAATTTTCGTTTCAGTCTGGACTTTATGTTTTCATTTGTGTTTAATTATTTTCTTTTTTGAATTGTTTTCTGATTACGATTTTAATATATTTTTTTTTTATTTTTGCTTTGTGCTCCATGTTGAAAGTTCTTTTCTCCTCCATTTTTTCCTCCTCGCTTCGATTTTCTTGGCGAAAACTCTTCATGTCCTCCATTCCGTGCGGTCTTTTTTCTTGCATATATTTCTTTTTCACGTTTTCTTTTCCATTTTATTTTCGCTTTTACGTCAAAACGTTTCTTTTTTCTCTGTTTTTAATTCAATTTTGCAGTATCATTGCTATTTTCTCTTTTTTGGGGGGCTCCTATTTGTCTATATCTTCCTTTTCATCTTCTAATTTCTCTCTCTTTTTCCATTCTATCTTGTTACAACATCTTTTTGTTGTTTCTGTCTTTCCTTTATATACATTTTATTTACCTCTTCTATTTTTACATCGCATTCCTTCTCTCTAGGCATCACTTTAAATCCGAATTACCATTTCTGTCTGCCGATAAACATGGCGTCGGTGACGCACTCCCTTTGATCTCCTGCAGATCGATGCTGTAAACTTCTCTGAATATCTCAAATCCCGAAATCGAGTTGGATAGATACGTCGGTAATGTTACCCACCCCTTGCGCAGCCACCCGCGCCTTGCTTACACAGTCAGAAGAACATACAAAAATTTTTCAGTCGAGTTTAAATCAGCACAGAAGATTTTCTCTAGTATAAAATAAAAATAAAAACAAATTCGATGAGGTTATTGGTGGGACAAGGAAGCTCGTGATTAGTGTAGAATAAAATAAAAATGGACACCGAAAAGAAAGAGAGCTAAAACATTTCGTTTTGAGCTTTATTTTTTCTCTTTATTCCTTGTTTACAGGAGATATTCCCCTATCACACTATCTTCATTCGTTTTATAGCGAGTGTTGCTTTCGTACAAATTGGCGATAACAGCTCTCCACAATTTCCTATCTTTTGTAGCCCTTAATAAATTTTGTCTTTTTGTTATTTCTCCTAAAACTTGTTCCGTCATCTATTTATATAAGCTCATTATTCTCCTTTTACGTGCAGTGTCCTTTCAGAAATTTGCCGATCATGGCTCTCCACAATTTTCTTGTCCTTTGTAGCATTTAATAAATCTTGTCTTTTTGTTATCTCTCCTAAACCATATGCCGTCATCCAATACACAAGATCATTCTTCTTATGTGTGCCGAGTCCTTTCAGAACAATGGCGATCATGGCTCTACACAATTTTCAGTTCTTTGGAGTACATGATAAATTTTGTCTTTTTGTGATATTGTTGCATGTTGACGGAGATGGATTATCTCAGCTCGGGGTTTTCTCTTGGTCGGCGATCACCAATTGTTTTGTTTCGGCATGAAACACTTTAACACAGAGAATTTGAAATTAACTATTTTCGGCTTACATAATTTCGGATTTCATCCACAAACAATAAATTAATTTTTCCACAAAAAATTAACTCACAAAATTCAGCAATTAACAACTTAATTCTTCAACCAAGGAAGGCAAAAGGACACACACACGGCTCTTAAATTAAAAAAAATCCACACTCTCTTACGAAAAGGAAAAAAAACGATCATTCGTCAGTTAATTGCGATTAAGAAAATGATTCTAAACTTTTGTAAAATAAAACAAAACTACATTCAATATAATGTTTCATCAAAATTGAAATTGTAGCATTAATGCATATGCCTGAGTGTGAATGGTCATTGTTTATACTAGATCCTTTTTTTTCTTTTTTCCTATTCGTCCTTTTTTTCATAACTTTTTTCTTGTCCGTCCATCAAAATCCTTCGCACTTGTGACAAAACCAGTTCGTTTACACTTTTTACTTCTTTTTCTTCTAGATTTTTTACATCATTGCTTCTGATTTTGGTTTGTTACTTAGATGTGCGTGTGTTTAAGAGAGAAAGAGAGAGAGAGAAGAGAGAGAGAGAGCCGAGTAGTATCCTCGTCCTCGTATTTTTGTATTTTCTATCCTTATGCCTTGATTACTTTTTCTTTTATTTCTTACTCTCTTTGCTGAGTCTTCGGTCTGAATATATTCTCCGAACTTTTTCAAGTTGTGTTGTAACCCTCATTCTGCTTCCCCCACAATGCTGGAAAATCCAAGTTAATGGCGCCAATTCTATATTATGTTGCATTTTGACAGCATTTTGATCTCAGCTCGGCTTTTTCTCTTGGCCAGTGATCGCCAATCGTTTCGATTTGGCAATGAAGACTTAAACACAGAAAATTTTAACAATTTTTATTAAACATGTCAACATCTAAATTACCTAACTGTCCATTGGGGTCTCCCACACTCCCCAATGGGGAGCCATTTCGGACACATCTCTTGACGGGCAAGAACCAACTCCTCGTAACCTTGCTTGTATTTATATTACGCACGCTAGCTCAGCCAATCAAAATCGGCTTCCCTATTATGGTTCACATCTGAACCCAGCTCTCAACCTCCGGAAGTCAGAGATAAACTTCCTTTAAAATAAGAGTCTGGTAAACTATTATTTAACAATATCTCTTAAACCTTGTCCCGCCATCCATTTACGCAAGCTTATCATTCTTCTTCTTCTATGAGTCGTGTCCCTTCAGAACGTTGACGATCATGGCTCTCCACAATTTCCTGCCTGTTGTATCTTTTAATAAATTTTGTCTTTTTGTTATTTCTCTTAAACCCTGTTCCACCATTCATTTACACAAGCTCATTTTTCTCCTTCTATATGCTCTATCCCTTCAGAACAATGGCGACCATGGCTCTCCACAATTTCCTGTTTTTCGTAGCTCTTAATAAATTTAGTCCTTCTCTTATCTCTCCTAAAACTTGTTCTGCTCTCCATTTACTCAAAATCATTCTTCTTCTTCTATATGTCATGTCCCTTCAGAACGGTGGCGATCACGGCTCTCCACAATTTCCTCTCCTTCGTAGCTCTTAATTAAATCTGTCTTTTTGTTATATTTCTTAAAACTCGTTCAGTCAAGGAAAATAACGCAAAACCTACATAGCGAGCATATGTAGGTTATGCGTTTTTTTCCTTGCCTTCAATCTGCCCTGTGAGTATCAAATTTACCAAGCTCTCTTTCCTCAATATGTGCTTCAGAAATTTCAGTTGTCTCTTCCTTAATTAAGTGTCATTTTTTGCTTTCATTTTCTCTAAAGGGGTCAAAAAGGTAAATGTGGGTCCTGTTTTACACAAGAGACAAGAAAGTTGACATTGATCGTGTTTCAAACTACTGCCAAAAGGGTAGGCCGAGTTCTGTTTTACTCTAGAAAACCAAAAGTAAACAACGATCTGATTTTACGCTCAAGAATAAAGTTAGACATCCGTTCAATATTATTTTCTTTTATATGCTGTGTCTTTTCAGGATGTAAGCGATTATGGCCCTCCACATCTTCATGTACCTTTGTAGCTCTTAATAAGTTTTGTCTTTTTGTTACTCTCCCAAAATCTGATCTACCATCCATTTACTCAATCTCATCAAGTATGTTACGCTCTTCTTTCCTCTTCCCCTCTTTCCATCTGTCCTGTGAGTATCAGGTTTTCCAAGCCTTCCTTCCTCCTTACGTGCCTCTGGTGTTAAGCATAAGTTTCCTTGTTTACTTTTTGTACAAAGCAACGTCAGTGATTACATATTCAATCCATAGTATTCTCAGCATCCTTCTGTAGAACATTTCTATTGCATTAAGTTTCTTCTTTATCTGTAAGAAGATTGGCCACCATTCGCTGTCATATAGGAGGACAGATGTTACGTAAGATTTCAGTAATTTGTTCTTTTTTATAACGAAATTTTTCTGTTTCTTAATACTTTGCTTAGCTTCCGGAAGGCGTATTCCGCTATCGCAGTGCGCCTTCGGATTTCAATGTCCCACTTTCCGTCCTCTAAGAATAAAAAATAACATCATTTTAATATTAATTTAAAGAATTCTACTACCAATATTTTCGCATGATATGAGAAAACAGAATTTCTTCATTTTGTACAAGGCCAGACAGCCACTCAAGGTAGAGGGTTACAGAATAAAAGGAACAGTTTATACACATATATGGGGAAGATAGCGTTTAAAACTAGACAAGAACCGACCAAGATTGTAGTGATCTGGGAAGCATCCTCTTGGGAGTCGTTTCCAAAAAGCAACTGTTCCTGGGTAGAAGGTGCCTGAGGTGAATTTCCACCTCACCAATGAAATACGAACGGAATGAGGGCGTTTCGCTACAATGGGCGTGACATGGCTGTTCTTAGCCGTAAAGGCTAGAACTGGTGGGAATAAGGAATGTGGTTCGTCGGAGCACTTTCTATAGAAATGGCCGCATAGCAGCGGGAGATTTGCGACATTTTCGACTTCGAGGAATGGGTTGTAGGTTGGAAAATAATCATTTTCCATCCTATAAACGCTTCCACAAGGACGTGGAGACACTTTTGGACTCTATCAAAACTGGAAAGTGAAGGCTAGGCAGTTCCTGCCCATGTATAGCAGCAGTACTCCCATCATTGGCCTGATCTGACTCTTGTAAAGATAGAGGATAGGAAGCGACAATTTTTCCAGTCTCTTTAACGATGGTGCCAAGGGAATATATGTTCTTGAAGCATGGTGCCAACAAGACTCCTCATAATTCAAGAACGTTTCAGAGAATCTCGCAGAATAAAGTTTGGGAATTTTTTAAAAGTCTACTGTGTTTCAATTCCATTTTTCTCCAAGCGATCTTACAAGATTTTAAGTGATATTCCAAGTGCACCCAATGAAATATGCCAACACTTTTTTTTTCTAGAATTTCTACAACTCACTAGTCAGATTTTGATACTTTTCAATCTTTTCAGTTTGTTTGAAATCCACTCTTTCATCGCATGGAACAGCAAAATCAATAATTTGACACTTGTTAATTCTCTTATCTCTCAAGATAAGGCCGGGTCTACGTGCTCCAATGACATGATGTGTCTGGACTGAGAAATTCCATAATATCTGGTGACTGTCATTTTCTACCAATGCCTGTAGCTGATATTCATAGCATATCTCTTTCATATGGAAGCCAAATTTACGCCATACAACCAGAGATTCTCAAATCACCCCAATCCAGTAATTCTTCCAGGGAATTAGCTAGTAATCATGTAAATCATCATCATCATCATCATCATCATAATTATCTTCTTTTTCTTCTTCTTCTTCTTCTTCTTCTTCTTCTTCTTCTTCTTATTATTATTATTAGTAGTAGTAGTAGTAGTAGTAGTCGTAGTAGTAGTAGTAGTAGTAATAGTTCTTTCTTTTGCTCATTCTCTTCTACACTGTTGTTCGTTTTCGACCAGCGTTCTTTCATTATGGGTGTCCTTCAGTAAGTCGCACGACCTGAACAAGGACCCAAGTCAGTCCCTTATACTAGATTAAGTCAATTAATTTAATGATATAGCCATCCTTTTTCGGTTGACTTAATATCGAATATATCTCAGGAGATGCAAATGGCATCCAGGTAATAGATATACGTAGGTCTGTTTTTACACGACGGTCAAAAAAGTAAACATCAGTCTGGCTTTACAATAGGATCAAAAAGTTAAATATTGGTACAGTTTTATACAGAAAACAAGAAAGTAGGCAATAGTCGAGTTTCAAACTACTGCCAAAAAGGTAGGCTAACTTCCGTTTCACTCTAGAAAGACCAAGGCAAACACTGATCTGATTTTACGCTCAAGAATAAAGTTATACATCGGTCCAGTATTATCTTCTTTTATGTGGTATGTACTTTCAGGACATAGGCGATGATGGACTCCACATCTTCCTGTACCTTCCAGCTCTTAACATAATTGTTATTTCTCCCAAAACTGTTATACCATCCATTTACTCATGCTTCTCGCGTATTTTATTCCTATATAAATAGCTAGAAGTGTTGTTGTTGCTCATTTTATGTTAAAACCTGAATCTGCACTAATCCAGCAGGATAGCGGCTACATTGCGGTGGCATTACATTTTGCAGAGGTTTGCAACTTATATTGTCAGTGACATTCAGTGAGTTACTCAAGTGCCATACGTGATACACTGTTGGGCGATCATGTCACTTTCGATTCATGACTGGCAAAGCAGAAGATTTTTCTGCAGTAGGTTACATTCCCTTTCTGTGGTAGGCGGGATGACAACCAGACACAGCTTGTCTTGCTAGTCAACCCATAGCTAGAGGGAGAATAGATGGATTCCAAAAGTTTTTCAAGGGTATTTGCGAGCAAGTTAAAGTAACGGATCCGACTGGAAATCGAACTCGTTTGTTCAATTTCACATCTCGAGCCCTTATACTTTACAACAGTGCTTTTCAATGTGCAAGGGAGATGCGATCGAGGCTTTCAGATCAAGCTGAGGGGTTCGGGTTGCGCTGTTGCCCCCCACCCACACACCCCTGCACCAATTTATGTTGAAATACGTCCTATTTCAGGATCTTGTGTTTATCTATTCTAAACATTGGGACGTGATGTTTTATTGATTGTAAGCCCAATCATTGACGTAACAAGACTCCCCAGTGAGCCAGGGACAGGCACCATATCTTTGCCATATAATCATATCAGAAATTCCGAGAAAATCTTATTTGAGCATTCGAAGTATTAATCATCTATACCAGAAAAATTATATATTGAATATAATAAAAGTTGCATGATTTTTAAAGAAAATTATAATGATTTTAAGACAAGTATTTAATACTACAATCTAAATAAAAAGGTATGAAGAGCACAACTAGCAAAACCATTTGACAAAGATATATATATATATATATATATATATATATATATATATATATATATATATATATATATATGTGTGTGTAAGCAAATATATGGATATAGATCCGACAGTATGAAGAAAAATATACGGAAAAAACAAACAAAAATCCTTATATGCAATTATGCTGTTTTAATGTTAATATAATGTCAACGTCGGACGTTTCGGTCTAATAAACCATCTTCAGGACATATTCATAAAATTTGTCATGTTGAATTGATAATGTTAATTATATTTTATTTTATTTTTGTTTGTTTTTTCCAAATATTTTTCTTCATAAATATATATATATATATATATATATATATATATATATATATATGTGTGTGTGTGTGTGTGTGTGTGTGTGTGTGTGTTTATATATATATATTTGTGATTGGTAGGGATAATTCCAGGGAGGATATTAATCTAGGGAGAGCTCGGTGTAGACTACAGAACATTATACTTAGTACATGCTAAGAGACTTTATTCTGGATAGTGAATATTTGATATTCACGAAATATATTATAACCGAAATGAATATTTAAGATGTTCTTCGTGATTATTACATGGTGATAATACTGCACTCTTCAAGCTGACTGAGTTCTCTGAGTGACTGGTGCGTTTATGAAGAAATAAATATGCAAAAATTCGCTTTCTTCTCCGACGTGTGTCGGTGGCCCAATGGTTAGAATCTTCCTCAGATACCAAATACGTCGGGTTTCCGCCGCGGCATAAATCGATCGGATGCCTATTCAAATTGATAAAACAATCTTGTACATAATTGGGTTAGAATAAAATTTGAACTACCTTATGAAAATTGAGAGATAGAAGATTGGGAACTCCATATCATAGTGTCAGGAGCGGGCCCTGTTGTTAATAACTTGCGTGACGAAGGTGTTGTAAATTTAGTTTTAAAATGTGTAGCGGCTATTGAGTTACATGCGTCGCCTGTTTATTTCTGACTCATCACGAAACCTTTCCTATTACGCAAGCCATGCACAGTCGAATTGAATATAGTAATTTAACCTTCATGTAGAAATTAATCAAACAATGGCCATCTATATTCCACCATTTTACAGCTGCATTTTTAATCTATGAGTAGATAAATAGCAAAATCGGTATATATATATATATATATATATATATATATATATATATATATATATATATATATATATATATATATATATATATATATACTACAGTTCAAAAGTTTGAAGTAACCCCCATAATTAGCATAGGATGAACTTGACAGACGAGTGAAATCTTTCTATCCCTCAAAATAAAAAAGAGTTTTTAGACTATATATATATATATATATATATATATATATATATATATATATATATATATATATATATATATATATATATGATAAGTGTGACATTACTGGAATTATTGAACAATATAGTTCATGCCATATTTACGGAAAATCTACCAGTAAAAAAGTATTCTCTTATTGCTATATTTGTACAAAAACGCACAACCTTAAAATTTAAATTCAAACTCAGCGTTTCGTCCGCACGTTCCAAAACAATAATAGCATTTTTTTCGGATTACATCTCTATTTTCGTTTCCTCTTATTACTGAGAAGTAAAAACAAGAACAAAATCTACTTCCATACCTGATGATGTCTGTAGAAACAGACGAAAGCTTGTAAAAAATTAAAAAGACCTTATGCAACTGGAATTTGTAAACAGGGATCATATCATTCATATACAGGTTCGGGGTTGATGTATCTTATTTATATTGTTTGCGACGATGTATTTTCGCCATTTAAATCATTAACCTCTATATTTATTTTTTTCATGACTGATTCATGAATTTATATATATATATATATATATATATATATATATCGGAAATTCTTGCTGGCTGGTTGTGTCTGAAGCCCCTCTAACTCGTCCCATACTTGCCCTAAAAAGACATATACTTTTCTGGAATCAAGATGATCTCCTGATTAAAAATCTGCTCTTCACCTGGTGTTTAAACATCCAGCATTGGGATTTATATCTGGATGAGGAGGTAACAGATAAAAACTAAGAAATTTAAATAACTGAATCAATTATTGATTTTAATTTTTTTTTTTTAGTTTAATAACAAATCTTTTTTAATTTAAAAACGTTTGTTTTAAATTTTTAAATAACATATCTTGTGAATTGAAGAAATGAATTTTATTTCCCCAAAATTCCGATTTGACTCTTGTAAAAATAGAGGATAGCTTGGAAAGTCATGTACTTACTGGAGCACTTCGGGGACCAGACTATTTTACCTGTAACTTTTAGACCAGTTATTTATTCAAATTACTATTTATCTTATTCCCAATTCGTTGCCTGTTGGTAAGTTGATAGGAACTGACAGATCTTCTTGCTTTGCTGAAGATTATTAGATTTCATGGATTATTAGATTTCATATCCTGGACTGGATGGGTTAATCCAGTTAATCTATTTCTACGGCCTGAAGAATTATGTTATTTCTATTCCGCAGAAGTTCGTCTAGACAAATTGTCAAGGACATTAACAACTTTCTTATAGTCAGCGAAACCTTGTACGCTTAATCTAGTTTAAGTGAGAATATGTCACCTCAAAACTTGAGCCACCTTCTTAAAAATTCAATAAGCTCCATGGTTAGAACTTTTATTCGGTCTCAAATTCACTCAAGTGGAGCTCACATTTACAAACGTTTTCTCAAGAAGCCGGAAAAAGTCAGCTCATTTTGCTATTCCAGAAAGTATGTGATCTCTTTTTCTATGATTTATCTTTAAACCCAGATTATCTGGGATTATCTTGGACAAGACCGAAAATGGAACATCTGGGTATATCTTAGACTAGATCCAAAATGGAATTTCTGGGTTTGTCTTAGATTAGGCACTAAACGGATTATCTGGGTTTATCCTAAATTAGACTATTGAATTTCGTGCATTATCTTAGACCCAGAATGTAGTATCCGAGCTTATCTTAGCTTAGGACCAAAATGCATTATCTTGGATTAAAACACAAAATGGAATACCTGGGCTTGATTGACCCCCTATGAATTATCTGGCTTATATTAGTCACAAAACAATTTATTTTGGCACCTCAGATTTGACCCAAAATGGAATATTTGTACTTATATACGATTAGATCCCAAATGAATTGTCTGAGACTTTCTTAGAATAGATACAAAAATGTCCCTCGATAAGAACCAAAATGGAATATCTCATTTTATCTTTGATTCGACCCAAAATATAGTACCTGGCTTATTTTTGCTTATCTGAGATTCAACACAAAATGGACCATCTGGCTTAACTCAGATTAGGTCAAAAATGTATTATCTAAGCTTATTTTAGCTTATCTGTGTTTATCTTAGATTAAACTGAAAATTGAATATCTGGGCTTATCTTATTTTGATGTAAACTGAAGAAATCGTGCTTATCTAAGATTAGACACAAAATGGCGTATTTAAGATTATCTTAATTGAGACGCAAATGGGACTGTCTGTAATGGATTAAATGGGATTATCTTAGATTTGATCCGAAATTATGTATACGCGTTCATAATAAATTAACTCGTGGGTGGATTATCTTAGTTTATCCAAGGCCGAAAATAGATATCTGGTCTTGATTAGACACACATTGTAATATCTGGACATATACCCAAGAGCTTGTATATGTACTTATCTTAGATTAAGCTCAAAGTGAAATAGCGGTGATTAGACACAAAATAGAATATCTAAGCGTATGTTTGTTGAGGTTCAAAAATTGGTATCGGGTCATATCTTATATTCGATCAAAAATGGAGTATCTGGGCTTTTCTTTATCAAAATTGGGGGTTTTGGTATTATTAGGTTGGTGCAAAAATAATGACGTAATAATGTCGTTTTTTGACGTATTTTTTGACGTAAAAAAACGACATTATTACGTCATTATTTTTGCACCAACCTAATATCTTAGACGAATTAAAAATGTATTATGACTTAGATTTGACGAGAAATAGAATAACTCATATATTATATTAGACCAAACATAGATTATCTCGGAGTATCTTAGTTTAGACCCAAGATATATTTTACTTTATATTAAACCCAAAACAGAATATTGGTTTGCCTTAGATTAAGAGCAAAATGGATATAGTTCATTTTGCTTTTAATCTAAGTCAAGCCGAATACATCTTAGGCGATTCCAAAAATCGAGTATCGAGGCTTGTCTTAGATTAGACTTAAAATATGTTATGTCGGCTTAGCTTAGATTACATCAAAATGGATTATAGTTATTTTCCAAGCATAACTTAGATATGGCACAAGGCCGAAAGTATGGGGCATCTAGTGAGGATCGAACTCGCTTTTCAGTTGTAACTGATCAAGCGAGACATGATTGCTAACCATTACAACCACGCCGAGGTGCCCTTGAATGTAGCACAAGGTCGAAAGTAAGAGGCACCCAGTAAGGATCAAACTCACTACTCAATATTAATTGTTCTAGCGAGACAAGCTTGCTAACCATTACACCACCTCGAGGTGCCCCACCTAAATGCATTATAGGATCTGGCTTATCTTCACTTCACAGCCTTGACATAATTTCAAATCGTTACACAGTCTTGTGAAAGTAAAACTTTTCTCAGTTCTATGACAGATGTGACATTCGTAACCCCTCGTTAATCTATCGATATTTCAATTACAAATGAAGGGAAGAGTTCCATTGTTTAGTTCCATTAGTTTTGGTCATTACAACTAGGACAACTTGCCTCGATACTTCCAAAAACTCTAATCACACGTATTTCAAAAAAGAAATTTCATATCAGATATATTTTTCCAACAACTGCCACATAGTTCCGCGTATGTACTTCCACGAACATTTAAATCTTGACCTCTTCAAATCGAACTTTTCCTCTTTATCGTTCAACTTTATCCTCATAATATTCACGTTTATCCGATCCCCGAATTTAAGCAACATTGTGCGTCGTCAGTACGTAGAGTTGTGATCGCTAATGAGTTCAGTAAACTTGTATTTGCGGATGGTGAAATCAAATGCGTCTCTCAATGAGAAATTAGGGACTTCAATTCGATTAGTCAATTTTGTTATATTTACTTACGTGCAGATATGTTGGAAATTAAAATTAAAATAATAAAATGTTTAAGTATTTACATTTATTTTTGTTGTGGGCGGAATGCTATAGTAGGCGGAAGAGTCACCATAGACGCTAAAGAGTCTATGGTGGACTCTTCTGCTCGGAGTACCCACAATAAACTGGCCTTGTTCCACATACACCCTCGTAGTGGGGGCTGTTAAATATTAACAGTCGCCTAGGTTGTTCAACTATCGAACTCTCTGCCTCGAACAGAGAAGAAGCCGTACAACTCTTTGCTGCAGGGCAAAGTTTCGTCCGGGTAGGTAGACAGGCCCTGAACCTGTTTATACCGATTCTAAGGGAATATTTTTGGCCGAGCTTACGGGCTCGGAGAACACATGGTAAACTAGGCCTTGGGCCACATACTTCCCTCGCGGATTGGGGGGCTATTAAATATTAACGAATAGATTGAACGCTGGATCAACCGACGCACACTCACTAGTCATGTAATACTCTTCCGTTGTACTTACTGTTTAATATATGATATATCTGTAACAGTGGTATTGTTATTTCTTTAAGCATTTACTTGGTCACAACAATTTTGTTCGTACGCTGTATTTTAAAATTAAAATACAATATATAAAAATGTCAAAATGTTAGGAGAAGTCTGTTTTACAAGGTAGATTTAGTATAATAGCGGTCAAAGGAAAGAAAAGGTAACATTATCTGTTTACATTACCCATATATAGTCACCTCGTGACACGTTGAAGATTAAAAACACCTCGGAGATGCTTAAAAGATCGAATTTGTGGCTTTTGAGCGGTTTTTACTGACGTCATTGCCACCATTAATTAGTACAAAAGAAATTTGAAAAGTTGCCACCCTTGCTAAAATTGATTAGAACAAATTTTTATTAGAAGTGTTGCCGTTCATTAAAAATTTCTAACAGAATCGACGATATTTTTTACTAATTTGTTTTGAAAGGGTTAAAATTACCAAGCCATTCTTTGCTCCTGTTAACAACATACTGTAAATCATTTTGAGATCAGCCGCAACTTTGACCTTAGCGGACTTGTAGATGGTATAATCAATTTCTTCTCTGAATGAAAAATCAGAGATTTGAATACGAATCGTCCGATTCGTTAAATTCCCTTACGTGCAGATATGTTGAAAATTAAAATAATAAAAATAAATATTTTCTCATATTTACGTATCTACATTTATTTTTGTTGTGATCTCCTCCCTCTAAAGAGTCTATGTTGGACTCTTCCGCCTACTATAAGATTAGTAGGAGAAAAGGCCTTGGAGGAACAGTCGAATAGATTCTTCAACTGTCGAACTCTCTGCCTCGGCAGAGACGTACTCGGACGAGGCTTTTCCGCAGGGTAAAGTTTCATCCGGGAAAGTAGACAGGCCGTGAACACGTTTAGGCGGGTTCAAAGGAAATATTTTTGGCCGAGCCTACGGACTCGGAGTACCCACAATAAACCGGCTTTGTGCCACATACACCCTCGTGGCGGGTGCTGTTAAATATTAACAGTCGCCTAGATTGTTCAACTGTCGAACTCTCTTCCTCGAGCAGAGTGGAACCCGTACGACGCTTTGCTGCAGGGCAAAGTTTCGTCCGGGTAGGTAGACAGGCCCTGTTGATACGGGTTCTAAGGGAATATTTTTGGCCGAGCCTATGGGCTCGGAGAACCCACGGTAAACTCGGCATTGGGCCACATACATCCCTCGTAGGGGGGCGGTTAAATACTAAAAGTGGAAAAGATCGAACGCTGGGTCAACCGACACACACTGACTAGTCGTGTAATACTCTTCTGTTGTACTTACTGTTTAATATATGATATATCTGCAACACTTGTTTTGTTATTTCTTTAACCATTTACTTGGTCACAACAATTTTGTTCGTACGCTGTATTTTAAAATTAAAATAAAATATATAATTAATTTAAAATAATAAAACAAAATATTTTCTCACATTTACGTAGGTACATTTATTTTCTTCGCACGCTGTATTTTATTTTAAAATTAAAAAAATAATGTAGAGGGGAGCGATAATTTCTCTTTACAATTTAAAATATATATATATATATATATATATATTACATAGCCGATTGATGAGATATCTAAATCAGATTCGTTCTATGTATTCAGTAGTTATCAAAGGTTTTAATCATTTGTTTATTTCACGTATTCTGTTTGATAACAGAGGTACTGTTAAATGAACCCCTAAAATTTCCAGACCGGTGAACTGGAAAGGATGGCCCAATTTTGTGGCCACCTTGTTCACCAGATATCACTCCCCTGGCTTTCTTTCTATGGTGTTATATCACAGATATTATGTTACAGATATTAGATATCGAACAAAGATACGGGACATGAGTGATCTAAAGCAAAAGGATCACTGATACCATTGTCCACATTGATGACGCTATGTTTCAGCGAACATGGCAAGAAATCGAGTAACGTTTGATGTGTTTCGTCCATCTAATGGTCTCTATATAGAAGTATATTAAATTATTTAAAAAAATTCAATATCTACTATGTAACAATTACCACATATTCGTCCGTTCGTTTGCTTTTGTAAAAAATATTTTAAATTGGAAAGGGACACAATGGCCACCCTGTATGCAAGTGTTAACATTTTACCAGGCGTATATTTTGCGAGTTTAATGATTTTTTGGCAGATTATTAATTACCGTCTGTTTCTGACAGTTGATTTGGTATAATAGCGGGAAAAGAAAAGAAAAAGATAACTTATTTGTTTATTTTGCCCATATATCGTCTTCTTGTAACTGATTGTTAAGCCACGAGTTGGAGATTCTTAAAAGGGTGAAATCGCGCCTTTCGAGCAGTTCTCGACAGCCGGGCCTTGGAAGCATGCATTTAAGCAAAAGGCATTAAAACCCCACTATTAGTGCAATTCAAGTATTATTCTTTTTGTCTCCATATAACTGTGGGTTTTATTTTAAAGTTTATCTTTCTAATCTTCATCAAATTCGACCGTTAACGTTTGTTTTTTTCAATGTATTGTTTATATTTTCAACCGTTTTTCAATGTATTGTTTATATTTTCAACCGCTTGTTCTCGAGACAGAAGACATTCCATGACAATATACTACCAAGATACCCACTTTACTTGGTTGTTTCTTGTATTAGGCTCCTGTAAACGTTCGATACTCAGGCGTCAACTTCCAATTTATTTTTCCGATCCTTACATTTGGGAAAGGTTTGAATCAACGTCTTCCCCTCCAAGCTGTGGGTTAAATAAAATTACGATTATCAGAAAAGCCGTATTATCTGCAAAACCTTCTTACAATCCAGGAATATATTTAAGTTTTAAATAGCCGGAAAAAGGTCGATAAGTCGTAAAAAACAAACCAATAAATGAATCCCTTCTCATCAGTGACCATAATGTGTAAACTTCCCAATTCTAATAATCATGTTTCTTATTTTTCTTCTTTCTTTGTTGCTCAATTGTCTGCGTGGAATATCTATGATGATAATTTTTTTTTTCTTTTTCATCTGCCATCACAATGTCTGGTTTAATGTTAAATATTGCATCGTCACATAGTATTATAACACCCCACAAAATATTCTACTAGTCATTTTAAATTACTCCATCGGATGTTTGTTCATAAAATACTTCGATCATCTCCAGTCCTCCTCTTCCCCCTCCTCCTCCTCCTTCCTCTTCTTCTTCTTCTTCTTCTTCTTCTTCTTCTTCTTCTTCTTCTTCTTCTTCTTCGTACCATATACCATCATGGCCTCAGCTATCACGGACCTCCTCAAATTCTCTGTAGCTCTTGATATTATTTTCTCTTTTTCTATCACACCTAAATCTTTTTGCAGTAGCCATTTAATCAACCTTTCTAAAGAGGTTATGCGTCGTTTTCCTCCGACCTTCTTAATTCGTTTTGTCTTTTGAGTATTACATTTTCCAAGCCCTCTTTTCGCATTAAATGCCCCAGAAATTTCTGTCTTTCCTGATATTATGTATGAGTTTCCTTGTTGTCTCTATTTTCTCTAAAACTTCGTTGTAGCTCACATGTTTGAATATAGGTATTCTCAGCATCTTTCTGTAGAACAATAATTTATATTACTCCGTCTCATCTTAATCTGTGAGAAGATTGTCCAACATTCGCTGCCAAACAGGAGGAGAAATATCACGTAACAGTTCAGTATTATTTCTTTGTTTCTGTTTCTTCAAGACTCTTCAAATATAAGTAGATTGCCAGCATTCACTGCCATATAGGAGGACTGGCAGATTAGTAATACTAATTAGTAATAATTAGTAATAGATTAGTACTCTTTTCTTTGTTTCTGTTTCTTCAAGTCTCTTCTTCATCTGTGAGGATATTGTCGTGCATTCCTTTCCACATAGGCGGACTGATATTACATTACAGTTTAGTACTCTTTATTTGATAACGATAATTTTCGTTTTGTTTTTATTAGGTCGATGCAAAAATAAAGACGTAATAATGTCGTTTTTTGACGTTAAAAATACGTCAAAAAACGACATTATTACGTCATTATTTTTGCACCGACCTATTAAGTTCGCTTAGCTTTTGGAAGGTATATTCACTATCTCAATACAACTTGATATTTCGGTGACTCAGTTTTCGTCTTTTTTTTAATATTTAAATTGCTGCACAGTTTTGATTTCGGTATTTCCGATTTGTAATTTGCGTGATGGGTTGTTCCTTATATTGCCGTATAATCACCAATTCTTGGAATAATTCCTTTTGTACTCCTTCTCTGACATAATTCTGTATTCACTTAGGACATGCCGAGTTGTTTCTCATCTATCACTATATAATCTGCATTTCTCATTATCAGTTGTATGATGCATTTTACCCGTAACATATTTTTTTTTTACTGCTTGTTCTTTAGCGGCACAGATCTGCTTCCGTATCTGGTTTCAAATCACTCTTCATCAGCTAGTTCCATCCCCATTCTGCGGTTATTTTTTCTGGGGGCATATTTGAAAAACTGTCCATACCTCTTTTCTTTTTTTCCTTTCTATCTGTTTTTTTGTACATCAGTCTTGAGTTTTTTTTGTTTTTTTTTGCTATTACTTGCAATAGTATTTATCCAAGAGAGCTAATTTTTTTATGATTACATTAGGGAAGTGATTCTTCGCAGAAGTTTTGAGTTTTCTACATCTTTTCTTCTAGTCTAAGATTTCTTCACTTAACACGGACTGCATGTAAAAACGTATTTTGTTACCTGCTAGTAAAAAAAAGAAGTGATTCCCGCTGTTTTCCTTCGTCAGGAAGAAGCAGGTCTTGCCAAAACCGAAATAACTTCTCGATATTCGGTAAATAAGTAGTACGCATTATTAGAAAATAATATAACAAAGCAATGGCCGTTGCCCGACTATTTGCCAGAAAATAAAAATCATCTATTCACCGTCAGAAAAGAATTATTGGAATGGTAACTCTATAGGTCTGAGGAGGATATTGTTCGGGTGGTAATAATTAAATAGCATTGTAGTTGCTGATGTGCAATTATTATTATTATTATTATTATTATTATTATTATTATTATTATAATAATAATAATAATAATAATAATAATAATAATAATATTAATAATAACCACCCCTATTTATCTACAAGAAAAGCGTTTAGAGGGACGATAAGTTATGAAGACATCGTTAATTTTATATATCAGCAATGGTTTTTCTGAAGGTTTATATCATCCTGCTTCTGTCTATCTGCCACTGTCTTTTTGTCTGTCTCTCTCTCTCTCTACACACACACACACACACACACACACACACACACACATATATATATATATATATATATATATATATATATATATATATATATATATCATTCTCTTCAATATCTATCTATCTAAGCCTGTTCTTATGTAGCCATCTATCTTTATCTCTCTTTCTCTCTCTCTCTATATATATATGATATAATGATATATATTTATATATATATGTATACATACATATATATATATATATATATACAAATATATATATATATATATATTTATTAAAGACATTTTTATGTTTAACGTTCTTTTTATAGATACAAGTATTTAAGTAAATGCTCTGTTTATAATAAGCAGTATTAAATGACATTTACCGGCCTGAATGTCCGAGAAATTTTCATAGAAAATATTCGTTCTTTGACAGGATTCGAACCTGCATCCTATACGGAACCGTTCGAATCCTGTCAAAGAACGAATATTTTCTATGAAAATTTCTCGGACATTCAGGCCGGTAAATGTTATTTAATACTTTTTATTATAAACAGAGCATTTACTTAAATACTTGTATCTATAAAAAGAACGTTAAACATAAAAATGTCTTTAATAAATAAATTGTCGGACTTTGTCCATTTCGTAATATATATATATATATATCTATGTATATATTTCTGCTTCTATCTATCTATCTATCTATATATCTATCTATTTCACATCCATACGAATTTCTTGTAGTTTTATTCCCGTAAAAGTTTTCCAGTGCAAAGTAAAGATTCCTTGTAATCCATCCCGCTTAAAATAATGTATTTTTTATATACTGTTGCTGGGCGGTTGTCGCGGGATAGAGTTCAGCTTTGATAGCTATGATCAATTTTGTTTATCTGGTGGTGTTTTTCTTAATTATTTTAATCGTGGTTTATTTGTGAGACCCGAGTGGTGGCTGGCCGCTCATATACGAGTCTGCCTTTCTCCTAAGGGCGTCTCGTTAATTTCTCTTGCAGACGCCTGCTCAGGCCCAACGGTGGTTTATACCGCAAAACTATGTTGAATGGATTTTAGTTACAATTTCCGATGAAAGAGCGTTATCTAGCGTGATAACAGCATTACTAAGTCCAATAGACTCAAACCCTCGGTCACGATGACTTGTGACTTCGTGATTTGTTTTAGAAACTTTATTGCCTTGCTTGTGGTAAAATTATTAAAAAAAATAATGTCCACTCCTGGTGCTCCTAAATTGCAAAATTGTTCTAATTATGTTCACTTTTCTAAATGTCGATTATTCCTGTGTATCTTGCTTAACAAATCAGGGATGTCGCTAATGTTCTGTTAAATTCATTTCTAGTAAACGACATCAGATAAATTCTTCTGATCCGAACAATTTTAATATAACATTTTTTATTCATCCCTGCGAACTTTATATTTGCAGACTCAATCATCAAGCTATCGATTTCCCTCATTGAAATAAACAAAAGCTTAGAAAGAAGAAGCCCTTCAACAATAGAAAGAGATATAACAGTGAATACTGGGTATGACGATAAACTACATCCGGCAGCAAGGTATCTAATCTGGATATTGGAGATTTTGAGTAACCTCTTAATTGCTGTTGTGTCTAGGTCCACCCTGAATCTAGATATTTTGAACACGATTACAGATAAAATGCATTGTTCGTCGTTTTGCTATAAAATCTATTTTTGGTAATTCTACTATAAAATATATCGCTATGTATTTGCTTAAAAATGTAATGTTGATCATTTTACTATAAATATATATTTTTAGTCATTTTTTTTTTAATAAAAATATATTGCTGGTATATTTATTATAAAACTTTTAATACTTTCATAGTGTTTTGCTATTGGTCGGGTGCTCATTGCTAAAAGATGCTGCTACCCCGGGTCAGGGTGGACGTAGAAAAACCAGCAATTAAGAGGTAGTTCCACGCTAATCAAAACCTCCAATATCCCGATTAGATACCTTGCTGCCGGATGTATTTTAGCATCATACCCATGACTCACTGCAATATATCTTTCTATTGTTGAAGGGCTTCTTCTTTCAAAGCTTTTCTTTATTTCAATGAGTGAAGTCGATACCTTGATGACTGAGTTTGCAAGAATTTATTCGAGAAATTACGGCAAGTCTACAACGAAATGACAACAAATTTTAATTTGAAATAGTCAAAAATACAACTTTTATGTTATTTTAAAGACCAACTAGATTTTGATATTCTCAACAATATAACAAATCCAAAAAATTAAACAAAATACCACCAGACTCTTTAAGATATCTTTCCCAGATAAACAAACTCATCGCGACTAAAAAAAAAGCTGAAATCTGGTCCCTAAAACACAATAAATAATACGAACCCCAAAAAATGATCCAAAAATTAAGAAATGTATAATACGCATCTATAAGTTTAAAAAAAATGATAATAATTACGAAGACATTTTGTCAACATTGACCTTAAGAATGAAATCAAAACTAAGCGTCTAAAATAATGATGAAAATTACCATCGCGGTTTTCCCGATAAATATAACATTTTATTTTACCGCCAGAATGTATGAATTATAGTCAAAATCAAGGCAGAGTAAAATCTCAATATCCAGATATGGAACAAAGTTTAGTTGAATTTGTGAAAGAAGGACAATCCAGTGGATGTTCCATAAGTCCTGTGGAAATAAAGAGGAAAGTAAAAGAACTTATGAAAACCATGTATCCTGGAAATGCATTTAAATCATCAGCAAACTGGTATTTTCTTTTTATGAAGAGATTTGATATATTTATTAGAAGAACATTCATAGCCCAGCGTTTACCTGATGACTGCGAAGATAAGCTTTTGAATTTTCAGCGTTTTGTGTGCAATAATAATAATAATAATAATAATAATAATAATAATAATAATAATAATAATAATAATAATAACGTACGAATTATAGTGCAAATTTTAAACAAAACGTAATAGAATTACCAGAAAGAATAGGCAATAGAGCTGCAGCTAGAGAATATGAGTTGAATGAGACTAATATACGTTTATAGCGAAAGAATAAAAATGAACTAAAAAAGTGTAAATCAAGTGCGAAGCTATAGGCAGAGAAAGAAAAGCTCAATATCCAGATATGGAACAAAGTTTAGTTGAATTTGTGAAAGAAAGATGATTAAGTGAATGTTCCAGAAGTACTGTGGAAATAAGTGGAATAAATGGTGTTCAACATTTACTGGTGGCAACAAACAAAAACCAGGGTTGGAACTTATTCTAAAATGGATTCAGGAATCTTGGTATTCCGTCAGTGAGGATGTTATAAAGATAAGTTTCAGGAAGTTTTGTCTCACGACAGCCATGGATGGCTCTGAAGATGACATCCTTTGGCAAGAAAATGAAGAG
>OZ010613.1:9565636-9588136 GCA_963932145.1 Acanthosepion lycidas | reverse complement strand
GGTGCTCATTGCTAAAAGATGCTGCTACCCCGGGTCAGGGTGGACGTAGAAAAACCAGCAATTAAGAGGTAGTTCCACGCTAATCAAAACCTCCAATATCCCGATTAGATACCTTGCTGCCGGATGTATTTTAGCATCATACCCATGACTCACTGCAATATATCTTTCTATTGTTGAAGGGCTTCTTCTTTCAAAGCTTTTCTTTATTTCAATGAGCGAAGTCGATACCTTGATGATTGAGTTTGCAAGAATTTATTCGAGAAATTACGGCAAGTCTACAACGAAATGACAACAAATTTTAATTTGAAATAGTCAAAAATACAACTTTTATGTTATTTTAAAGACCAACTAGATTTTGATATTCTCAACAATATAACAAATCCAAAAAATTAAACAAAATACCACCAGACCCTTTAAGATATCTTTCCCAGATAAACCAACTCATCGCGACTAAAAAAAAAGCTGAAATCTGGTCCCTAAAACACAATAAATAATACGAACCCCAAAAAATGATCCAAAAATTAAGAAATGTATAATACGCATCTATAAGTTTAAAAAAAATGATAATAATTACGAAGACATTTTGTCAACATTGACCTTAAGAATGAAATCAAAACTAAGCGTCAAAAATAATGATGAAAATTACCATCGCGGTTTTCCCGATAAATATAACATTTTATTTTACCGCCAGAATGTATGAATTATAGTCAAAATCAAGGCAGAGTAAAATCTCAATATCCAGATATGGAACAAAGTTTAGTTGAATTTGTGAAAGAAGGACAATCCAGTGGATGTTCCATAAGTACTGTGGAAATAAAGAGGAAAGTAAAAGAACTTATGAAAACCATGTATCCTGGAAATGCATTTAAATCATCAGCAAACTGGTATTTTCTTTTTATGAAGAGATTTGATATATTTATTAGAAGAACATTCATAGCCCAGCGTTTACCTGATGACTGCGAAGATAAGCTTTTGAATTTTCAGCGTTTTGTGTGCAATAATAATAATAATAATAATAATAATAATAATAATAATAATAATAATAATAATAATAATAATAATAATAACGTACGAATTATAGTGCAAATTTTAAACAAAACGTAATAGAATTAGCAGAAAGAATAGGCAATAGAGCTGCAGCTAGAGAATATGAGTTGAATGAGACTAATATACGTTTATAGCGAAAGAATAAAAATGAACTAAAAAAGTGTAAATCAAGTGCGAAGCTATAGGCAGAGAAAGAAAAGCTCAATATCCAGACATGGAACAAAGTTTAGTTGAATTTGTGAAAGAAAGATGATTAAGTGAATGTTCCAGAAGTACTGTGGAAATAAGTGAAATAAATGGTGTTCCCAGTTTTACTACTGGTGGCAACAAACAAAAACCAGGGTTGGAACTTATTCTAAAATGGATTCAGGAATCTTGGTATTCCGTCAGTGAAGATGTTATAAAGATAAGTTTCAGGAAGTTTTGTCTCACGACAGCCATGGATGGCTCTGAAGATGACATCCTTTGGCAAGAAAATGAAGAGGCCGAAGATAATTTTGAACAGGATGAAGATAATATTGTGAATGATAATTTGTTTATTGACAATTTAGATATTGATATTGATATAGAAAGTGGTGATGATGATGATGATGAAAATTAAAATTTCAATAAATTGTTAACTTGATATCCTCTTTTCTTCGAAATTGGACTTTTTATAGATTTTATTATTTTACCGCCAAATAAAAAAATGCTGTTACTGATAGACATAAATTTATTGAAAAAAATGTTACAATTATTATTGTTGGATTTAAAATGATAATTGGGATAATCTCTTTCTTATTTTAGAACAAGTGTTTATTATAAATCAATAAGGAAAAATATTTTGTTTAAACCTATTTATAATACGCACCCCTAATATCACTGATATACATTGAAACAAATGCGTAGTATTTTCGAGAAATTACGGTAATTGATTTAGTAAAGGAATCGGGTTATATGTGTTCAGTCTTTCATTACATTTTATAGTCCACTGTAATCCTCATTAAATGAAATATCTTTACTGGTTCGTTCGAGTTCAGTGTAAATCGTTTTACGAAGAACATTACTTATACAATACGTGTATACATGATTTCTAGTGTTCCAATGATTTCCAAGTCGTAGCCTACAAAATCTTCTCTACTATACTGACAACACCAGGCACTTTATATCGACATTTTCTTTTAATTGTTACCAATCCATGTAAGGCAGTAAAACCACTGAGATACAATGGATTACAGGTTGTGTTAGAATTAGGAACAAAAATATTAATAACGAGCGGAAAAAGGAAAGATTTATCAGAAGGACAGTAGATAGCAATTAAAATTGCACGTAATTTGTTTGCAGATTAAAGTTGCTTAAATTAAAAACAAGAAACCAAAGAAAAAAACTCATTCGATCAATTGTCATTAAAATAAATAGAGAAAAGACACAGGGTGGCAAACTTACTGTGTTTGGCATGAGACTGAAGCCGAGACGCTAGATCAGGATCAATAATATTGCTGATTCTTGTTTGGGTGTTATCAAGGACCCCAAAATAAATAGCAGAGGTACCGGACTATATATAGAAACAATATTATAAGCATATACATCGGTTTCAAAATTTGGAAAAAATTATTAAAAAGACAGGTTGATCCATGTTTGGATATAAACAAATTATTAAGTTGCCACCTCTGAAATGACGCACTTTATAGGAAATTAATAAAACTTCTCTGAAATGTTAAATAACTAATTCATTTAGTGGAAACAGAAACCATGTTGATGACTCACTGTTCTCCAACGTATCACTAAATGCACGATCCCATCTTTAGCGAAGTTCTCACCCTTAGATGTAATAAGCAGTTCAAATGATTTGATTAACTCTTCCTGTAAATGTGATATTGTATATGAAAAGTACAAAATAAGTGATAAACAGTAGGAGAGATATCAGTTGAATATGGAGGATGTGACAAAATTTAATAATTCAGGTTATACAGCTTTTGGAGATTTGATTGAGAAACGTTCGCCTGTGCAGCAAGATTGGGCCAAACCTAATCACAAGTCGAGGATGTTTCTTTTTCAATTTTTTCGTCCGTATGCACGAAAAATTCAATTTTTCAACAATACGGTATTTCTGTTATTGTTTTCCCTTGAGGCAAGAATGTATAATGAATAACCCCTTTGAATGACCACAATTAACTTTTTAGGGTGTTCTGGAGGTTTGGGGTATTTTTTAGGAGATTCACTTGCATCTAACCACTGGACTATAATCTTACTGTTGTCAAAGATTATCCATTTCTCATTGGATGGAATGATTCCATGTTAAAATGGGTATTTTTTCCAGTTTGTACACATACAGTAAGATCACTCGACATTGTTTTATTCTAATCATTTTCATTGGGGATTATGAGTAACAATATATTGAAAGAAAAATTATCTGGAAAGAAAAAGTCAGGAATAAATCAAGATTTTTTTTTTATTATATACTAAGGAGATTACTTCGGTAGACGACCGGATCATCAACCAACCAAAAAATGCGTCATTTCATCTGTGACAACCTAACAGAAATACATTTATTTATATACCATTAAAGAATAACGGATGACTGGATTCTTCATTTCAGAAATGCAGTATTTTATGTTGGCTGTGGAACGAAGGGGCTAGGAATGCTTAGTTGCACTGTAAAGTAACTGTAATAGGAGAATTGAAAAGATAGATAGATCGATGGATAGATAGATCTGAAAAAATTGATATAGATAGATAGAAACAGAATCAGATAGATAGATAGATAGATAGATAGATAGATAGATAGATAGAATTTGATTGAGAAATAAATATGTAAAGTTTGGTTTAATACATATGAAGATAATTAGTTTGTTGCTAACCAGATGGATATGGACAGACTGACTGAAATAGAGTTAGATACGTTGATATATATATATATATATATATATATATATATATATATATATATATATATATATATATAAAGAAAGAACAGTAAGATATATAATCCGGTGTTCTTATAGATATTTTTATTTTTACAAAATATTTCTCAATGTAAATTTACAGACCATTAATATTATAAATTAATTGATTTAAAATGTTTTTTCGTTACACAGTTCTAACCAGGTTACAAAAATGGAAGCTAAAAGCTTCGAATTTAATTTCGTAATTAAATTAAAGACATTAGTTCCATTTCATATCAACTGATATACATATATATATATATATATATATATATATATATATATATATATATATATATATATATATATATCAGTTGACATTTCTATCACTTTCTCTTTATAGATAGATAAATAGATAGACAGATAGATAAACCTACATATGATTAGATTTAAAGGGAGAGAGAAAAATGAGAAAGCAAATGACATATATCTCTCTAAAGATATACCGATAGAAAGAAAT
Source organism: Acanthosepion lycidas (assembly GCA_963932145.1). Lineage (NCBI taxonomy): Eukaryota > Metazoa > Mollusca > Cephalopoda > Sepiida > Sepiidae > Acanthosepion > Acanthosepion lycidas. The sequence continues at coordinate 9,583,705 of OZ010613.1, read as the reverse complement.
AGCGATACATATATATATATATATATATGTTATGGGGTCCACTCCTTTTTCATATAAGTGGAGTCTACCAAGTGTACCTGGACTGCTGTCGTTAAATACCCAGAGTTACAGTCAGTGTCGGTAGGGGACAGTCGGATAGAGAGAGGATATACGGAGAGTGAGAGAATATACGAACGGAGATAGTGTGAGGTAACCTCTTGTAGAAGTCAGTTACAAGCACGTAGACTCTAAGGAAGTCCTACTTCGAGACTGTATATATCTATCTGTATTTGCTACTAACCACGTTCCTGGACTTACTAACAGTATTACTCTTTGTATGATTGTGTAAATGCATTTTATTTCTTATATTTAATTATTCCGTTTGTCATTCCTTGGAGATGGAATTCATCTCGGAATCCACAACAATATATATATATATATATATATATGAAAGGATAATGGCCAGATTTGATTAGAGCAGGAAACGGTAATATGAAAATTCTCATTACACGTGTAAAAACAAAAGTAAAAATAGTATGTAGAGCTTAAGTTAAAAGGTCTACATGTTATTTGTACGCCTGGATTTTAAAGTATATATATATGTGTGTGTGTGCATATATATATATATATATATATATATATATATATATATATATATATATATATATTATAATAATATTTTTTGTTTAAAAATATGATTCCTTCGCTACATAAGAGTTCTCATGTTTCAAAAACGTGAGCCGAAATCATCCAAATAATTAATAAAATTAAGTTGGATTGAGGTGTTTAGTCACGTTTCATCTTCAAGCGAAATTTTAGGAATAAGCTATCTCTCGGTTTACGTGTAGTAAACCGAGAGATAGCTTAATAAAAACAAAAATACTAAGGAACCCCGGATTATGCACCCAACGTGTTCTTTTCTATTTTCTGCATACCTGCACAAGGATATATATATATATATATATATATATATATATATATATATATATATATATATATATATATATATTGAGAAGACGAAATCCGATAATTAATTTAATGTATTTTCTGTTTACACTTTATTTTGTAGATACAATTTATAGACACGAAATTTATCGAACATTCACGTCGGTAATGTGTGTGTGTGTGTGTGTGTGTATGTATTGTGTGTGTACGTGTGAGAGCGTGTGTGCAGCGGTTTACGCGTGGATAAATCGAAGAAGTAAGCGATCTCCGGACACGATTCTACAAATTTAAATGAAGTGAAAAGAAATGAATCAAAAAACATTATTTGAGAAACAAATTGACGCAAAAATGTTTTTCTCCTTTTTTTGACATGCTACAGAATTTGCATAGAAAGTGTCTACATGTGAGAATAAATGTCTCAGGTATTTACGTAGTTTCCTGAATGCGTTTAATTTCCTAGCAATTGTCAGGGTGCAGGCAAGGAAGCTGCGTTATTACTACTGTTTACTTTTGTAGACAAACACAATCCGTATGTTTTTTGTAGTTAAGGCCTTTTTGTAATATAGAATATATGAATAAATATATTAAAATGTGAGTAATTAAGTATATATTTAATTCTCGGAGGGAAAATATTGCTGATCATTTTCTGGAGTGAGCCTTTATAGTTGCGTAGCAGACAATAAACATTGTTGTTTGAAGATTTCAAAGATATCAGCGCACTTACAATTAACGTCTATGATTGGTTTATATACGGGAATGTGGATATTCCAATCGGAGGCGAAAATTTGCTCAAATAGAGTCAATACGAGACAAGCGTCATACCAACAGAAAAAAAAACGTTTTTACATTTGGTATGACGCTTGCGTCGTATTGTCCGGGTTCAATTCTAGGTAGAATTATCTCAAATCACTATAATCATTTTTATTACTTCTATATCTTTGTTTGAACCAGCTTCTTATGCTCTGAACTGAGCGCTTGGTGATAGAAGACGTGGCTCGCGGGGGCACCGTCTCCTAAGTTAGGGAAACTCGGATCATTTCACTATCCTCCTAATAATTTCTATCACACAGACATGATCATATATATATATATATATATATATATATATATATATATATATATATATATGCGCGTTTATATGTGTGTGTGTGTGTGTGTATGCGTGTGTGTATTTTTATTGCTATCTATCTAGCTATCTAGCTATCTATTGTTTTCGGTCTGTTCATATTCATTTATTTCAACATGTTCGTATCTATCTATCTATCTATCTATCTATCTATCTATCTTCTCATGTCCGTATCTATCTATCTATCTGTCAGTCTGTCTGTCTTTCTCATTGTGTTCGTATCTATCTATCTATCTATCTATCTATCTATCTGTCAGTCTGTCTGTCTTTCTCATTGTGTTCGTATATATCTATCTATCTATCTTCTCATTATGTTCGTATCTATCTATCTATCTATCTATCTATCTATCTATCTATCTATCTGTCAGTCTGTCTTTCTCATTGTGTTCGTATCTATCTATCTATCTATCTATCTTCTCATTATTTTCATATCTATCTATCTATCTATCTTCTCATTATGTTCATATCTATCTATCTATCTATCTATCTATCTATCTATCTATCTATCTTCTCATTATGTTCGTATCTATCTATCTATCTATCTATCTATCTATCTACCTATCTATCTTCTCATTATGTTCGTATCTAACTATCTATCTATCTATCTATCTATCTATCTGCCAGTCTGTCTGTCTTTCTCATTGTGTTTGTATCTATCTATCTATCTATCTATCTATCTATCTATCTATCTATCTGTCAGTCTGTCTGTCTTTCTCATTGTGTTCGTATCTATCTATCTATCTATCTATCTCATTATGTTCGTATCTATCTATCTTTCTATCTGTCAGTCTGTCTGTCTTTCTCATATTGTTCGTATCTATCTATCTATCTATCTATCTTCTCATTATGTTCGTATTTATCTATCTACCTATCAGTCAGTCTGTCTGTCCTTCACATTGTGTTCTTATCTATCTATCTATCTATCTATCTATCTATCTATCTATCTATCTATCTAGACATAGAGTTATATATATCGACAGACTTTTGAATAATTCCTACTGACCCAAACAAATATAATCCCTGCTTTCGTCGGATGACACTCATCTAAACGTTTGCTATTTGACGTATCTTTAAGGAAATTGAAGTCCTTCAAAATGACAATTGTTTTCTCAAAGCACTTCATCTCGTATGACATTTCGGAAAAACTTTCAAGTGAAATGCCATTCATAAGCATAGAAGTAATGGCAACACAACAGTTATATTCAAGAATGGTTACTTAATAATCACAGTTTAAATATCATTAGTCACTTGAATGGTCGAAGACATACCTCTGAAAACCATAATTGAATGCTGCATCCAAACACAAAAGAAATATCCAACCGATAAATTGAGAAATTATTTAATCAAGGATTTCATTCCCACGCACTTTTAATCAGTAAAAAATATTAAAAAAAAACCTGACACTATTTTTTATATATACATTTCCACTTCTGGAAGTTGATGATTATGACTCTTCACTACTTCCTATTAAAGCTATCTTTCTTAAGGGCGTGAGTGATCATGTTTCTCTACAATCTTTTTTTTTTTTGTAAGCTATTAATAAATCTTTCTTTTACTATCTCTCCTAACACTTTTCTGTCAACCATTCGCACATGATCTCTCTTTTTCTATGTGTTGTGTCCCTTGAGGACGTTGGCGGTCATATCTCTCCACCATTTCCTATCATTTGAAGCTCTTAATAAATTTTGTCATTTTGTTATCACTCCTCATCCCTGTATGGCCAACTGTTTCATTCTTCTTCTTCTTCTTCTTCTTCTTCTTCTTCTTCTTCTTCTTCTTCTTCTTCTTCTTCTTCTTCTTCTAATCCCTGAAATATCAACCATTTAGACATATTCTTTTTTCTTCTTCCCCTTTTTCTTCCTCCCCTTCTTCTTCTTCTTCTTCTTCTTCTTCTTCTTCTTCTAATCCCTGAAATATCAACCATTTAGACATATTCTTTTTTCTTCTTCTTCCCCTTCTTCTTCCTCCCCTTCTTCTTCTTCTTCTTCTTCTTCTTCTTCTTCTTCTTCTTCTTCTTCTAATCCCTGAAATATCAACCATTTAGACATATTCTTTTTTCTTCTACCCCTTTTTCTTCCTCCCCTTCTTCTTCTTCTTCTTCTTCTTCTTCTTCTTCTTCTTCTAATCCCTGAAATATCAACCATTTAGACATATTCTTTTTTCTTCTTCTTCCCCTTCTTCTTCCTCCCCTTCTTCTTCTTCTTCTTCTTCTTCTTCTTCTTCTTCTTCTTCTTCTAATCCCTGAAATATCAACCATTTAGACATATTCTTTTTTCTTCTACCCCTTTTTCTTCCTCCCCTTCTTCTTCTTCTTCTTCTTCTTCTTCTTCTTCTTCTTCTTCTTCTTCTTCTTCTAATCCCTGAAATATCAACCATTTAGACATATTCTTTTTTCTTCTTCTTCCCCTTCTTCTTCCTCCCCTTCTTCTTCTTCTTCTTCTTCTTCTTCTTCTTCTTCTTCTTCTTCTTCTTCTAATCCCTGAAATATCAACCATTTAGACATATTCTTTTTTCTTCTTCCCCTTCTTCTTCCTCCCCTTCTTCTTCTTCATCTAATCCCTGAAATATCAACCATTTAGAAATATTTTCTTTTCTTCTTCTTCCCCTTCTTCTTCCTCCCCTTCTTCTTCTTCTTCTTCTTCTTTTTCTTTCATCCTTTCACGATATCGGTGATTGCGTATCTCTACACCTTCCTGTCCTTTGTAGTAAAGTGTGCTTTTTGCTATCTGTCCTAATCCGGATTCAGACATACATTTACACATACGCGTTGTTGGTGCTCTTTTCCTTCTTCTTTGTGCCGTGATCCTTCAGAACATGATCGATAATAGCTCTCCACAATTTTACTGTCTGTTGAAGCCTTTACTAAAATTTGCCTCTTTGCTACCTCTCCTAATTCCTTTTCTGCAAACCATTTACACAAGTTCATTTTCCTTATTCTATATGCCGTGTTCTTAAATGACGTAGGTGATCATGACTCTCTACAATTTCCTTTTCTTTGTAGCTCTTACTAAAATTTATTTTTCATAATATCTGTTCTACCTACCACTACACATTCTTCTTCTTCTACGCGTGATATCCCTTCAGGCCGTGGGCGATAATGAGTCTCCACGACTTCCTTCTCTTTGCTTCTCTCTTTAGTATCTCTCCTAATCCCTGTTCTGCCAACCATTTGGTAGATTATTCGCTGTTTTCCTCTCTTCTTTGTTTCTTTTAAAATGACTTGTGTGTGTCAAAATTTCTAAGCCATATTTTCTTTAGGGTTCTTTTCTTTCTGTTTCCATTTCCCTAAAGATGTTCTCACTAGTATTCATAGTATGATTCTGTAGAAAAAGATTTCCGTTCGCTCAAGTCTTCTTTTCCTCTATTTGGAAATGTCTATCATTTACCAAAAGACTGATATTGCATATCGGCTGAGCAATCTTTCCATTTTTTGTTTCTTAATACTTTGTTTAACTTTCGAAAAACATCTTTCGCTACGTGTTATATACCGTACATATGACCACTATTGGTTACGCCCCAATCCTCATAAATACGTTGGACAATATTGTAAGGGGGTTTAATATGTTTTCTAAGTAGTCTAATAGTAGCAGTGGTATATATATATATATATATATATATATATATATATATATATAAAGAAATATAGTCTTAAGGTGTGCTATATTTATGGAATAAAGTGCCCAATATCAGAGATAGAGCGTGTGTAAATATAAAAGTGAACATAGAAGTCAACACTTAGAGGCGACAGTCTGTTTCATGCTATATGCAATCGTCAGGCCACGTGTGCTGTTATTTTTCTCGGCTATTTATATATATACGGGTTAGTGGTGCATTACAAATAAATAAATATACTAATAAGCAAAAATAACAAAATAACAAAAAAAAAAAAAATAGAAATAAAACATAAAAAAATACTATGTTACTTAAAAATCGAAAACCAAAAAGAGAAAACACACAAGCAAAATAAATTAACCTAAATTCATCCAAGTAAATAAATAAACAAACCAATCCCAAATAAAGATAATCAATTAAAAACAGTTCCCGCCAAAATAATACTTAGAATGAACTACAACAATCAACCCCCAAACTGAACAAATAGCTTTAATTAAACTCCCAAACCAAAACAAAACTGTTAAATAAGTGATATAAACAAATTCTTACTACGTTAATAAATAAATAAATAAATAATAAAATAAGAAACAAAAATAAAAACAAGCAATATAATTTGACCTAAATAGATAAACAAACGACTTCCGGTGAAATAACCGCCATAACAGAATACCCACAATGCACCACTAACCCGTATATATATAAATAGCCGAGAAAAATAACAGCACACGTGGCCTGACGATTGCATATAGCATGAAACAGACTGTCGCCTCTAAGTGTTGACTTCTATATATATATATATATATATATATATATATATATATATATATATATATATATTGCAAAGAAAATTTTATTAAATTCTATCAACAAGAAATTTCTCTTTGTTTTTTTTTATTTTAGCTTTCCAATTTTCGACTATATCATGGACGAAATTGTGTATAAATTGTTCGAAGCTATAATTACCCAAAATGCAATCTGAAAGTAATGTGGCAAAAAAAAACGAAAAGACTCGAAGAAAATCCTGCCTTAACTTAGACCGCAGGTAAAAGACATGGTAACTAATTGCATCAAGCAGTACAACAGAAAAAGTTGCACATAATATGATTAGAATATAATCAACAAACCTGGCTTACACCTCACCTGAAGATGTTAAAAGTCTCAAAACCTATAAAATTCATGATGAAGGTTATAGAAAATTGAGAAGCGGATCTAATAATGCGGCTAATATAAATGTTGTTATCGTCTATAATGGTTCGTCATAGATGTAAACTATATATGGTAATGCCTTGAGGTATGAGTGTGCAGACATACTTTTTTTCCTATTTTTTTTTTTTTGAGATACGAGCCGGGCCTCGGCCAATCTTTTGCTTTGAGATCCGAGCTGAAATTTCAGATACGAGCGCGTTTTCGTTAAATATCAACTGTTTGTCACATCGAGAGCCAAGCATCGAGAGTATTTTTACTTGCAGTACACGTGTTCACCTCGCTCCGGAAAGACCTCTGTTGTGTTTTGGCTTTTATCCAGTTATTTTGCAAAATTGTTTTAGCCACACCATGGGTCCGAAAATCTTTTTGCCTGATATATTGTCTGAACTTGGAATTGTTCTAGATGCATCTTTCTCTTGTTCTAACCTTATTGAAAGCATATCTCCCCAGCCCAGTACTTGCTGAGGGCGGAGGAGTGGCCGTTGACCCCCCCACCCCACCAGTTCGACTGTCGGACATAAGGTAAGCCGAACATTCTGTTACCTTCATGAGGAAGAAAACAGTCAACCACTTGCTGGCCCGTGTGAGTATTGTTTCGCTCTAGCAGAAAACCATTTGCATTTTTCTTTTTTTTTTTTTTCTTTTTTAAATTTATCTATTATTTCTCTACCCCCCACTGAAAGACATTTTGTCCCAATGATTCTCCCTTATTTGATAGTTTAGTAAGAAATCCCGGTTTGAAAGAAAAAAAAAACAAAAAAACATGAAAAATGGAAAATTAAATGTCTTTGGCTAGATGCGAGAATGTGTCTCGTCAGTAATAAATCCGGGTATCCTTATTTTCAATTTCTTTTTAGAATAGACAATGGGACTTATACTAAGTTAAAACTTAATGTGATAGGGTTTAGCGAAGTGAGGTCCAGGACTCGTTACCTGTTACCCCCATCCCCCCCACCAATCCTTCCCTCTGTTTGTGTCGTCCTTTTTCCTGTTATCTGTAATAGGAGTAGGTATTCTCTTCTACCGCCCGGTCAACACTCCTCCCCCTTCTATTGGACATGAGTAGAGGCTTCCCCCTTGTTTCTTGTCTAGGAAGGGGTTCCCGGTACTCTTTCTCTTTCCGGCCTCTGTATTAGTGCAGCTCTGTTTCTCCCGTGATGTGTGCAGTCTGTGGCATCACTTCTTCATTTTGAGGGTACACGGCTGACAGTTCTCTGGTTGCTGCTTCCGACTGGTAGTTAGGAGCCCTAACTTTTGCGTAGCGTCTTGAGCGGCCGCTCTGATCAACAGTTGTATAATACCGGGGTATTTGTAGTGCCATGCCGCGCATGGTTAGGTGTCCCTTCAGTCACCTCCGGTGGGCAGCCCTGAGGCCACATAATGATGCTGATTTTGCCAACTCCTCTCTGCCCGCGTCACGGTTGAAACTGTCTGTTTCTTTTACTTCGGGCCTTCTCATCTTACAAACAAAATTCAACATGAGTTACAAAAACCGAAAAATTAACCCTAAACCAGCCTCTCAAAAACCACCTAAACCCCTCAACATTTCGTTCTCAAACATCGGGGGCATTAGGACAAACTTCTGCAGTCTGGAATCCTTCCTCACTGTTAACGGCCCGGATATACTGGGTCTCTGTGAGACAAACCTTGTTTCGTCTATCCCCTCTTCCGATCTCTCGATCCCCGGCTATCTTCCTCTCCTCAGAAAAGACTCTCTAACCCACATGCACGGTCTTGGTGTCTACGTCAAGGAACATCTCCCTCTGGCCAGAGACTCCTCTCTCGAATCGCCAGACCTGTCATACATGTGTCTCCGACTCTCTCTCCTCAATGCGGTAAGCTATCTCTTCTTCCTTTATCGCTCTCCATCCTCTGAAGGCTGTGAGATACTCGATTGCATTTCTGACAGCATTGACAAAGCTCTCTCCCTCCACCCGTTTGCTCACATTTTTGTGTTTGGCGACTTTTACGCCCATCACACCTTGTGGCTTAAGAATGCTACTACTGACCACGCTGGCATTCAAACGCTCAGTTTTTCAATCTCCCATTCCCTCACACAGATAGTTAACTTCCCCACTCGTTTTGCCTTCAACCGGGAAGGTAAAGCCGCCTCTTCTCGATCTGTGCTTTACCTCCATTCCCGAATCCTGCAGCGCCTCGCAACTCTGCCCTCTTGGTAACTCTGATCATGGGGTAGTATTTGTTAACATCTCCTTCAACTCCACCCCCTATAAAGAACCTCCTACCACTAGAACTTCGTTCTACTATCAACGTGCTGACTGGGACGCGTTCCGTGATTTCCTCCGCGATGTGCCCTGGGATGTAGTCTTCAAGCTCCCCGTCCAAGAATGTGCTTCTGAAGTCTCTTCTTGGGTTAAAGCTGGAATCGACGCTTTCATCCCATCAAGGAAATATAGGGTCAAGTCGCGCTCCTCCCCCTGGTTCTCCGCTGCTTGCTCAGCCGCCATCGCCCATGGGAACCACTACTTCCACCTATTCCGTAGCGACATGTCTGACTGCAATAGACGTCTCTTTGCCTCCGCCCGTAACGAGTGTAAGCGTGTCCTCAACGATGCTAAGTCACTATTTGCGGCTCGGATGAAGGAACGTATTGCATCTCGCAAATGTGGCTCCAAAGATCATTGGCGTCTCTGCAAGTGCGTATTGAACAATTGCAAACCCTCTATACCTTCTTTATTCAACCAGTTTGAAGTCCTGACCTCCTCTACCGACAAGGCTGAATGCTTTGCTCGGAAATGTTCATTCAACTCGACGCTTGACTATTCCGGTGTACCCATACCTGACTTCCCTCTTAGAACTGAGGCCTTATTAAGCGGGTTAAACATAACCCCATCTTTGGTACTGGGCGTTATCTCCAATTTAGGCCCCAACAAGGCTAGTGGTGTAGACGGAATACCAGCCATTGTCTTGAAGAAATGCGCGCCCGAACTGGCGCCCGCCCTTTCTAAGCTATACAACTACTGCCTCAAGGAATCTTGTTTTCCTGACTGCTGGAAGTCCTCTTCCATCGTTCCTGTCTTCAAGAACTTCGGCGACCCCTCTGACCCTTCCAAATACCGCCCTATCAGTCTTCTTCCCCTCTTCGGCAAAATCTTCGAAGTCCTAATCAATACCGGGGTGGTTAACCACCTCACATCCCATAATCTGCTCTCAGACAAGCAATATGGTTTCCGCTTTGCCCGATCTACAGCCGATGTGGTTACGGCCATCACTGAAACAGTCTGCCGAGCTCTTCAAAATGACGGGGAAACCCGACCCGTAGCACTAGACATCTCCAAAGCATTTGATAGGGTTTGGCATGCCGGCTTTCTTCGCAAGCTCCAGGGTTATGGTATTACGGGTCGATTATATAACCTAATACGATCATTCCTTTCAAACCGTAAATTGAAGGTCGTTCTCAACGGATTCTCCTCCAGTTCCTATCCCACGAACGCATGTGTTCCTCAAGGCTCCATCCTAGGCCCCACTCTATTCCTTATCTACATAAATGACCTCCCTGACACAATTACTTCCCAAGTTGGCATATACGCGGATGACACCACAATTTATTCCTGCATCAAAAACAAATCTAGTCTCATTGACAAAACTCGCGTGGCCGTGCGTCTCGAAAAGGACCACCAATCGATTGTGAACTGGGGGATGAATTGGCTGGTCAACTTCAACGCTTCTGAGACAAAACTGCTCTCTATTAATCCCCACAGAAGTCCTTCCGTTCCCTCCATTAGAATGTCTGACGCTCAACTTTTCCAGAGCAACTCTCTGCGGCTTCTCAGTCTCACGTTGACTGCTGACCTGAGATGGAATAAATACATTGAGTCAGTTGCCTCGTCCACTGCAAGGAAAGTTGGCTCCCTGAGTCGCGCCAGGAAGTTTTTCTCCCCGGAGTCGATCCTCCAGATCTACAAAACAACAATTCGCCCTTGCATGGAGTATTGCTGCCATTTATGGTTTGGTGCCCCTTCTGTTTGCCTCGGGGTTCTTGATAGGCTCCAGAGGCGGATATGCAATGTAAATGGTCCTGCCCTGGCGTCTCGTCTACAGTCACTTTCTCACAGACGCGCCGTCGCCTCCCTCTGTCTTTTCTACAAATACTTCCATGGAAATTGCTCCGAGGAGCTGTATTCGCAGGTTCCCAAACGTCATGAGTTCAAGCGCCATACGAGGCTGGCATCCCGCTCTCACCAATTCACTGTCGAAACTCCTAAATGTAACCGTTTCTTCTACTCTAATAGCTTCATGTCTCGCACCTCTCGCCTGTGGAACTCCCTTCCCTATTATTGTTTCCCTGTGAGCTATAATCTCCAGCTATTCAAGTGTAATGTCAATCGACATCTCCAGTTGCCTTGATCTATCCACTACCCTCATCCTTTCTTCTATCACTCCTATCTGACCTTGCTCTAAATTTTCTGTAACCGCTTGCGTCCTAGTGGCTTCCCGCCTTGCTTGGGGTGAAATAAAAAAAAATTAAAAAAAAAGCTGAAATGTACGATTTCGCTTGAGTTAAAACGAGAAATTAAAAAAAAAACAACTACAAAAAAACCAAAAAACATCACGAGGAGGACGTACCACAAATGGATTTGGCATGATATTAATTTCAATGGGGAAAATTGATTTGAAATCAACTTTTGAGTTAAGAGGTGGCGATTGAAATGAATTAAACTCATATATCAAAGCCTTTCTTTTATTTTCATGAATAAAATAAAATTAAATTAAATTGTCATATTCACTTTTAAATTGTATGATAAACCCTTACATTTTATTTTTTTGTTATAATTTGAAATTGATCCCTGAAATAGACAGCCAGTTATATGGCATCCCTGAGAAACGATGATCTTTCCTGCAGTAGGTGGTCATCTCATTCTGCCATAGACCAGTTGCCATCCAAGGCTATAGAACCCGGTCTGTCCTGCTATTTGTCCATAGGTAGAAAAAGATTCATACCTTTCCCAAGGGTATTAGTATGTAAGTGAATGTAATAGATTAGACTGGAATTCGAAATCACCTCTACGATTGCTCAATTCCAGCCGCTATCCATTAGGCCACCGCGCCTGAGATAACTTATGCTTTAATTTGCTAAATAAAATTAAATTTATTAACACACTCATTGCTACTTTTGATTTTTGAATCCTTACATATGTTTACATATGTTTTTGTTAGATTCAATTAGAAATTGCTTTTTCTGTTGATTCTTTTCATCCCAAGCAAAATAATGAAGCCAATAAGACGGAAGAGTTAGACAGTGAAAAGAATAAGAGAAAAAAAAAACTATTAAGGTGAGAGAACAATAAAAGAACAGAAATTAGGAAGATAGAGGTTACATTTTAGAATATCAATGTTAACAGGAGAGAAACAAGGTGGAAGTGAGTTCCAAAAGAGAGAAGTGAAGAAACTGTTCGGTTACATCTAGCTATTTCAGTTGTAATAGAATAAAAAAAATTGGTACTAATCAAGTAATGCATTTAAATTAATAAAATTTACGTAGCAAAAATGTAATATAAAAGTCGTTATCATCCATATTGTCTCGTCATTCAATATGGAAGATAATAGCTCACCACTCCTCATCATTGCTGTAAATCATATATTAAATCTTAACAGAGGATAATGATTTACAATTTCTCGGGAAAAGGTAAATAATCTCCTGTCCTGGATGTCTTTTATATTTCAAAAACAAAAACAAATCGGAAACTCACGCAGAAACATTAAGTAACTTTAGCCAATACTTAGGAATGGAATTTAGCATTAAGAAATGTAGAATGATGGCAAAGAAGGAAGGAAAAAAAATAAAACAAGGTGTTAAGTTACCCAAGCAGGAAATCATCATGTCGTTTGACGGCAACGAAAGCTTAACCAGAAAGTAAGTTACAAGTAGCTCGCTATATCGGAAGCAAATACCATCAAAGTGAAACGCGTAAAGAAAAATGCTAAGCTAAGTATTCCACGGAACATGTAATATATTGAAACACAAATTCAACAAAAGAACCTTATTTACGTAGGTCGGTCAAAGAGGAATGTCTGTATTTTAATAATAACATATTTGATATTTTTGATACGTAAACCATAACCGAAAGCTTACATACTATTTACCATTCATAATCGTGTTCTTATACGCCTCCTTCAGACGTCAAGGTAGAATGAGTGCAAGCATATTCGTCTCGGGGAGGTTTCTTTTTCATATACGACTTATTTCTTTCACTCATATACACTGGATTTGACTGATTTATTTTTTACGGCTTATCAACCTTTTTCTATATTTCTTACATTACGTATTGTAACTATACTATTTACATTGTTCGGACTGTTGTCCTCATCTTCGTTGCCATATTCACGAGGTTTCGACCGTTGTACGCTCCGGCCTTCTTCAAGACTATATTTCTGAGATGAGGTATTATAACTATTTACACTATTTATATTGTTCGGACTATTGTCCTCATCTTCGTTGCCATATTTACAACGTTTCGATCATTGTGCGCTACGATTTTCTTCAGGATCTGTATATATTTCCGAAATCAGGTATTGCAACAACTTTCGCTATTTACATTCTTCAAACTGTTATCCTCATCTTTATTCTAATAGTACCGACGTTTCAACCGTCGTACGCACCGGCCTTTTTCAGGTCATTGGAATTTCGAGCCGAAGCTCTTTTTTCTTCATTGAGAACACATGGCTCAGTGAATGAAAGCGTTCTTTGAAGTAATCCAGTGATTAGCCCAAAGAGTTGTAAGTTCAATACCTGGCAAAAATTAGAGGTGAACAAAAAAACTATGCTAACAGTGTCTTATCCCGCACTTCTCGCTTGCGGAACTCACTTCCGGTGCCATGCTTTCCAACGAGATTTAATCTATAAAAATTTAAATGCAATGTCAATCACTATTTACTGTCTACCTGATTACTCTCTTCGATTTCTTCCCATCATTAATGTTTCTGTCCCTAATTCTTCTAAACCCTATAACCCCTTGCTTTCACATGGCTGTACTGCCTTGATTCGGGTGATATAGATCTTTTTAAAAAAAAAGCTTTCTTGTTTCGATCTTCCCCTATAGCAGCCAATATGTTCTGTGAATGTCAAATTCTCCAAACACTCTTTCCTCATTAAGTGAAGTATAAACTTCAGCTATCCCTTTCTGCTTCTTAATATGAGAATCCTTTTTTAAAATAGCCTCACATGTTCAATTCATGGCATTTTCAGAATCCTTTTGTAGAACTACATTTCTGTTCCTTTAAGACTCTTCATCTTGTCAGCATTAAAGAACCCATTGAGGTTGATATGCCGTAAAAGAAAACAAAACAAACTAATGCCAAACACCAATCTCTGGCAACAGGAGACTTAGGTATTAAATTTAGGGAGAATTATTGCATAGATGTGCTTATGTTCAGTTAGTTAAGTGTCGTTTCGTGATACACGCTTGGGCAATTATATCTCTTTAAATTCATCTGTGACGAGGCAGAAGATTTTCTCGCAGTGGGTTGCCGTTTCTTTCTGTGGTAGACTGGTTGCCAAGGAAGGCTGTAGGACCGAGCCTGCAATTAAAACCATAGCTGGAGGAGATGTGACGTCCCCCCGGTGTCGCTGCGCCAAATGTGACGTCTGCCTGGCCACGTACGTCGTGCTATACTGTCCTGTGACGACCAACTGGCTTGGTATTTGTCGTGGCACCAAATGTGACGTTCTAACCTTTTACTGATTCAGATGAGAATCTGGTTAGATTCGGTATCAGCCTTGTCGTTTCCAGATCGCCTCCAACGTCTGGTTACCCAAGTAACTGTTTTGATTTCTAGTCTAACCTACCCATGTTGTGATTTGATCTTAGGTAGACGAAATCAATCAGTCGCCGGGCCGTAATGCAAGCTGAGTCCGGACAAGGGCAACACCGCACAAGTATATGTAAAAGAAAAGAAAATAATAACTCGAAAAGTTCAAATGTGTTAAAAAGGATAACAATATTTTATATCTGGTTGCTGAATGCAGGACTGCGTCTACTTCCCAACCCGCTATATGGATTCGTGACACTTTGTGTTTGTTAGGCGAGTCTTAACATCTTAAGTTGTTTGTTTTTTAAGAAACTGGTTCTTGGTGTATCTTCAGGCGATATTCATAAAACTTGTTTTGGTGGTATGAGTCTAAGTCGTTCTTTAAAAATAAATTGTTCTTGGCTAGAAGTTGAGGTCGTGATTCCTGGAATCTTTCAAGTCAGCTATCTGCGAGGCGCGTGCAACTCCAACTGCGAACTTCACTCAACTGCCTCTCAACTGGAACTCGAACTCGAACTGGTCCTTAAATCGCTGCGACTCTGCTTATATGGACGCCGACCAAAACCGGGGTGGGCTTGTCGGGGTTTGAGGTTCCTTGATAATTCTAAACCCACAATCCACTTCTTTGTTTACGGTCAGGAAAATTTTATTATTTTCCATTTTTGGAAGTCTTCCTTTTTCTTTTTTCTTTTTCTTTTCTTTCTCTTTCTTTCCTCCTGCCCGACCACAAACCCTTGGACTTTTATCTTAGCCAAATGTCACTTGGACTTTATCACCCGGGTCCTTCGCCAAACAAATGGGTGGTCAATTGGACGTATTTGCATTCTTGGTGCCAATTACTGATCCGATAAAATAGTTTCGCTATCATAGCCAGCCCTGATAATAACCAGATGCTTCTCTCAATGATATTCTGCATATAGACAAAGGCTTAATTTTTCCTTCATGGTGGTCAGCGGACATTTTTGTTTTTCTCGGACAGTGCGTGCTTAATTAATTTTTATTTTTATCTCTTTAGAATTCTGCTGGGGGTTTCTTGTCCAACTTGAAAAAATCTTTATTTTATCATTGCCATGGGCAGATTGGATATATCTTACTCGCCGCCCCGTAATATAAATCAGATTAAATTCTGTGTTTTACCTTCTCGACAATGGAAATAAAAATCTTACCACTTTTCCCTGTCAGAAAAATAACACCGCTTAGTGTCTTTTTCGTGATGGCTTCTTATCACCTAAATTTAATTCTCGCCTCCCTCTTTTCTTCTTTCTTTCTAGCGTCGTAAATAGTGTCACAGAGAAAAGAACGATTCAAATCTTTCCCTAGGGTAATTGTGCGAAAATGAAAGGAACCAAGCAGTTTTCCAAATTCTCATTCCGACCAGTTATCCATTACACCACCCGCACATCCGTTTTACACAATTTACACCATTCAGACTGTTTACTGCCATATTCACGAAGTTTCGACTGTTGTACGCCCCGGCGTTCTTCAGGATCTGTCGATATTTCTGATATGAAGTATTGAAACTATTTCCACGATTTACATCACTCGGACTGTTGTCCTCAAGTGTATCGTCATATTACAGACGTTCCAGACATTGTATGGTCCGGCCTTCTTCAAGATATTTCTTAAATGAGGAATTTTAACTATTTACACTATGTCCATCGTTCAGACAGTTGTCCTCAATTTTAGTGCCATATTCCCGACATTTCGGCTTTGGTACACTCCTGCCTTCTTCAGTACATGTTTATATTTCTGACTTGAGATATTGTAAATATTTACATGATTTACATCGTTCGGACTGTTGTCCTCATCTTTATTGCCATATTCACGACGTTTCGGACGTTGTAAGCTCTTCAAATGATATACTTTAGAATTTCCAACCGAAAACTTTATTTAGTACACAGGGGTAGAAACTTAGCCCCTTTAAATCCAAAAAGAGACATGGCCCAAAGTGTTGCGTGTTGAATAGCTGGCTACAGCAGAGGGGAAAAAACTTAGAGAGTTGAGTTACTAAAGGGAATTAACTGAAATTGAGATATCCAGAAAAGGCATGGCACGTGGAATTAGAACAATATATCCCCGTAGACTAAATAAAATGTTCGGTTCGAAATTCCAAAGTATATCACCCGAAGACGTCGCGGATATAACAATAACAATTTGAGAAATATATACAGACCCTGAAGAATATCATACTGCACAAAGATCGAAACGTCGTAAATATGGCAATGAAGATGAGGACAGCAGTCCGAACAATATAAATAGTGTAAATAGTTACAATATCTCATCTCAGAAATGTATACATATCCTGAAGAAGACCGGGGCATACAACGGTCTAAACTTCATGAATATGACAATAAAGAAGAGTACAACACTCCGAACAATGGAGTTATTGTTATCTCAGAAATATAGAGAGATCCTGAAGTAGGCCGAAACGTCAGCAATATAACAATAAAGACGAAAGTAGCAGTCTGAATGATGCAAATAGTGTAAATAGTTACAATACCTCATCTCAGAAATATAGACAGATATTTACAAATTCTGACTTGTCGAGAAACTTCTAGAAAAATACAATTTTTTTTTTTTTGCTTCAATCTATTGATTTAATTTTAATTTAACTGTCGTCCATACCTAATTTTGAGAAATTGATTATGAGAATAAAAACTAAAGGCGCCCGTCAGAATTTGTATCCTTTAAATCAGCCTCTAAATTAAACGTCACAGTAGGAGCGAAAATTAATTTGAGACTCAATTGTAAAGTAAAATCATACGAAGAAAATCCAATTTTCTACGTGAAACTTATATTCTCTGTAGATACCAGAAATCCACACGTTGAGGAGGAGGAGACTTCCATTTTACACTGAAAAAAGAAAATCAGAATTGGCAAGAACGTGCATAAAATTGCGTCTGCAAAATCATCAGTGAACTTCTTTCTGACATTTCACAGTGGATGTATCACTACGCTGTTGATTGGTGTTATTCGACAATTGAGGCGAACAGATTCAGTGTTCTCGATTTTAATCAATGAGGATTTGTGTCCATCTAACTTTCATGCTATATAATGTTGTCAGAGCTCTGGGCACATCAGCAATCATTACTTTAAGGCACGTTTCTCTCTATGGACAACTGATTAAACAACGATATTTTATAAGGCAAGTAGGCTTTCATCATACAGTTATTACCAAAAAAAAAGTCTACAAAAGTAAAAATGTCAAGGTGAACGTTCGAACAATGTTTTATTTCTGTGAGGCAAAATACATAACAAAACTAACATGTGTATACTGAAATATATATATATATATATATATATATATATATATATATATATATATATATAGTAAGAGAGAGAGACTCATATATATATATAAATTAGGTTGGTGCAAAAATAATGGCGTAATAATGTCGTTTATTGACGTATTTTTAACGTCAAAAACGACA
>OZ010613.1:9463136-9563136 GCA_963932145.1 Acanthosepion lycidas | reverse complement strand
AAACTATATTTAGTCAAAGTATAGTTTTTTCCATTTTCTCTTTTTAATCATTTGATCTACTTTACAAGAACACTCCAGACAAGAATAACTATCTCTCTCTCTCTCTCTCTCTCTCTCTATATATATATATATATATATATATATATATATATATATATATATATATATATATGTGTGTGTGAGTGTGTGTGTGTGTTTGTGGGGTGTGGGGGTGTGGATGTGTTTATGTATGTGTGTGTGCGTGTGTGTATTTTTGTGTGTTTGAGGTTCTTCACACTTGATAAAATCTATCAGAGGATGAAACACGTCGACTGAAATATTTTTCTTTTGTATTTACTCATATCGACTTTTTACCGACATATCTGAGTTATACTGAAATGTATATTTATATGTATGTGTGTGTGTCTTTATACAGACACACACACAAACACACTGGATATCTGCTGGAACATTACTCCAATGATTGGACTGATTAGTTCATGTCACGTTAACTGTAAAAAAAATACACTTACAACAAAAAATTCGTGAATTACCACAGTACTATTTTCAAAAAAGGTCTCATTTACAATATTCAAATAAAACGCTAGCGTTGCGACTCTGTACACTCTGAAATTTTGTAACTGTTAATAATAATACACTTTAAAAATCATCTTTCGACCTTTATTACATTTATTTTCGTCTCGGAAGTTATCTAAAATTACCTGAAAACGGAAAAATAATATCCATGCCTGAAGATGATGAAAGGATCCAATGAAATTACTAGCAAATGGACTGAACATATATATATATATATATTTGTATATATGTGTATGTTTGGGATATATGGATCGGAATATGATACAATAAATAACAAATCTGAAACGTTTATCAATCTGACACGTTTCAGAGAATGCGATATGGCGAGAAAGTGATTCTGGTATTGTCTGTTGGTATTTTGCTTTCATTGAAAATCGAAATAACACAACAGTAATAAAAAGCGAAACATGTAACATTGCTAAACATTTCCTATTTCCTCTTTATTTTATATATATATATATATATATATATATATATATATATATATATATATATATATATATATGAAGAAATATAGTCCTAAGGTGTGCTATATTTATGGGATAAAGTGCTCAATGTCAGAGATAGAGCCTGTGTAAATATAAAAGTGAACATAGAAGTCAACACTCAGAGGTGACAGTCTGTTTCATGCTATATGCAATCGTCAGGCCACGTGTGCTGACGATTGCATATCTATATATCTATATATCTATATATATATATATATATATATATATATATATGTGTGTGTGTGTGTGTGTGTGTGTGGGTATGTGTGTGTATTATAAAAAAGCATCCCCACTTAACAACAATAGCACGGACTGCAAAATATGCTTAAAAGAGAAATTAATAATCGTTCCTTTCAAAAAGGAAACTACCGAACAAGAAAAACGAAATAACGGGGAAACGCAGACACTCAAATAAATATCTACTGTGTTACTTAAATACTAATATAAACAGAGACCCACAACATATGCCTTTTCACACCTAAATAAAAAAAGACATAAAAAGTATGCACATCCACAATCAGAAACGCATAAACATCCAAACACACATACGCATACACGCAAGGTCAAACAGCTAACCCCGGCGTAAAATAACCGACGCGGACATGCGCACAAGCACAATAAATTAGGTCAACCCAATGTGCTAAAATGAACCAATCCTACTTAAAGAATTAATTAAAATACGGTCAAAAAGAGGTGACAACAACACAAAGCAAACTCCAAGAAACACCAAATCACTTAAGTAATAACAACACCTATTAGAGTGAAAAACAACACACCTATAAAAAGACATCAAATTCCTCCAAACCACACATAAATACGACCAAATTGTGAAATAGCAGCAGAGAAAGCAACGGGCTCTGAAAATGATGGAACATGTTATCTTGATATGCTCATGAAACTACGACTGAACCAACAGCATTCAGCTAAGTTTCTCCACATTAATTTTATATATATATATATATATATATATATATATATATATATATATATATATATATATATATATATATATATATATATATATACGTCTGTGTGTAATATTGGGGAAATCGAGACTTTTATCATACAGTCTCAGTTACGGTGGACTGGTCATGTCTTGAGAATCTCTGATGACAGGATACCTAAGATCCTAATGTACAGCCAGTTAGATCAGGGCTACAAGAATGTACGACGCCCATGGCTAAGATACAAAGACAAGCTGAAAAGCAACTTGTCAGCAGTCAATATACCACATAACACCCTTGAGCGTTTAGCTTTGGAGCCGGTAGAATGGAGATCCACGGGTTTTTTTCAGTCTGCTTGTCTGAATCATCTTCAAGAAGCGAGAGCAAGATCTAAAAGGTCAACCAATTTAACAATGATCTCATCTCACAACCCTCACACTTGCTCCATATGTGGCCTCCTTTGTAAATCACTAGCGGGTTTAAACGCCACTTAAGATTAGCTATAACTGAATGAATAAGCTGGCAGATCCTCATACGTCGAAACCGACGCGAGAGTCCATTATATATATATATATATATATATATATATATATATATATATATATATATATATAGTGAGAACCAAAAGAATATAAATGTAAACATTCATAACATTAATTTAAAAGAGGGCTCAATATCAAAAGTTGAGCAATAGTTATTTATTACAAGTTGTTACATACGAATATACAAGTTTTCACTACAAAGATGCATATTTGTTTCGATGCATTTCATCAGGTTGTAAACATAGTTAGTTATGAATGATTTTATTTAAAAATTGTTACTTATGAAACATCACTTCTTTTTACATTTTAAAAACAAAATGTAGGTTGACATAAGATATATATATATATATATATATATATATATATATATATATATATATATACGGAGAGATATTATGTGACACGACCGACAATTTGTATCGTTTTATTATACTGTTCTACTTTTTAAAATTACGAATAATACTTCTCAGACAAGTAAGACATTCTGTATGTTGGTATTAGGTTGGTGCAAAAATAATGTCGTTTTCTCACATATGTTACTATGTGAGAAAACGTCATTAATATTGCACCAACCTAATATATTGCTAACTGCAATATCATACAATTTAAAATTCTATGAATTTAGCCAGTAAATCGTATTTGAGGTAAATAACATATTTCAAAAATATCGATTTATTAATATTTTAGGAATTTTGAACCGACTCCCCTTGTGAGTGTCCTCTGTGCACCCAAAGTATGTATTAATTGATTCTTCGTCAGAGTGAAGGGATCGGTCCAAATAAGTTATTTCGACTTGAGTCACTTCCCTCTGTCTTTTCAACAGACAT
This sequence comes from Acanthosepion lycidas, assembly GCA_963932145.1. Taxonomy (NCBI): domain Eukaryota; kingdom Metazoa; phylum Mollusca; class Cephalopoda; order Sepiida; family Sepiidae; genus Acanthosepion; species Acanthosepion lycidas. The sequence continues at coordinate 9,559,759 of OZ010613.1, read as the reverse complement.
TATCATGACAACTGCTTTTCCCATTATGCCTCAAATTCAGGTATATAAGCGTGCTAGAAATGTCGTTCTACAGAGAGTTATTGTGAATAGCATGAGCAGAACATTCTCAGTCATTTTCATTCAATGTAGCTTTCTGCGTTCTAAATGGCATTACTTCCTGCGTATTAATGCCATTATTGCTTTGCTTGGGGTTAAATGATAAAACACACTATAGAGGTTACGATGGGTAAATTGTCGGCATACTATATTTTTAATTTCGCGGAAGAACGTTGTTTGTTTTTTATTTTGTTGACTGCACAGTATAGCAGGCTTATTTGGGCACCGTCTGTATGAGAAAAAAAAGCATCATGACGCAATTCACTCCGCCAGAAATTTGTAAACGGTATGCTGTAATTCTTGGTAATGAGGACAACATCCAGCGCATACTGCCTTTTCATGATTAAGCCTGAAACAATGTCGCAGCTGGGTGTTAACTTAAATGTCCACTTGATATATATATATATATATATATATATATATATATATATATATATGTGTGTGTGTGTGTGTGTTTGTGTGTGTTGACTTGGATTACAACTGGTTTATATATGGCTTATATATGGATTTTATCGTTTGTCTATGAGAAGGAGAATTCTGAATTCAAAATCTGCGGAGGGTCGTTGTGGCAAGTAGTGCACCAAATCTCTCTGCATTTGGCTCTTCAGATATGTGTTTGGTTCTTCACAAAGCCTTTACCGCTATAATCAAATATAATATGTGCTGGTGTCTGGACTGTCGCTTCCTAGGAACTGAGGTGCTTGACCCTCATACGCTGTGTCCACTATATATATATATATAAATCTAACATGTTTCGTTTACTTATAGCTTTATCAGAGAATGTCACATGGATTAAAATTTTTGGTATATTTATTTTTGTGTTGTTTCATTTTTATTGGTTAAGCAGGCTTTAAATGCTTTTGACTTGTCAAATAGCTTTCGTGTGTATATTTTATGATAAGTGTATCATACTATTAGTGATGAGTATAATTTTTTATGTGTGTCGTAGGCATTGTTTAAATTGGGAGTTTTGCCACATGTTGATTTTGGGATGTTTTGCATCAACACGTGCCGTGGTATTTAAATATCGTTTATGTTCTTTAAGATAATATTTAATAATGATCGCTGGTGTAATATAGTTTTTTGACATGTTTTATAGTTGTTAGTATTTTTATCAGATCTTCCTCGAAATATTATCAATGAAAAATATTACGTTCTTTTTTAATTAGGGTATCATTTGCAAAAATCAATGTTATGGCTACACTTACTCCTGTGTATTACAAATGAATTTAAATGCTTGTCACAACGTTGGTCCCTCATTTGTTCACAGATGCGTGCTTTTAGATTTTGAGACGTCTCGCCTCTGTATGTTTATCTACATTGCAAACATTTTATGTTGTAAATGCTGTCATTTGATGTGGTATTGGATCTATTTTTCTTCCTAATTATAACTCTGATTACCTTGTAGGTGTGGGTAAAGAAACAGTTGTGGAAATAGAATTTAATTAGGTGGTTTTTCGTTCGTGGCAAAATTCATTGTTGACAGACGAGTCAAAATTCTGTAGTAGAACAGTGTATGCGAGAAGAAAGCTCTGAGATAGACTAAATGCTAAATGCTTTTAATCATCAACGTGCGTTTGTTAAATTATGGTGATGCTTTGGGCTGGAGATTTGATACAGATCAAGGGAATCAGGAAAAAAGAAAAATATTCGATTTTGACTGGAAATTTAAATCAATATAATCTCAAAGTAATTCTTCGTGTGTAGCAACGGCAAAATTTCGTCCGATGAATTCCTAAAGAACAAAACACGTCAGAAATATATTTCTGTATGAGTTTTATAATAACTGATAAGAATACAGCTAAAAGATTTATTCGAAAATCGGACATTATTTTCCAAACAATCTAATACGATTTTCCAGTGTGTACGCAAGATGCGTCACCTATTTGATAACAACATTCTGAAAGACATTGATATAAATATATAAGACGGAACTTTCCTCATTAGGAATGAGTGATATAATTTGAGGGCAACCATCATAATCCTATATCAGAACACCATTGAAAGGTTTATTCTAAAATAGGGTATAATGTTTGGGGTATTAATATTTTTCGAAAGACCTAATAAAAGTAAACCAATTACAGGTGCTGTTTAAAGAAGCATCACGACGGCAATTGGCTCAGAAGATGACAATCTCTCATGCCACTGCCGCTCGTCATTTTCACCCAGTGAGTCGGGTCCAGGAAACACGGCGCATGGGTGCCACACGCATTGACCGAGAGAAACAAAATCCAGCGGCCGTCCATTGCCAACAGTTTTCTTGCTCGATTCGGCTATTCGTGGCTAAGTAAGTTTTGTTTTACAGTATTATCATCGTGGACGAAAAATGGTGTCTTTACGTAGATTTTAAGCAAATAAAATAAAACATTGTTGAATATTTCATCAAAAATATTAATCAATATGATAAATGACAATGTCAGTGTGTCACACGTTTTCACTTAAAGGGAGACAACTCTCAAAAGCTATTCTCCTTCTTCTATATAATAAATATCAATGTCAGAAATACCATTTGAATACCATTTTTCCACTTTATCATACATTTTCCCCAATATTCTTCTTGATATAGAAAAAATTATAATCCTTTATCTCATATATATATATATATATATATATATATATATATATATATATATATATATATATATATCTTTGTGTGTGTGTGTGTCTGTGTGTCTGTGTGTGTGTGTGTGTTTTAATGATTGATAATATCTAGAACCGGAATGTTCAACGCACAGGCATGCAGAAAAGCACTGGATGGTGGTTTCGACCTTTTTTTTGGGTGGGGGGAGGATCTCATCAGGAGTGGGCATTCTCTGCTGATTCTGAGAGTCAGAGACGGAAACCTCTGAAGCGACGGAAGTATCTTACCCTTGGTTCAACGAACTAGGGCGGTAACTCAGTTACTGGACATAATATAGTGCAGTTCACGCTACCTGCTGGTAACACTCTCCAAGCATAGTCAGCTACCGAACTGGCCCCTAGTGCAACGACTTCCTTCACTGAGCCGTCCTGTCCAGAACATTATATATGCGTTGAACGGATGTCATCATTCGTTGGAAAAGGTACCCCTAACTTACCTTGACTTAACCTCTTTTCGAAAGTAACTCATATTTTGATACAATAGTTGCCAGTGAAAACGAATACCCTATCGCCCCTTGTGAAATTGAGTGGATCTCCCCTTATCCTTAGAAACTAATATTATTAATGTACGTGCTTAAATAAGTAAATTTCAAATTATTCAAAAATTCGCTTGAAAATGAGATAGGACTATTATCAACTTCAATAATTGAATCTAAAGTTTTTGAAACATGGTAATTCCTGTGTAGCGATTTGCATTGAGCACTGTTTTGTAAAAACAAAAATATTAATAACAACACCGGATTATATATCTTACTATTGTTTCTCATATATATATATATATATATATATATATATATATATATATATATATATATATTGTTTATATTTTGCCAGCATGTTTTCATTTAAAATGTCTCATTAAATAATTTAGACAAGTTGTGTCTACTTATTCTTAATAGAAACCTTCTCAAATCAAATAAAACCGGCTCATAGACAGTATCACGATATACATACATACATACATACATACATATATATATATATATATATATATATATATATATATATATATATATATATATATATATATATACATGTGTGTGTGTGTACAAAGACATGTCCCATTAAATAATTTTGACAAGTATTTGTAATTATTCTTAATACGATCCTCTCATATTTACGGACAGCTTTCTTAGTATCCTTGTTAAAGGAAGAAACCTGTCCCTAAATATGAGAGAGTCTTATAAAGAATAATTAGAAAAACTTGTCTAAATTATTTAATGTGGCATATCTTTATACAAACACACACAAACGCACGCACACACGCACACACACACACACACATATATATATATATATATATATATATATATATATCTTGATGCCGGTTTTATTTGATAATATTTCTACACAAAAGTCTATAAAATATCAAACTTAATTAAGTTTTTTACATTAATCTTTAAAATTATGTCTGAAGAAGACAAAAATATCCCTGTATATAAATATTGAAACTTGTTATTGACACTGATGTTCTATGTAGTACCTGATGTTCCACTTTATGAGTTGGCCCGGGAGGCTTGTAATGATAATGTCTGTTCTCGAAATTATAGAGAGTAAATAACCTAATTAAGGCTGGTACATTAATCATTGAAGCAGTCTTTCAAATTAAGGTGCCAATACCCGAAAAGCCGCCGAGGGATGCGTTGCGAGTTAACTATCCCGCCTCAAACAGAAATAAAATTCTATATTAGTAACATTTGGCCGATAAAACTGAATATTCATAATCAATAAAGATAAAGTTTTTGTGGATTCTTATGCAAAAGGCTATGAATTATTCTCATGTTTAAATTCAACAAATTATACTTGGCCGATTGTTTTGTTTGATTCGTTTAACCAAAACTCAAGTCATATTATTTACGGGCGCTTGAAATTGGGTAATTTTTAACGAATATTACTCAACGTGAGATTCTTCTTCTCTTATTGCCTTCAAGGTGTTGGTGATCATGGCTCTCCCCAATCTCCTATCCTTTGTTGCGCTAAATTTTCTCTTTTTTGTTATCTCTCCTAAATCATGTTTCACTATCTATTTACTCAAACTCGCTAGAAAGATTATGCGTTGTTTACTTCTGTCCCTCTTGGCTTCAATCCATCCTGTGAATATCAATTTTTCCAAACACTATTTCCTCAATATGTGTCCTAGAAATGTCCGCTTTCTCTCCCTGATGTTAAGTGTAAATGTCTTATTTGTTTCATCGTTGCTTTCATATTCGCTACCTTGTATTCTCAATATCCCTTTGATGGACCAGATTATTGTTGCTTCAAGTTTCTTCTTCGTCTGTGATTATCAAGCATTCACTACCATATAGGGGGTCTGATATTATGTAACAATGCAGTAAACCTTTCTTTGTAAAGACATTTTCCAGTTTCTTAATATGTTACTTAGGTTATGGAAGGTTTTTTTCGCTATCTCAATGCATCTTCAGATTATGGTTTCGCACTCTGAGTCTTCTGTTAAAACACTTTCGATATATTTAAATTGTTCTTGTGTAATTTTGTTGCTTCCATACAATTTGGAATTTGAACGTTGACACATTCAACTGTATATTAAGCTGAGAACTATGCATTCTGTCTTCAAAATTGATGTTTTGTTCCTTTTTTCTCGCTTTCCTTCATTATCTTCAGTAGGAGTTCCTATAGGTTCCTTACTGTGTCTGTTATCAACACTGTGTCATCTGAATATCTCATATTTTTCACATTGTGGCTGCCAATAATAAAATCTGACACAACTTCTAATTCTCTCAGAAACGCTTCACTGTATAAAAGTTGAACAGATCTCGTTCAACTACACATTTTTGACTTTATGCTTCTGGAAATTTACTGCCATTCTAGATTCTGGATTTTTCTGTCCTTCCGAAATATGTCGAGGGTATCTGGCAGTTCCAACAGATCTTTGTGAGGAAATTTATCGAAGTATAACACTTTCTGGCGCGGGATATATAATCGGTGTGCCAGGTTCAAATCCTGACAAAATGTGTTTCGTTAATGTAGCAGTAATAATCATAAAATGGCGATAAATATAGCTTAAATAGTAGAGTAGAATGGGATCTTTAGCATTCGTAAGGCAACCAGGCTAAGAAAAGGAAAGCTCTCAATCAAATCCAGCCTAAAGGAGAATAATCAGGGTATCTCCCTCTACTAATGACCAGCATCGTATTAATTCAATTCTTACTGATACGCATTAGTTGTGGAACTCTGTCAAATTTATATAAGTTTAGTATATAAAACAGCGGAATATATTAGCTTGTTACATAAATTCGTTTTTTTATCATTTATTTTATTACTTATTACTTATTTAAGCTAACTCCAGTGGAGGGCTCTTGATTAGGCCTTCATTATCATAGGTCGGTAGGAGTTGCAATAGGCAAAAATAAGCTACAGAAGAAATCAATATTGATCGCTGCATTTAAGTGTTGCATTAATATTTAACCCTTTGAGTCCTGACCACCGCTTAACCGGTGGTAGAGAAAAAGACTAATACCCAACAACCGGTTGAATGGTAGGTAAAAACTTTATATACGATATTTCATGTGGCACAAGGCCGGTTTAACGTCGGATCACCGAGCCCGTGGGCTCGGCCCAAAATATGCCCATTTTGCGATATTTCCTCAGGAGCTCAAGCAAAAGGATTAAAATTGTTCAGAAAAGCAGGGCTCAAAAGGTTAAGGTTACTTTTTAAAAGTGCAACGATAATTCTTCTGTGGCCACTTAATTTAAAGACAATTTGATATAAGGTAGGTCCTTACTTTCCCTAAAAATAATTATTTGATAGAAATTATTAGGAGGATTTGAGATAATTAAGTAATTAATCGAGTTTAGAAGAAACCTCAACAGAATACAGAAAGCACTGGATGGCCATTTCGTCCTATATTTGGGACTCAACATCATCCACTACCGAGAAGTACGGCAGTTACGTTACCATGTAACCGTCATACCAACTGTTCCAGCGGGCCTCGGTGACGGAAAAGTATCAAATCAGACTCGATATAGCGCGGCTCATTCACATATTCTGTGGTGGAGCTCTTCAGAGTTCCTTTACTCATAGGACTGTGCCACCCACGTGCCACGACTACTATTCCCACGCCGCTCCATCCAGAGCATTAGAAGCCGGTTCAAGCAAGGATATACAAGTGATAGAAATTATTAGGGGGATTTGAGATAATTAAGTAATTCATCGAGTCTAGAAGAAACCTCAACAGAATACAGAAAGCACTGGACGGTCGTTTCGTCCTATATTTCATCCGAAGTGCACATCCACTACCGACAATTGAAACCAGGACATTATTATTATTTTTTTTATTTCATTGGTAATTTTCGCTAGATTTCGCTTCATTAATTTTTTATTATTCTCAAATTTAATTCCGAGTCATAAAAATTGTTATCGTAAAAACCTGTTGCAAAAAAGAACCGTACAAAAATCGTCACAAAAAATCGCAATAATGAAAATTTCAAAATCCAAAATTTCAGGATTGGGGGTCAGGATCCGGCCCAGAAAGTTTTTAATTTTCTCATGGAGCCGACCTGATTCCAAAAATGGTATGATATGTTGGGCTACAGCCTCTAGAATTAAAGTTGAAAAAGTGTGACACACTGACACACTGACATTGGCTTTTATTATATAGAAGGAAAATAGCTATTGAGAGTTGTGTCCCTTTAAGTGAAAACGTGTGACACACTGACATTGGCATTTATTATATAGTTTAATTGTTTTGAAGAAATATTCAACAATGTTTTCTTTTCTTTCATTCAAATCCACGCAAAGACATCATTTTTCGTCCCCGATGATAATACTGTAAAACAAAGCTTACTTTGTAGCCCCGAATAGCCTGAAATCGAGCGAGAAGGCTGTTGGCAATGGACGGCCGCTGGATTTTGTTTCTCTCGGTCAAGGCGTGTGGCATCCATGCGCCGTGTTTTCTTGACCCGACTCACTGGTTGAAGATGACGAACGACAGTAGCATGAGAGATTGTCATCTTCTGAGCCAATTGCCGTCGTGATGCTTCTTTAAACAGCACCTGTAATTGGTTCACTTTTATTAAATTATATCACTCATTCATAATAAGGAAAATGAACTCTTTTTTTAATTTCATGTCAATCATTTTCAGAATGTTCTTCTCAATTACCTGACACTGCCTGTGTATAGAGTGGAAAACATTAGATTATTCGGAAAATAAAATTTAATTTTATACTAAACCTTTTACCTGTGTCTTAATATATTATGATAAGAGTCCCACAAAAATATATTCCTCATTCCTAAGGATTAAAGTGTTTTCTTTTTTAATTTTATCTCAATGTATTTCAGAATTCTGTTTTGAAATCTGTCACTCATCTTGTGTATCCACTGGAAAATAGTATTAGATTGTTTGGAAAATAATGTCCGACTTTAGAATAAAACTTTGGTAAGGCATTAGTGAAATTTCTCTCTTCAGATACCTAATCTCTTACCATTCTGTTAAAGGCTTTTATAGGACGCATATAGATTTTCAAAGCGTAGTTTAGATGTGGCAAAATGCCGAAAGTTAGGAGCCCCCACTGAGGATCGAACTCACTTCTCAGTCGTCTTTTCTGGGAAGTAATTATGGGAGCTATTGTACCTTATATTTATTCTGTTATAAATTATATCTCAACTTCCGGTTAAAAAAAAACAAAAAAAAAACGAAAAAACAAAACAATGTTCCCTCGCAAACCGATGTTTAGGTATAATTGTCGAAAACGAACTGGACTCTTCTATTTTATTCCAATTTCTATGTAAAGATCTCTTGACATAAAACTCTGATTGAAACTTATCGATAAACGTTTTTTCCTACCGACCTCTTTCCACAATTATTTATAAATTCGGCATTTATATTAAGAAATTTTCTTTCAACTTCACCAATTTTCTGTTTTATTTATATCCTTTTTCTTAAGCAATTTGCCTCATTGTGCCTGGCTTTCTTTCTTTCAAGACATATTTCTTCCCACTATTTTCTATTCTTACTAGTAGAGCAATTAAACTCATTGATTGCTTTCTAATAAGATGGCTGTCCGACATTCTCCAAAGTGCTTGGCATATTGTTACCATCCAATGCATCGCTTTGACTTTTCATTATTATACTACGGTGACTAAGTTTCTACTTTGCTTTACAATCCGAATGCATTTTTTGTAATTGCCGTATTAGGGAAATAAATAAAGATGAGAACGATTGGTGATTTTAAAAGAACTGACGTAACAGAAAAAAATAGGAAATTATGGCAGGATATTCTGCAAAGAAACCAGGGAGATGAGTAAAGCAAATTCTTCAGCAATTGGCTCTCTGTCTTTAATTAGTTTCGATTATTTCTCTTGCAATTTATTCCAATATACTTACATTTGATTATTTCACTGTTTCTACGCAATAATTTCAAAGAAAAAAAAGAAAGAAGACAAATCTGAAAGAATGAAAAAGACTGGGAGGGTATGACGGAAAAAATGTCGGATTGATTAAGTAAACGAATCAAAATGAAAGAAGATGCGACGTATCAGTGGATGGATTAGAAAGGGTAGACATTTTAGACAGAAATAATGAGGGTAAGAAACGAATGCAATGGAAACCTGGAAATCTGAAAGAGAAGAATAAAAACGAAGAGAAGAAGCAAAAAGTAACAGACACGGAAGTAAGTTTTGATCGATTTGTAATTTACAGTTTATCACCCCGCTGCAGATTATTTAAAACCAGGAAATATTTTTAGATTGTAAAACTTTTTGGAGATATAAATGTTTTGAAGATAAAAGTTTTACTCATTAACCCATAGCCAGGGGAGTAGAGTTGGATTTATATCTTTCCTGAGGGTTTTGCGCAGAAGTAAATATAACAAACCCAACTGAAATTGGAACTTGACTCTCCGATTAACTCCGAGCCATTATCCATTACACCACCGGCACATCCAAGCATACAGCACCTTATATTCCCAAGCGGTCAACCATTTAGGTAATGACCAGGCTCTACGTTGTTTAACGTCGGTGATTGTACGGGAGCCAGTGTTTCAACCTGATGTGTCCGTAAACCTGGAAGGAGAAGAAGAAAAAAAACAACATTTGAATAGAGAAAAGAAAAAGAAACATTGTCTGGATTTCTGAGAGGAGGTTTTGTAACTATTTACACTACATTGTTCCGATTGTTGCCCTCATCTTTATTGCCATAATCACGACGTTTCGGCCGTTGTACACTTCGGCATTCTTCAGGATCTGTCTATATTTCTGGTATTGTAACTATCTACACTATTTATGTTTCGAACTTTTGTCCTTATATTTATTGCCATCTTCACGACGTTACTGCCGCTGTACGCTCCGGCCTTCTGCATGATCTTTCTTTATTTCTGATATGAGGTATTGTAAGTATTTAAACTATTTATATCGTTATGACACTTGTACTCATTTTTAGTGACATATTCACGACGTTTGGGCCATGAAAGGGAATAAATTGAGACTGATATTTAAAAAGTAAGGCATGGCATGTCGAATTGGAACAATCTACTCTGTGGACTAAATAAAGGTTTCGGTTCTAAATTCCAACGTATATCATCTGAAGATGGTTGGAGCGTATAGTGGCTGCAACGTCGTGTATATAGCAATGAAGATGAGGACAACAGTCCGAACGATGTAAACCGTGTAAAACAAAAAAACGAAAGAAAACTGCTAAGATCGATGGTTAATTTTCTCTGTGGGTAAGACCGCTACATAGAGGCCACAGAATCATATATATGCTGAAGACAATATAGGGGTCACAGATTCCGATTTTTTACATTAGCACTATATAAGGACCGAGAGCCATTCAAGTTTCAGGAGTTTTTCAGTGAGCGAAAGAGTAAATATGAAGAAGCGCCGTTTATGAAGATATTTGTGGAAGATAACGGTTAACCGTAGACTTGAAGAGGTTAACATTGCATTGATCTGGAAAGTATCATCCCAGGAGTCGGTTCTACAAGGTAGCTATTTGAGAGATGGGGCTGGGGAAAAACCTTCATTAATGCAATACGAAGGAAGAGCCTGTACCGGACATGGCAGTTCTTAAATGTGAGGTTTAAAATTGGGGGAATTTAGGAATATTGTTAATCAGAATTTACGCCATGACACTTGTGATACAGTAGTAAGATGCTTACAAGATTTTTCTTTTCTCTGGGAAATCGGTTGTAGTATGAAAAGTAACTCATCACCAACAACGTCGCGTATAAAATCTTGAAGTCAATAAAGTGTGTGCAGCTTCAACCCAGATATTGTAACAATTCTCCGACTGAAATTAACATGTAGTCGGATTATATTCGCATCCGTGTATTTACCTTTGGGAAAGGTATACATTCTTCTCTTCTGCCCTCCAGCTATAAATTGAATTGCAGGACGCACTGGGATCCATAACCGTCTAATCGCATAAAGAAACATCAACATATTGCAGAAAAATTAGAATGTTATAGAATATTAGTAAAACAGTATAAAGCAGAGGTAATAAAAGAACAAATATTAAGAAGACAGAAGATAACGATTGACATTGCATTTAAATTTGTGAAGATCGAGAAGCCGAAAGAGAGTTCCACTAATGAGAAATTCAAAAGAAGAATCTTTTCGTATAGAATTTACGGTTACATCTAACCATTTCAAGTTTAAAATGATGAGACCTTGCCGCCAATCGAGTACTGCGCTTAAAGTATAAAATTCTAGTTACCACAGGGAAAAGTTTATCAGAACAATTACCATGAAAATATTTATAGAAAGGACACAGTGGCAATAGGAAAATAATTAAAGCCTAGATGCCAGGTCAAGATCCGTAACATTGCAGACACATGGCCCAGCGGATAAAGGCGTTGACACAAAGAGTGTGAGTTCAATACCCGGTTAAGGCAGTGGAGAACTTTCAGAGGGAAAATTAGCAGGAGATAACTGATAACCGACATCCACCAAACATGGCACTTGGAACTAGAACAGTTTACCCCAGTGATCGAAATAAAGGGTTCAGTTCGAAATTCCAACCACCTGAAGAAGGCCGAAACGTTGTGATAAATATGGCGACAAAGATGAGGACAATAGTCCGAATAATGTAAATACTGTACATAATACCTCATCTCAGAAATATATACAGATACTGAAGAGCCGAAACGTTGTAATAAATATGGCAACAAAGATGAGGACAATAGTCCGAATAATGTAAATAGTGTACATAATACCTCATCTCAGAAATATAGACAGATACTGAAGGGCTGAAACATTGTAATAGATATGGTGACAAAGATTAGGACACTAGTCCGAATAATGTAAATAATGTACATAATACCTCATCTCAGAAATATAGACAGATTTCCGTGGATATTTTCACATGTCACTTTAACTTCCAACAAGTCCTGATATTAATTCTATGAACATTGAAATATGATCTATATTTGAGAGCGATGTTTTCCGTATTCCATAGTGAAGTGTGTCAGACTTAAGAGAAACTCATATGATGCCGGTGTGCGATTTGGCCGTAGAGGGGGTGGAGAAGTTATGAATTTCAGTTGAAAAAGATTTAGGGGATCTGGTGATAGCAAAAGAGGGTCATTTTGAATTGCAAATAGATGTAATATATTGACAATAAATATAACCTTTAAACCTTCATTAACCGAAATCTGATTTTTTTATATTTTATTTTATGAGAAAATATTGGTTAAATTAATATGCCACAAAATGTAATTGTTTGTGAGTGCATATATATATATATATATATATATATATATATATATATATATATATATATATATATATATATAATTATTTATTTAAAGATATGATTCCAACACGCTACATAAGATTTCTTATGTTTCAAAACAAGAGCCGAAAACTTCAATACAATTATTTGAATTAAACTGAATTAAAGTACTAAGTTCTGTTCCATCTTCAAGCGAATTTTTTTTCCTATTTTCTATATATTTTTTATTTATTTTTGCCTATTTTCTATATATTTTCACTCACACACTCACACACACACAAATATATATATATATATATATATATATATATATATATATATATATATATATATATGTGTGTGTGTGTGTGTGTGTGTGTGTGTGTGTGTGTCTTTCTACTTATTTCAGTTTCTTCGTATCTAGCTGTTTGGAATGCAAAATCAGTCTGTTTATATCTATCTATCTATCTATCTATATATATATATATATATACACACACACACACACCCATATAGACGCATATATATATATATATATATATATATATATATATGAATCTCAGTCTGCAGTTATCTTACGAAACATGTGTAAAAGAGGGATTGCTACCGAAATACAGATTATATATATATATATATATATATATATATATATATATATATATATATATATATATATATATATATATATTTGAATATGTCCTTTTGTCTTTTTCTTTCTAGCTATTTACATATATGTGTGTGTTGTGTATGTGTGTCTGTGTGCCTGTGTGTGTGAATATCAATTTTTGGGGTTTTTTCTATCTATCTATCTATCTATCTATCAATATATATATATATATATATATATATATATATATATATATATATATATATATGTATATATATATATATGTATATATATATATATATGTATATAAATATATATATATATATATATATATATGTATATATATATATATATATATATATATATATATATATATATATATATATGTAAAATATGCATGTATATGTGAATCTCAGTCTTTTTATCTTATTCTTTCTTTCTGTCTCTCTACCTATATTTCTATTTATTTTATGATAAAATGAATCATAGGCCAATATATATGCAGCACCGGTTTCTATCTGTCTATCTTTCTTTCTTTCTTTTTTCTTTTTTTCTTTCTTTCTTTGGGTGCTTCATTTCTTCTTTCTTTCTTTCTTTCTTTCTTTCTTTCTTTGGGTGCTTCCTTTCTTTCTTTCTTTCTTTCTTCTTTCTAGGGAGAGAAATATAATTATATGTCGATTGATACCTGTCTCTCTATCTTTTCGTTGAGGAATTTCCTGGCTTTTTTCCCAAAGTTCGGAAAATATCACTTGTACATTCGATAATTTTAAACCGATGAAAATATGTATTCTTGCATCGCTAGACATGCATTATGTATGAAGTGATATTCCAAAGATAACTGAATTACAACAGAACGCGCGAAATATATACGATGTGCAAAATTTTTAATGCTTTATTCGAAAAACCGCTGCATCTACTGCAAAGTTGCCCAAAACGGCTACTTGGTTTTTCTGATACTTTACGTACCCAATCTCATTAGACTTTTGGACCCTATCTCTCACCATCATAGATATTTGTGGTGGGAGAATATATGCATATATTTATATGTTTATTTCTGGGTGAATATAAGTGTATATATACACATATACACAGTGTGTTTCAAAAATACTTTTAAAACTTTCTGTGGGAGTTCCTCACAGCAAAATTAGGTCCATTCAATACTCTGTTGGAGTATTTGTAAGGCTCCGCCAGTCACTGATCCGAGCGTGTGTAGAAGCAAGCGGAGGGTATTTTGAACATTTGTGATGAGTTGCTTTGTTAAAGTCCAACGATGGCCTTTTGGACATTTGTTTATATTATATATACAGTATTAAATCCGACAAATATTTTAATATAATTTCGGAATTAATCCATTAAATATATGTTGTCAATGTTTGCATTAGGTTACGTTTCGGAACAGAAATCAATTATCTAGAAAAGTCGTCGAACCTGTCTGTTTATAAACAATAATTTGAGCTCTGCTAAACAGGAAGTACTCTTTGATAGAATCAGTTAACAGCGTATAAATGAATGCAATGCACGTTCGATTTCTTTCGAATGACATAGTTTCTGCGAAATTTTCGAATATTCAGACCGGTAAATGTAATTAATTTTGTTTAATTAAAAACAGAGCATTGACTCAAATAAGTAGCAGCCTTAAAAATAACGTATAGACAGAAAATATATTAAATACATATGTTTAATTGGACATTTTACCATATTTTCGTGTTAGGAATTCGCCCCAAAAATTTATAAAATTATTTTGGGATTATACATTTAACAACGTCTATCGTAAACTTAAAACATAAAACGAAGGATTTCCGGACATAAGTTTCTATGAACTCTTGTCCTTGTTTTGGCACGAGAAACCCTCCCCCCAAAAATTACATTGTCAAACAGAAGGCGGCAAAACGAACATACAGTTTATCAGTAGGTGAAACGCGTCTTTGATTAAAAAAAAATTCCACTTTACTTCTTCATATACATTTCTGTTTCTGATATCCATCCTAAAATAAAAACACATTTATTTCTTGAATATATGCAGTCTCTTAAATTATAGTTGCTTTTATTTATGGATCGTAGTTTTTTTTTTTTTTTGTTTTGTTTTTTTTTTGTATGAGCAATGCTATAAGGATCATTACACTAAATGCAAATCGCTAGTGGCCCGCTGGCGAGCCGACGGTGGCAACGCCAGTAGTTCTCTGGAACTGGTGGGCCACTAGCGGTGGTAACAATGGCGAGACGAACACGCCGGCGGTCCGGCAGCGGGCCGCCAGCAGTAAACGCTAGTGGCAATGCCACCCAGTAGAAGATTCATGGCTTGCTTGTTGTTTTTTCGCTTTGATTTTGCTTGTATTTTGGTATTGTTTGAGAGCAACTCGCTAATGTTAACTTGATCCTTATGCTGATTATTAATGTGTAGTCTGATGGCATTATGGTCTGATAGGTTGCAGGTGAGCCTCCGTGAGAGTGAGGTTGTGGTGTATCCAATGTAAGATGGTTTGTAATGCATTCCCTGAGTGGACATGTATACTCCTACGCAGAATTGGAACTATATAGTGGATTTGAAGGTTGGGATATATTATCGTTAATAATTACGTTGCTGGATTTGATAATTTGGGAGTAAATTATGAATATAATGTATTTGTTTTACTGATTGGTTTCATATATATATATATATATAAATATATATATATATATATATATATATATATATATATATATATATATATATATATATATATAATGATTTTTTACTGCTGCATTTGATTTTAGTAATATATGTTAATCAGGTTATTGTCAATATTATGATTATAGCTATGGTCATTATGAAAATTGTTGTTTAAAAGAAGTTTGTTTTGCTTGTCGACTATGTAACTGGGGTGCGCATTATTGGAAATTATTTGTTTTATACTAATTTCTGACAGAATATCTTCCTTGTCTAAAAAGGATTATTCGTAACATGGAAAAATCGATCAATAAAGTTAATCGAAAGGAAACGTCTGTTGTCTTTTATTAAATCAAATGTTATTATATTTGCTTTAAAGGAAATTTCGTGCATATATATATATATATATATATATATATATATATATATATATTCTTTTTCTGCGTTATTTTTTATGGATACAGTTATTTAAGTAAATGGCCTGTTTTTTAATTAAACAGTATTGACTGCCTTTACCAGACTGAGTGTTCGAGAAAATATGCGTTCTCCGACAGGAATCGAACCTGTATTCCTGATCTGACGTGCTATATCATTTAGCTTCAGATAAGCGTCTGGTTATTAAAGTCCAAATTACTGGTTCTTAACACACAATCTTCGACGATCTTTCACAATCTATCATAACATATAAAAAATATATTAAATAATTGTCGGACTTAATCCATTTCATTATATATATATATATATATATATATATATATATATATATATATATATATATATATATATATATATATATAGTTAAAAATATATGTGGGCAAGTAATCCAAGTAGACGTTATTAATATAAAATATCTGCAAAAGATGGCTCAATATAATTTTTAGTATACATCATATCAGTGAATTACAATTAATGAGATCCAAACAATGTACCTCATACAGATGATCATTTTGTCCATTGTACTTATTAATGCAAATATATTACAGCTAAATATATTTGCATTGACAAGTCCAGGGAAAAACTACGTTGCCATAGAAGAAATGAACATCTGTATGAGGTAAATTGCTTGGATCTCACTACACACACACTCACACACACACACACACACTCTCTCTCTCACACACACACATATATATAAATGTTGTATAGAAATATTGAAATAAAATAACTTTATATTTGGGTCTGTACTTTTTTTAAATGTATGGTTTCATATCATAACATTTAAATGTACCCCCTTTAAAAATGTTGCCCAATTTGCTGTGATATTTTCAACTTATCCTAGGTGTGCCGTTGCCTAAAAAGGTTGAGAACACTGCCCTCGAATGGAACAAGGGTGAAAGCAATGCATATGTAACTTGTCTAGGTATATAGTGCGAGATTCGACAATGCAACCTTCATCAAAACATTAAATATTATTAGAATGTCTCTTAGTATCAATTTGGATTTGGATGATTTTGTTGCGCAGCATATCAACATCGCTATGGGTTATTTAATTCGAAAACAAAATATTTTGCATATAATTTTATACTTTCAAAATAAACATATGCTTTGCGTGTATCTAGTTCATAAATTTTACCTCTGCATGTGTTTAGTGGCACATTCATTCATATGGCTTATTTAATCGAGAAATCTAAATTTTAAATCTCAAAATTTATTATTAATTCAAATAGAATGATATTATTTCGTGATTAAATTACTTAGCTGTATTTTTCAACAAATAATCTTACACAGTCGAACCAAGAGTAAAAATTAGATTCTCTTTGCAAGAAATGAGATTAATCTAGCATTTTTCAAAAAAAATATCTCTTCAATTTAACTGTAGAATGTATGGGTGATCACTGCTACAGAAATGTATTGTTGGTAATTTCTGTTACAGAAATGAATTATGGGTATTATTTAAAATATATGTATGTACCTGGCATTTCATTTACAGTCGCTTTCTCACATATGTGCAGTCGCTTCCCTTTGTCTTTTCTACAAATACTTTTACAATAACTGCTCTGACGAAATACTTTCGCTGGTTCCGAAACTGCATGCATTTAAACGTGGTAGTAGCTTTTCATCTCAGTCCCACCCTTTCACTGTCGAAGCGGTTAAATGTAATCGTCTCTTCTACTCTAATAGTATCATTTTCCGCACTTCCCGTCTGTGGAACTCCCTTCCTCTTACTTGCTTCTCTAACAGCTGTAATCTCCAGGTATGCAAATGCAATGTCAATCGACATCTCTAGATGCCGTGATGTAATTTCCCGTTTTTTCTCTTCATCCTTTCCTCGATCACGCCTTTTTTTTTACTCTTGCTTCGACTCGCAAACCCTTTGCATGCTAGTGGTACTCCCGCCTAGCTTGGGGTGAAATACTTTAAAAATATGTAGGGATCATATCTTCATTCAAATATGTTTCATTGAGTAATATAGTCATATTATATATAATTATTTTTTATACTGATCCTTTCTAGTTGTCTAATCAGTTTCTTCATTCATCAAGAAAGGCAACGTGGCTTTTGTTAACCCAAGTACTTTCGACATTTTCCAAGATCATCTTCAGGGGTAAATTGCAAAGACAATCATTGTAACTGCGATAAAATCTGCATTTTGTTGTGATGGTGATTTAAAAAAAAACGCGCGAAAACACTCTGTAATTATTTTATTTTTTTTAATTTGTCCGCTGTAGCAAGCTATAAAGAAGATTGGAAGAATACTAAAATAGCGTTAAATGTCATATGCATTTTTATATATTATTGCTATAGTTGTAATAAATTTTGTTGAGTGTTAGTTTATTGATCTTGATATTGGGGGACAACGGGAAATTAATGTTTTGTAATAAGTTTCGTGGTTTAGTTTATTTATTTGGTAATATTAACTATAAAAATGTATTATTTGTAATATTTACTATAGGAAATCTTATTTGTAATATGTACTATAAAATGTGTTATTTGTAATATTTAATATAGGAATCTATTATTGTTAGTATTAACTATGACATGTATTATTTGTAATGTTTAATATAGGAATGTATTATTTGCAGTCTTTACTATAAAAATGTATTATTTGTAATATTTACTATAATATCTATTATTTGCAGATTTTACTATAAAACTTTATTATTTATTATATTTAATATTATGTATTATTTGTAGTATTTAATATGAAATTTATTATTTCTAATGATTACTATAAAAATGTATTATTTGAAATATTTACTATAGGAATGTATTATTTGTACTATTTACTATAAAAATATATTATTTGTAATGTTTACTACAGGAATGTATTATTTGTAATATTTAATATAAAATGTATTATTTGTAATATTTACTATAGGAAAAAGTATTATTTGTAATATTTACTATAGAAATGTATTATTTGTAATATGTACTATAGAAAGTATTATTTGTAATATTTACTATAGTAAGTATTATTTGTAATATTTACTATAGAAATGTATTATTTGTAATATTTAATATAAAATGTATTATTTGTAATATTTACTATAGGAAGGTATTATTTGTAATATTTAATATAAAATGTATTATTTGTAATATTTACTATAGAAAGTATTATTTGTAATATTTAATATAGAAAGTATTATTTGTAATATTTAATATAGAAGTATTATTTGTAATATTTACTATAGAAAGTATTATTTGTAATATTTACTATAGAATGTATTATTTGTAATATTTACTATAGAATGTATTATTTGTAATATTTACTATAGAAATGTATTATTTGCAATATTTACTATAGAAAGTATTATTTGTAATATTTATTATAAAAAAAGTATTATTTGTAATATTTACTATAGAAATGTATTATTTGTAATATTTACTATAGGAATGTATTATTTGTAATATTTATTATAAAAAAGTATTATTTGTAATATTTACTATAGAAAGTATTACTTATAATATTTACTATCGGAAAGTATTATTTGTAATATTTACTATAGAAGTATTATTTGTAATATTTTCTATAGAAAGTATTATTTGTAATATTTACTATAGGAAAGTATTATTTGTAATATTTACTATAGGAAAGTATTATTTGTAATATTTTCTACAGAAAGTATTATTTGTAATATTTACTATAGTAAAGTATTATTTGTAATATTTTCTATAGAAAGTATTATTTGTAATATTTATTATAAAAAAGTATTATTTGTAATATTTACTATAGATGTATTATTTGTAATATTTACTATAGGAAAGTATTATTTGTAATATTTTCTATAGAAAAGTATTATTTGTAATATTTATTATAAAAAAGTATTATTTGTAATATTTTCTATAGAAAAGTATTATTTGTAATATTTACTATAGGAAAGTATTATTTGTAATATTTACTATAGTAAATTATTATTTGTAATATTTACTATAGTAAAGTATTATTTGTAAATTTTTCTATAGAAAAGTATTATTTGTAATATTTACTATAGTAAAGTATTATTTGTAATATTTTCTATAGAAAGTATTATTTGTAATATTTTCTATAGAAAGTATTATTTGAACTATTTACTATAGAAAAATATTATTTGTAATATTTACTATAGAAAGTATTATTTGTAATATTTACTATAGAAAGTATTATTTGTAATATTTACTATACAAAATGTATTATTTGTAATATTTACTATAAAAAGTAGTATTTGTAATATTTATTATAAAAAAAATTTATTTGTAATATTTACTACAGAAATGTATTGTTGGTAAATTCTAATTTCTAATACAAATATATGTTTTTATACTTTCCCAGTGTCTTGAATTTTTGGCCGTTCACTATTTGCCCATATCTAGGAACCTAAGCGGTGTTACCACCCCGGGTCAGCAATAAAGAAGCGGTTCCGCGTTTCTCGAACCCTCCAATCTCCTGATCAGAAGTCTTATTACCGGATGAAATTTATCGTCATACCCAGGATGACTAGTATCAAGAAATATCATAAAAAGTATGGAAGAAAACAATTTCCCATTTGCTTTTCCAGTTCGTATACGTTCATAGTCGGATGTCATCGGGGTTCGTTGAAACGCTGAAAGCAGCATGGAAAATGAACGGAGAATGTTTGTACTGACAAGGAAATAATCCGGAAGAGAAAGTCAGTCGAGGATTAGTGCGCATGCGTTGCTTTTGAATTGATTCACTGGCTTTACATTTCGGTGACGTCACTCTGAACGATTACAAAAATAAGGAAACGTCGTTGTTGTATGAAATCGATTTCTCGCCAGATCTGGTCAAAATCATGCATGATCTCTGTTTTTGCAGATATTCTGTCCGGTTTGTCAAATTTGACAAAAGACATGTAGGGATGTATGAAAACACACAAAAAAAACACAGCAAGAGAAAAAAAAATGGCGCATCGGAAGGCGAATTTCCAAATAGACTTGTACATACGCTTGTAAGTTAAACTCAGATGCCTGTTGTTGATTGGCTGACGTAAAACTGTTACTGTATGAACATGATTAAACTGTGTATATTTTTTTTTCATTCAAGTGATTGAGAGGGGAATCACAGCAGTTCTCTGTTTCTAAAAAAGGACGATAAACGTAGTTTGAATTCACACTCACACAAACACACACACAGACACACAAAACACACACACACACAAAACACACACACACACACACATATATATATATATATATATATATATATATATATATATATATAAGCATATTCTCATTCAAGCATGTTTGAATAATCTAGACATATTACGTTTATTTATTTTATTTTAATCCTTTATAATTCACGGATCAATTTCTTAATGTGACCATTAAACGTTATTAATGACGCCGTAGTTTTTCTAATTTCTTTTATTTTCCAAGGTACTTTCATCCTAGATCATCTTCCGTCAAAAATCAAAATACCAATAATATTTCTGAAGCAGCCATATATATTGCCAAAACTGTTCCTCACAATACAATGGAGAAACGTGCAGAAATTCAAAAAAAAAAAAAAAAAAAAAAAAAGAAATCTATGAGCACAAAAGAGACCTCATAAATAACAATTTAACAAATGCCTATTCATAAATTCAACCACAATTTTAATTTTATAATTGCTGCACTCATACAAAAAGAAAAATAATTTCATCAGAAGGAAAATTCTCGAGAGTGTCGCGACTGAATATTATCAAAATAGTAATATCCCCTTTCCTAACAAAATTACTACTCTGACAATCCACCGTACACAACAAATATATCAAGAAATCAAAAGAAAACGGTTGAAACCGTCAACACAACAATACAAATAATATTTCTCCACGTGAAAATATTCCCTTAACAAAACATCGTTAAATATTTGATCTTAACAACCTTAACAAAACTAGAAAGACCCGTGATAATTTCACGGTTTTCCTATTTGAATTCTCTCATGAATCTTAATTCTTCAGTTAATGATTGAATAAGCTCATGGCGAGTTCTACGACAATAAAATATCCGTAGAAATTCCCCTATCGCATCGTTAAATATTTAAGCTTAACAACCTTAACAAAACTAGAAAGACCCGTGATAATTTCACGGTTTTCCTATTTGAATTTTTTTATGAATCTTAATTCTTCAGCTAATTGTTGAATAAGCTCATTGCGAGTTCTACGACAATAAAATATCCGTAGAAATTCCCCTCTATCCCATCGTTAAATATTTGAGCTTAAAAACTTTAACAAAACTAGAAAGACCCGTGATAATTTCACGGTTTTCCTATTTGAATTTTCTCATGAATCTTAATTCTTCAGTTAATGATTGAATAAGCTCATGGTGAGTTCTACGACAATAAAATATCCGTAGAAATTCCCCTATCCCATCGTTAAATATTTGAGCTTAAAAACTTCAAAACTAGAAAGACCCGTGATAATTTCACGGTTTTTCTATTTGGATTTTCTGATGAATCTTAATTCTTCAGTTAATGATTAAATATGTTTTTCCTTTATACATATTGTCTTATTCTAAAATTTAATTTTTGGAAATTATATATATATGTGTGTGTGTGTGTGTGTGTGTGCGTGTGTGTGATATCAATATATAATTTTGTATCATTTTATATATCATTAAACAGTATTTAGAGAAATAATATGACGATTTAGTAAAAACATTTTCTTATAAGGATTTCTGGGCTTTGTTTATATTTCCCCGTCTAGACTTGCGCACGACGAAGCTAGAGAAAAGCTGATAGTTTCAAAGTTTTTTAAGAATATCTTTGCAAGAATATATATATATATATATATATATATATATATATATATATATATATATATATATATATATATATATATATATATTATATATATATATTATATTATAGATATTGAGCACTTTATTCCATAAATATAGCACACCTTAAGACTATATTTCTTTATATATATATATATATATATATATATATATATATATATATATATATTATTATTATTATTATTATTATTATTATTATATTGAAACACATTTCAACCAAGCATGCGCCATTTTAGCGTCTTCATTTAGCTGAAAAAAGATGAAATATATTTTCAATATAAAAGCACACATTGAGGGATTAAACAGTAATTTGGGTTTCCACAGAGAATCCTCTAACTAACATCAAACATTCCATAGAAGAGTAAGTCCCAGTTCTTGTTTATTTCTTGTCTCGTTGAAAAATTCAACCTCCTGTTCGAAAATCCCGACTTTAAAATTTTTAATTCTAATACATATACGCATAGACGTATAACAAAAATACATTTTAAAATAATTGTCGAACTTTGTCCATTTCGTAGTATGTCACGTTATTTGTTTACGTTGAGATAGGCTTCGAGCAGATTTTTTTTTTTTTTTTTTTAAGCATTTCACTCCAAGCAAGGCGGGAGCCACTGGGACGCAAGGGGTTACAGAAAATTTAGAGCAAGATCACATAGGAGTGATAAAAGAAAAAATGAGAGTAGTGGATAGATCAAGGCAACTGGAGATGTCGATTGACATTACTCTTGAATAGCTGGAGATTATACCTCACAGGGAAACAGGAATAGGGAAGGGGTTCCACAGGCGAGAGGTGCGAGACATGAAGCTATTGGAGTAGAAGAGACGGCTACATTTAGGAGTTTCGACAGTGAAGGGGTGAGAGCGGAATGCCAGCCTCGTAGGGCGCTTGAACTCATGACGTCTGGGAACCAGCGAATGCAGCTCCTTGGATCAATTTCCATGGAAGTATTTGTTGAACAGACAGAAGGAGGCGACGGCGCGTCTGTGAGAAAGTGACTGTAGACGAGACGACAGAGCAGGACCTACATTGCAACTACATTGCAACTACATTGCAACTACATTGCATATCCGCCTCTGGAGCCTATCAAGGACCCCGAGGCAAACAGAAGGGGCACCAAACCATATATGGCAGCAATACTCCATGCAAGGGCGAATTGTTGATTTTTTAGATCTGGAGGATCGACTCCGGAGAGAAAAACTTCCTGGCGCGGCTCAGGGAGTCAACTTTCCTTGCGGTGGACGAAGCAATTGACTCAATGTATTTATTCCATCTCAGGTCAGCAGTCAACGTGCTCTCGAGAAGTTGAGCGTCAGACATTCTGATGCAGGGGAGGGAAGGATCTCTGTGGTGATTAATAGAGAGCAGTTTTGTCTTAGAAGCGTTGAAGTTGACCAGTCTATTCTTGCCCCAGTTCACAATCGATTGGAGGTCCTTTTCGAGACGCACGGCCAGGTGAGTTTTGTCAGTGAGACTAGATTTGTTTTTGAGGCAGGAATAAATTGTGGTGTCATCCGCGTAGATGCCAACTTGGAAAGTTATAACGTCAGGAAGGTCATTTATGTAGATAAGGAATAGAGTGGGGCCTAAGATGGAGCCTTGAGGAACCCCTGCGTTCGTAGGATAGGAACTGGATGAGAATCCGTTGAGAACGACCTTCAATTCACGGTTTGACAGGAATAATTGTATTAATTTATATAATTGACCTGTAATGCCATAACTCTGGAGCTTGCAAAGAAGGCCGGCATGCCAAACCCTATCAAATGCTTTGCAGATTTCTAGTGTCACGGCACTGGCTTCCCCGTTATTTTGAAGAGCTCGGTACACAGTTTTAGTGATGGCCGTAAGTACATCAGCTGTAGATCCGGCAAAGCGGAAACCATATTGCTTGTCTGAGAGCAGATTATGGGATGTCAGGTGGTTTACCACCTCGATATTGATTAGGGCTTCAAAGACTTTGCCGAAGAGGGGAAGGAGACTGATAGGATGGTAGTTGGAAGGGTCAGAGGGGTCGCCGGAGTTCTTGAAGACAGGAACGATCGAAGAGGACTTCCAGCAGTCAGGAAAACAAGATTCCTTGAGGCAGCAGTTGTATAGTTTAGAAACGGCGGGCGCCAGTTCAGGCGCGCATTTCAGACAATGGCTGGTATCCCGTCTCTACCACTAGCCTTGTTGGGGTCTAAATTGGAGATAACGCCCAGTACCAAAGATGGGGTTATATTTAGCCCACTCAATATGGCCTCAGTTCTAAGAGGGAAGTCGGGTATGGGTACAACGGAAGAGTCGAGCGTAGAGTTGAATGAACATTTCCGAGCAAAGCATTCAGCTCTGTCGGTAGAGGAGGTCAGGACTTCAAACTGGTTGAATAAAGGAGGTAAGAGGGTTTGCAATTATTCAATACGCTCTTGTAGAGAGGCCAATAATCTTTGGAGCCAAATTTGCGAGATGCAATACGTTCCTTCATCCGAGCCGCAAATTGTGACTTAGCATCGTTGAGGACACGGTGACACTCGTTACGGGCGGAGGCAAAGATACGTCTATTGCACTCAGACATGTCGCTACGGAATAGGTGGAAGTAGTGGTTTCTATGGGTGATGGCGACTGAGAAAGCAGCGGAGAACCAGGGGGAGGAGCGCGACAACCATATATTTCCTAGATGGGATGAAAGCGTCGATTCCAGCTGAAGAGACCTCAGAAGCACATTCTTGGACGGGGAGCTTGATATCTCCATCGCAGGGGACATCGCGGAGGAAATCACGGAACGCGTCCCAGTAAGCACGTTGATAGTAGAACGAAGTTCTAGTGGTTGGAGGTTCTTTATAGGGGGTGGAGTTGAATGAGATGTTAACAAATACTACCCCATGATCAGAGTTACCAAGAGGGCAGAGTTGCGAGGCGCTGCAGGATTCGGGGATGGAGGTAAAGCACAGATCGAGAAGAGAGGCATTACCTTCCCGGTTGAAGGCAAAACGAGTGGGGAAGTTAACTATCTGAGTGAGGGAATGGGAGATTGAAAAATTGAGCGTTTGAATGCCTGCGTGGTCAGTAGTAACATTCTTAAGCCACAAGGTGTGATGGGCGTTAAAGTAACCAAACACAAAAATGTGAGCAAACGGGTGGAGGGAGAGAGCCTTGTCTATCCTGTCCGAAATGCTATCGAGTATCTCACAGTCTTGAGAGGATGGAGAGCAGTAAAGGAAGAGGAGATATCTTACCGCATTGAGGAGAGAGAGTCGGAGACACATGTATGACTGGTCTGACGATTCGAGAGAGAACTCTCTGGCCAGAGGGAGATGTTCCTTGACGTAGACACAAAGACCGTGCATGTGGTTTAGAGAGTCTTTTCTGAGGAGAGGAAGGTAACCGGGGATCGAGAGATCAGAAGAAGGGATAGACGAGACAAGGTTTGTCTCACAGAGAGCCAGTATATCCGGGCCGTTTGCAGTGAGGGAAAATTCCAGACTGCAGAAGTTTGTCCTAATGCCACGGATGTTGGAGAACGAAATGTTGAGGGGTTTAGGTGATTTTTGAGAGGCTGGTTTAGGGTTAATCTTTCGGTTTTTGTAACTCATGTTGAATTTTGTTTGTAAGATGAGAAGGCCCGAAGTAAAAGAAACAGACAGTTTCAACCGTGACGCGGGCAGAGAGGAGTTGGCAAAATCTGCATCATTATGTGGCCTCAGGGCTGCCCACCGGAGATGACTGCAAAGACACCTAACCATGCGCGGCATGGCACTACAAACACCCCGGGATTATACAACTGTTGATCAGAGCGGCCGCTCAAGGCGCTACGCAAGAGTTAGGGCTCCTAACTACCAGTCGGAAAAAGCAACCAGAGAACTGTCAGCCCTGTACCCTCAGAATGAATAGGTGATGCCGCAGACTGCAAACATCACGGGAGAAACAGAGCTGCACTAATACAGAGGCCGGAGAGAGAAAGAGTACCGGGAACCCCTTCCTAGACAAGAAACAAGGCGTAAGCCTCTACTCACGTCCAATAGAAGGGGGAGGAGTGTTGACCGGGCGATAGAAAAGACTACCTACTCCTATTACAGATAACACAAAAACAACAAAAACAGAGGGAAAAATGGGGGGATATAACAAGCAAAGAGTCCTGGTTCACACTTAGGGAAATCATGAAATATTGTAGTTTAAAAGCAGTAAAATCAACGCTGCTAATCAGACACTATCTGTAACTAAACTGGTTTAGGACGTCAGGCTATAGGACGGTTCCGCGTAGGATACATGTTCGATTCTTGTTGGAGGAGACATATTTTCTATGAGAATTTCTCAAATGCTCAGGTCGGTAAATGTTGTTAATACTGTTTATTATAAACAGAGTAGTTACGTAGATATTTGTGTCTATATAAATAACGTTTAACAATTATATATATTAATTAAAATGTTTTTAGTAGATATCCTCCTTTTTGTAGAAAATTTGTGTAAAATACTGTTTATTTCGTCTGCCGTGAAAATTTATTAAAGATTATTTGGTATTTGGCAGGTTTGAACGTACTTTTAGCTTGTTTAAATTTTCTCGAATGTTCAAGCTGGATGCCGAAATAAATATTATTTAGTAAACGGTCTGTTTACTCAAATGTGGATATCCACTAAAAATAACGACTGAAGTAAATAAAAATACAGATTTAAAATAAAAAATATCATTAATTCTTCAGCAATATATATATATATATATATATATATATATATATATATATATATATATATATATATATATATGTGTGTGTGTGTGTGTGTGATAGAATATATTTTTGAAACACTGAAGGTGTCGTGTGGGGAAAGAGAATGGACAAGTTTTTCGACCAACCGAGGTCGGATTTCGGCCGAACATGGCTTATTTCAATCGTTGTGAGCTTGCGAAGGCATGAAGCCAATTTTCTTCGGGCTCTCTGCCATCGTTAGGTAATATGGAAAAATATCATGTCACCGATATTCCACAACTGTTGACGGCGAAAATAGCGGATGAGTGAGAATACAACTTTCCCGTGAGTAATAAACTCCGCCAGACATTGGCAGAAAAATTGTTATCCGATAAACAGGATTATCTCTCACTCTCTCTCTGGCTCTGGCTCTCTCTCTCTCTCTCCCTCTCTCTCTGTATGTATATATGTGTGTGTGTGTGTGTAGCACTGTACTATTTTACTATATATATGTATGTGTGCGTTCGTGTTTGTGTGTGTATGTGTGTATACACGGTAAAAATATAGTATTGATAACGTTAGATGCTTCGTTTCAGCGTTATCATTTAATGCCAACAAGAATGCCAAAAATCCCAAATTTAAATATATTGCTAAGATGAATTCACGCAATTCTAGTTTTAAATAGAATGTTAGGCATAGTCATTGAACACGCTTCCAAAAAATCCATCTACAAACACTGTAAAAATTCCTACCGCCATTAGTACGACGATAAACAACATCTGCGTCGTGGGTAAGACGATAAACTACATCCATCAGCAAGGCCTCTTATCGGGAGGCTTTCGGGAACATTGAACCACCTCTAAATTGCTGGTGTTTCCAGGTCCAGCAAGAACCGAGGTGGTAGCACCTGTTAGGGTCACAGGCATGGGCAAATAGTTGAGACCAAACTGGTAATGAAAGTGTAAAAATAGATTTAATAACATAATTTTGTAAAAATTATTACCAGCAATAAATTCTCGAAGAAAAAATTATTACCAACAATATATTATCACCAGGAATACATTTTCAGAAAACAAAATTTTGTTGGCATAAAAAAAAAAAACATTGAGGTTGATATACCGTAAAATAAACCAAACTCAACGAAACCAAACAAAAAAATCCTAGCCGTAGTAAATCTATTAATAAAAGAATTCGAATCTATTATTAAAAGAATTCATGTAAAAATATCCAATATCTTATTTCTCATTGATCAAGGTTGGGACATATTCGAGAATTCCGCTGTTATAGATGTTTTCTCATCCTGCTTTCATTCGGTCAAAAGGCTTAATAGATATAAAAAAAAAATTGAGTTTTATTATGACTAATAATATTGTTGTTCTTATAATCCTCCAATTAACTTCTCTCTCACTCTTTCTCTTTTCTTTCTCTTTCTCTCTCTCTCTCTCTCTCTCTCTCTCTATATATATATATATATATATATATATATATATATATATATATATATATATTTCAATTAAAAGTTGGTTGGTTGGTTGTTGGGTGGTTAGTTGGTTGGTTGGTTCGTTGGGTTTTATGGCATATCAACCACTGTGTGTCATTTAATGCAAAATTAAGGTATACATATATACACACAAATATACACATATGTATATATACACATATACATACATAGACATATACCAATACATATATTAAATATACAGTAATATTAAACATATAGCTGGCAACATTATTTTTTCAAAAACGTATAGCTGGCAACATTATTGTTTCCAAAAAACGTATAGCTGGCAACATTATTTTTCTGAAAACATTGTCTGAAGCCTTGTTGTTGGACGTAGTTTATCGTCATACCCAGGACGTTTCAATTATAGGTGCAGTTCAATTTATAATTACATGAATCATTCATACAAAAAACAAATATAGAAGTTAATGATTTAAATGGCGAGAATGCAACCTTAAAATTTTAAATTCAAACTCAGCGACCGCACGTTCCAAAACAATAACACATTTATAAAAGCATTTTTTCGGATTACATCCATATTTTCGTTGTCCTCTTATTACCGAGAAGTAAAAAATAAGAACAAAATCTATTTCCATACCTGAGGATGTCTATAAGTCAGATGAAACCTTGTAAAAACTAAAAAGACCTTATGCAACTGGAATTTATAAACAGTGATCATATCATTCATATACAGGTTCGGGGTTACTGTATCTTATTGAAATTGTTTGCGAAGATGTATTCTCGCCATTTAAATCATTAACCTCTATATTTGTTTTTTGTATGAATGATTCATGTAATATATATATATATATATATATATATATATATATATATATATATATATAAATATATATATATATATATATATATATATATATATATATATATATATGGGTGTGGGTGTCCGCGCGTATACTGTTTATGCGTTATTTTCTTAGATACAATTGTTTAAGTAATTACTCTGTAATAAACAGTGTTAATCAGATTTACCGACCTGAATGTTCGATAAATATCGTGTCTATAAATTGTATCAAAAAAAATAAAGTGTAAACAGAAAATACATTAAATTAATTGTCGCACTTCGTCCATTTCTCAATATATATATATATATATATATATATATATATATATATATATATATATATATATATATATATATATATATATATATACACATGTGTGTGTGTCTATGATAAAACGCTATATAATTTTGTATAATTTTATATACCAACAAAAATTATTATGACAAACATAGTATGACAAAAGATATATTCTTTCATAAAATTTGAAACTACCAGCGTCTCTCGTATATATATATATATATATATATATATATATATATATATATATATATATATATATATATATATATGCACACAATGAGATATCAATAAAATATACCTGTAAAAAACAATATGTTACATTTAATTACAGATTCAATCAACAATGTATTTTCCCTGATTATCTATGACTCCCTTCCATCTATTAACAAGCTTACTAATTCCATTACTGTAAAATTCTTTTGGCTTTGATTCGAAGAACTCACAAATGTCAGTTTTAACCTCTTCCTGTGTTATAAAAGCTGTTTCTTCCAAATGATTCCGTAAGCTACGAAACAAATCGTAGTCTGAAAGAGCAAGATCGGGAGAATACGGTGGATGAGGAATTTTCTCCCAACCAAGTTCTTCGATCTTTTGTGACGCGATGTTTGCTGTGTGGGGTCGCACATTGTCCTGAAGAAATATCACCTCTTTTCGATTCAGTAGAGCAGGTCTTTTTTTCCTCAAAGCTTGGTTCAAACGCTCTAATTGCTGACAGTATATTTAAGCATTAATTGTTGCATTATTTGGTAAGAATTCAAAGTGGATTATTCCTTGACGATCCCACCAGATTGAAAGAAGAACCTTTTGCCCATGAAGTTCCCTTCTCGGCTGTGGCTGGGGTCCTTCCCCTTTACCAAGCCACTGTCTACGACGCTACGATGCATCTAAACATAAAAATAATGTTCAGCTCTATTAGACATTATAAAATACTCTTTAATTTTCATTCATTTTAACAAAATTTAAAATTTCGGACAGAACTTATGGGATGACCTGATATATATATATATATATATATATATATATATATATATATATATATATATATATATATATTTTCTGTTCAAACGTATATTTTTATAGATAGAAATATTTAAGTGAATTCTGTTTATAAATACCTAGTATTAACTACAAAGAGCATTTTCTAAAATATTTGTGTCTAGAAAAATAAAGTTTGAACACAATATATATATATATATATATATATATATATATATA
Organism: Acanthosepion lycidas; assembly: GCA_963932145.1. Classification (NCBI taxonomy): domain Eukaryota; kingdom Metazoa; phylum Mollusca; class Cephalopoda; order Sepiida; family Sepiidae; genus Acanthosepion; species Acanthosepion lycidas. The sequence continues at coordinate 9,528,407 of OZ010613.1, read as the reverse complement.
TATATATACATACCACATAACACCCTTGAGCGCTTAGCCTTAGAGCGGGTAGAATGGAGATCAACGTGCTTTAGTGGACTCAGCAATTTTAAATCTGCTTGTATGAATCATCTTCAAGAAGCGAGTGCAAGATCTAAAAGGTCAACTAATCTAACAGTGATCTCATCTCACAATTCTCACACCTGCTCCATATGTGGCCTCCTTTGTAAATCACTAGCGGATCTTAAATGCCACTTAAGAGATCCATGCAAACTTTCATAACTGAATCCATAAGCAGTCAGATCCTTATACGTCGAAACCGACGGAAGAGTTCATTATTATTATTATTATTATTATTATTATTATTATTATTATTAGATATAATCTATCTGACTAATAAATAAAAGACATCATTTCATTAGAAATTGTTATATAGATAGATAATTATATATATATATATATATATATATATATATATATATATATATATATATATATAATGTATCTATTTCATATCTGAGGATGTCTGTAGGAACCGACGAAAGCTTGTAAAATAAAAAGATCTAATGCAACGGAAATTTATAAAACAGGATCTTTTCATTCATAAACAGATTCGGGGTTTTTGTATATTAATGAATTGTTCGCGAAGATGAATTTCTGGCCATATCATTAACCTTTGTATTTGTTTTATGTATGAATAATTCATGAATATATATATATATATATATATATATATATATATATATATATATATATATATATATAGATAGATAGATAGATAGATAGATAGATGTGAATAGACTGAGAAAGAAAGAAAGAAAGAAAGAAAGAAAGAGCATTTCGGCAACAAGAATGTTTTCTTCTGTCTGGTTGAATATTATCGCCAAGTTGCCTAACCATTTTTTTATTAACTTTTTCAAATTTCCGAATTATTTGTTCCATGTAATCAGGAAATTTACCAAAGTTTGTATTTATTTTTATTTTATTCTATTTTTGTGTCCTACGAATATTTTTGAGTGGTGCTAGATTCATTTTCAAAGACTTTGTCTATGTTTACATAACGGTTTTTCGTTAATTCAAGATTATAATCAAGTTGAAACATAATTAAAACTGTTTATTTAGTGTCCCTCGTTGGCGCCACATACCAACAAATGCTTCAAACCAAAATATTTTAATTGCCAATCGGACAATGTTTAATGTATATATATAATAAAACATAAAACTTTAACATTCTGCCTTTATTAAGATTGTTTTTTCTAGATATATTATTTATTTTTTCTCTGAATTTTTATACACACAGACGTATATATATATATATATATATATATATATATATATATATATATATATATATATATTAACTTGGTGCAAAAATAATGACGTAATAATGTCGTTTTTGACGTATTTTTTAACGTCCGAAAACGACATTATTACGTCATTATTTTTGCACCAACCTAATATATATATATATATATATATATATATATATATATATATATATATATATATATTCGAAAATTATAACAAAAATATGTTTTAAAATCGCTACAAAATAGCGAGTTTGTTTCAACACCTCTGGTGTCTTATCAAGTGATATATATATATATATATATATATATATATATATATATATATATATATATCAATAAGCTCCCGTTGTAATCAGGTATGAGCATTCTTTTTTCATGCTAGATTCTTATGCTTGTTAGCATTGGAGAACAAAATTGCACATTGTAGCGGGATTTATCTTAGCGCAATAACGTTAAAAGAAATTAGATAATAAGCAGGCTTTCAGTTCAGTTCGTCGCTTGATTTTGTGTAGTCTATGTTAGCATTCATGTCCATTAAACCTAATCACATCTTTCGATCCAGATTTGGCATAGACTTTTAGCGTATGCGATCCTATTTCTGTTTTAAATCTCCCAGATTATGTTTTGCCTTTTATCTGCATTAATTTGTTTTAATTCCTTTTAAATTAATATTATATTCAACCTGGCTATTTTCACTGTGAATCGGTTTAATCAAACTGTTGGCGCAAGTTAACTAAATATTTCTAGTAGCTGTCTATATCAGTGAGATGATATATTACTTACATTATTAACATTATTCGGAATGTCATCCTCATCTTCATTGACTTATTCACAACGTTTTGGCCTCTATATCTCTGAGATGAGGTATTATGATTACTTACATTATTTACATTATTCGGGCTGTTATCCTCATCTTCATTGGCATATTCACACCGTTTCAGTCTCTATATCTCTGAGATGAGGTATTATTATTACTTGCATTATTTACATTATTCGGACTGTTCTATTCATCTTCATTGTCATATTCACACCGTTTCAGTCTCTATATCTCTGAGAGAAGGTATTATGATTACTTGCATTATTTACATTATTCGGGCTGTTATCCTCAAACTTCATTGGCATATTCATAATGCGGAATAAGGTCGGAGCGTACAATGGTTGAAACGTTCTGTATATGCCAATGAAGATGAGCTAACAATCCTCATAATGTAAATAATGTAAGTAATTTTAGTTGATTTTAAATTTAACTATCGGCACCGACACAAGGAGAATGAACAACGGCACGGATTGAAGAATCGGAGAGCGGATTTCGAATTCCATTACCTTCTCTAACGTGCTAATACCCTTGGGAAAGGTATGAATCCACCTCCTCTCTCTACAGTGATGGGGAAATAGCAGGAGAGCCCGGCCTTGCATGACAACTGGTCTACCGCAGAAAGAAATGGCAACCTACTGCAGAAAAAATCTGCCTCGTCAGTCATGTATCGAAAGATACATGATCGCCTAAACATGACTCACGCATGGCTCTTAACTGACTGACCCATGACTCCATGAACAACAAGATTTAATTAAAATAATACGAAAGAAAACGGAAAATTTTACAAGTACTTTCACTGCCAACGCAGTGGCAAATGCCATATCTGAATTCACATACAGTTCAGTTGATGGAATTGTCTTTTCTTCTTATTTTAGAAGATACGAGCAAATTTTCAGAGAAGAATGAAGCCATTGCGAAGAAGAAAAAAAAACAAGACTTTTGTTGATAAAGTTAGAAGTTAAGAGAAAGTTAGGAGAATAAAAAATAGTTTAATTTTGTACTACCGGAAAAAAAAAGAAAAAAACAGGAGAAATTTGATTTGAAGTAACATTCAGACTAAAATTTACAGAGAAAAAGTTCGTTATTCTATAGTCGTTGGAAGTCTATGAATCTGACGAAGAAAGAAGACGAAGATTTTGCCGCAGATGCTCGACTCGTTAACAAAGAGGGTGACATATGCAAATTAAACGAAGTGACTCTGGACAACGGGTTAATTTTTGTTCAAGGGTTAACGGTGAAAAAAGAAGCAGAAATAAGCGCTAGAATTCTAAAGAAACTTGAACGGAATCAAAAGCTAACACTACAAGAAATATCGGACGAATGCCAGAGAATCCTAAATCTGATACGCGACCGAAGAAATTGAAGAAATATTATGCGCATATATACGAGCTACAAAAAAAGAAATGTTTTAAAAGAAAAATTAATCCATGTTTCAGATATGGAAGGCGACATCTCGGAGACGACTGTTCTTTAAGAATTCAAAGTGTTACAAATGTGGCAAATTAGGACATAAAATAAGACACTGGAAAACTAAAGCACGGAAAAGTTTCCATAGAAAATAATTACAGAAAACAAATGAAAATTTGTGCATGAGAAAATTAATAATGTGTATATAAAAATGCAATTAGACACAGGTAGTTATGTTATAATAATCAAAGAAACTACGGAAAGCAAGCTGAAAACCTATATTAAGAACCTCCAAATCACACGTGGCGTGTCGGTTGAGAAAATGTTTTTATTGGTGAACTGATTTGTAAAGTTTTAATTCATAATAAGTGTGTAAAAACCAAGGCTTCCGTGTTAAAAAATGCTACAAACATTAGGTACTGACTGGATGGAATTATTTGAGTTTTGGGATTTATCTATAAATATTTATAGCAAAAATGTGTGCGACATCCAACCGTTACGTCAAATTGTGACGTCAGCCGATCCCGGGTCTTATCCTGGTCGCGGCGCCAATTGTGATGATCTAACCTTTAAGTGATTCGGATGGGAAAATGGTTAGATTCGATATCAGCCTCGTCGTTCCCAACTCGCTTCCATCGTCTGTTTACTGAAGTAACTACTTTGATCTCCAGTCTGCCTACCCTCGTTGTGAATTGATCTTAGGCAGACGAAATCAATCAGCGTTGGGGCCGTACTGCAAGCTTGAGTTCGAATGAGAGTGGTATCGCACAAGTACGGGCAAAAGAAAATAAAATAATAAGTCGAAAATGGTATCAAAAAAAAGGATAACAATACTTTATATCTGGTTGCTGGATACATAGGACTGCGTCTATCTCCCGACCCGCTATATGGATTGTGACACGTGGTTTTCAGGCGAAATTCACAAAACTTATTTTGGTGGTGTGCGTCTAAGTCGTTCTTCAAAAAAAAAAAAAATTGTTCTTGGTTAGAAGGTGAGTTGGGAAGTTGCGCGAATCTTGGTCAGCTTCTTAGTAGCGGGGCTTCAGAGCTCTCAACTGGAACGCACTCGAACTCAACTGAGAACTAACTCAAAACTAACTAAACTAAACTGATTTTTGCTCGCTGCGAATTTGCTTATATGGACGCCGATTCAAAACCGGGGGTGGGCTCGTCGGGGTCTGAGGTTCCTTGATAAGTCTAAATCCATAAACCCCTTCTTTTGTTTTCGGCCAGGAAAAATTAATTATTTCCATTTTTGGAAGTCTTCTCTTACTCCCACCTTCTCTTATTTTCGTATGGACACCTCCCCATGCCCCAGAGGGGCGTCAACGGTCCTCCCCGCTTCTTCGTAGTAATCCCTCATACTTAAACTCTCTGTGGTTGCCTCCTTGCGTCACATGATCACCTCCGCCTGGCTGGTTAGCGTTCAACCAATGGTCGATCAACAGTGTGGGCGTGACTAGACTAGCCTTGTTCTTAAAAAAATATATATTTTGTTCAAAGAAAAAAAAAATCTTTTTCTTTTCCTTTTCTTTGTTTTGTTTCTCTCTTCTTCTCTGGCCGCCAAGAGTACAATACGACCCGTAGAGTGATAATCTCAATTCTTATCCTAACGTCACGGCATATGGAATTCTTCAATCAGATTTTCGCCAGCACCAAGAGGCTAGTCAACCAGACACATTCATTCTTCGGTGCCAACGAAATATTGTTTCGCTGTCATATTCAAATTCCAACACATCCCAGATGGGTTTTCTCTCAATGACACCTCCCATCGACAAAGACCCAACCTAGAGATGACTCTCTTTGTGTGTGGTCAACAGATGACCTATTAAATTGTTTGCCATCATGGCACAAGTAAACCTTTATCTATTTAAAACTCTGTAACCACCTGGTGTTTGTCAATTAGCTTTATGACAATGGCCACAAGAATTTTCACCATTCTTCATTTATCAAAACAACATTTTCAAATGTCTTTTTTCGTAGGTGACTTTATCTTTAAAATTTCCTCGCAGGGAACCCCACCACCCCCGATAATCCGCCTGCCACAAAGACACAGTTAATTTTTTATCTATCTAAACAAAACAATGTATCAACCTGGACTCTGCCAGCCAGCCCCAAGACAATGGCCGACATATCCCTCGCCAGTGTCTTCCATTATCAAAATAACATTTTCAAATGGTATTTCTCGTGGGTGGCCAGCCGTTATCATATAAGTTAAGTCTCGCCTTTCTTCCTCTCTCTTTTCCTTCTCTTTTTCCTTTCCTTCTTTTTCCTTCTTTTTGCGCAACTAAATGGTGTCACAGTGAGTGGACAAGCTACCAGTTTACATAAAAAAAATGCAGTATGAAAATTAAAGAAAAAACCGAGGCCGAAGCCAGTATTTAAACCGAAAAGTAGCGTACCGTGCGCAGCATTGATTCAGGTCAACGAAGAATTAAACAAACTTGAAATAATAGAGGTAATTGAAAATATTTACATTTAAAAAATGGGAAGCACAAGAAGTGTATGTAAAGAAAAAACAATACGACAAGGTTAAACAAATATTTAAAATACCATAACTGCTCAGAGGAAATTATTTGCGAATTTAAACGGTGGAAATCTTTTTTCAGTGGTTTCTGAAGCGTATTTTTAAATATTGTTGAAGAAGAATGTTCAGAGTTAATAACTATAAATACGCACAATGGATTGCATATGTTCAACCGACTTCCTTCTGTGATAAAAGTGGGCCCAGCTATATTTAAAATATGATTGCAGTTGGTAATATTTGTTTGTTTGGGTTTTATGACATATCAACCACTGTGGGTTATTTAATGCCAAATCCAGTTTATATGAATTTTAAATGCCTATTTTGTATGGAATAAAAAACGTATAGCTGGCAACATTATTCCTTTACGAAAAAACGTATAGCTGGCAACATTATTCCTTTACGAAAAAACGTATATCTGACAACATTACTCATTTACAAAAAAAACGTATAGCTGTCAACATTACTTTTTTTACAAAAAAATGTATAGTGGGCAACATTACTTTTTACAAAAAAACGTATAGCTGGCAAAATTACTTTTTTACAAAAAAAAAACGTATAGCTGGCAACATTACTTTTTTACAAAAAAACGTATAGCTGGCAACATTACTTTTTTTACAAAAACACGTACAGCTGGCAATATTACTCCTTTACAAAAAAATGTATAGCTGGCAACATTACTTTTTTACAAAAAAACTTAGAGCTGGCAACATTATTGTTTCAAAAACATAGAGCTGGCAACACTATTGTTTCAAAAACATAGAGCTGGCAACACTACCCCTCTGAATAGACACCACCCGAGACCCTGCTGTTGGATGCAGTTCACGGCTGTATCCAGGACGCGCATGTAGTTTACCGTCATACCCAGGATGCGGATGTAGTCAAACGTCATACCCAGGACGTTGAAGTCGGTAAAAGCGAATGCAAAGCATGTGCAACGGCTTACATGTATTCATCATAATATTTATGTAGAATTATCGCTCCTATATCGCATCTGAAGCCAAGACGATTTTTTGCTTTTGGATTGTATTGCACTAATGATACGCCTGGCGTTAGTATTTTCTTGATTTCTTCAAAAACTTTCTGACTTAAGAGTCCAGTCTAGAACTATTTTACGCCTTTTTTAAGCAAATTGTTCAGTGGAGCTCTCAAATTCTGCATATTAGGTATATTCATTTGATAATAGTTTGCTAGTCCTAGAAATGCTTGTAACCTCGTAACGTTTGTTGGAAGAGGCATATTCTTAATCGCACTTGCCCTTGTTGGGGTCTGGTTGACGATAAATTCTGTCAATGTTTATCTTTGATGAACTGTGTACTTGATTTTACGCAAAAACAATTGACACTTTTTTCACTGAGTTTGAACCCCTACTCTTTTCGTCGCGCATGATTTGCATTCGCTATTACCGACAGAAAACAAAAACTACAACCAGATTGAAAAAGAGGCGTCAGCAATAATTTTTGCAGTGAAAAAAAAAAATTCACGAATTAATACACGGGGGAGTTCTGCTTTACAGACGGACAACAGAACTCTGTTAGCAATGTATGGCGAATAGATTACAAAGCTGTTGTACAGTCTTATTAAATTATGATTTCATGATGGAATATTAACCGTCCAAAACTTAGAACATGCTGATGATTTTTCAAGATTGATAACAAAAAATACTGAACAGTTTGAAGACGCTGTTATTACAACAATAATAAGTGAAATAGAAATTAAAAATATATTATGCAATGTAGTAAGGGAACTACCATTTGCGCTCGAAGAAATAAAAATAAAAGCAGAACAAGATATGTTTATTTCGAAAATAAAAAAAAAAGACTAAAAGATAGACGATTTTTAAAACGCAATCCAGACTTGAACGCATACTCTCTATGTGATGGAGTACTGATGATTGCACAAAGATGTAATACCTATCATATTACAAAAGCGGATAGTAAATGAATTTCGTAGTGGACATCCGGGAATTTCAAGGAGGTAATCTCTTATGAGCAGTTATGTATACTGGACCAAAATGTATTTATTTAGGTTAATTTTTTTTGTTTTTATTTTATTTGTTTTTAATTTTGTATTTTTATTTCTTGTCATATATATATATTTATTTTTTTAATCGGTGTTTTATTAACGTAGTAAAAATTTGTTTATATCGCTTATGTAATAATCTTGAAATAAAAATAAATAAATATATAAATAAGAAATAAAAATAAAAAACAAAAATAAAGACAAACAAAATAATTTAACCCAAATAAACAAATAAACAAATAAACGACTTCGGGCAAAATAACCGTCAAAATAGGCTACCCATAATGCACCACTAACACGTATATATAAATAGCCGAGAAAAATAACAGCACTCGTGGCCTGACAATTGCATCTAGTGCTCAGTGTAAATTTACAGAGCATTAATATTATAAATTAACTGATTTAAAATATGTTTTTCGCTACACAGTTCTAACCATGTTTCAAAAATGGAAGCTAAAAACTTCAAATTTAGTTTTGTAATTAAATTAAAAAAATTAGTTCCATTTCATCCTCAAGCTAATTTTGAAACGGAACTAATGTTTTTAATTTAATTACAAAATTAAATTTGAAGCTTTAGCTTCGATTTTTGAAACCTGGTTATTACTGTGTAGCGAAATACCATGTTTTAAATCAGTTAATTTATTATATATATATATATATATATATATATATATATATATATATATATATATATAGAGAGAGAGAGAGAGAGAGAGCCTAAATATAACTATTAATATGATTTTGTATCAACAAATAAAGAACGCGAAGTTTACGGCTTCATAAGTCAAAAAGTTGCACCATTCAACAAAAAGCTATATGAATTTGAAAAAAACCTACTTAACATTATCAATAACATCTTTCAAAAAAAGAAAAGCCACTTCCAAAAACATCTCGACCAAATAGTTAAAAGCATCAATGATTCTGATAAAATACTAGTTATGTCTGACAAAACTGGCAACTTCTATAAATTGATAGCAGATGACTACAACAACTTAATTAAAAAAAAAAAAAACTTAACGGGGACTTATAAAAAAGCTTACAACAACAACATAAATATGCTTGATAGTATTAACAGAACTAGTAAAAAAAAAATTCCTGATAAAGTAAAAATTAGCGATAGAGAAGGTAAACTTCCTGAAAAGGAATGCTACATAACTCTTAGGGACCACAAACAAGATTTTATGGAAAATCCTACTACAAGAATGATTAACCCAACCCGACCCGACCCGAAATCGGTAAGATAAGCAAAAGAATTCTAGAAGGAATTACTTGGCAAATTAAAAACGACCTTGGATTAAAATTATGGATGAATACCAAAGATGTCATCAATTAATGATAAACCTGATTTTAAATAAATAATTACACACACACACACACACACACACACACACATATATATATATATATATATATATATATATATATATATATATATATATATATATATATATATATATACGTCTGTGTGTAATATTGGAGGAATCGAGACTTTTATCATACACTCTCAGTTACGGTGGACTGGTCATGTCTTGAGAAAGTCTCATGACAGGATACCCAAGATCCTAATCTAGAGATTCATATATATATATATATATATATATATATATATATATATATATATATATATATATATATATATACAGATTCATATATATATATATATATATATATATATATATATATATATATATATATATATATATATATCTACAGATTCATATATATATATATATATATATATATATATCTACAGATTCATATATATATATATATATATATATCTACAGATTCATATATATATATATATATATATATATATATCTACAGATTCATATATATAAATATATATCTACAGATTCATATATATATATATATATATATATATATATATATATATCTACAGATTCATATATATATATATATACAGATTTATATATATATATATATATATATATATCTACAGATTCATATATATATCTATATATTTACAGATTCATATATATATATATATATATATATATATATATATATATACAGATTCATATATATATATATATCTACAGATTCATATATATATATATGTATATATATATATATATATATACATATATATATATATATATATATATATATATATATATATATATATGCGTGTATTAGAATTTTTATTGAGTAATAGACATGCATGATATATACAGTTTAGCAGTTACGAAAGTACAAAAATCACAAATAAAATACAAAATATTTCGTGCGCATATGTAATAGTATATATTCAGATGCGATGTTACAACTTCGTGTTTAATATGTCTATGTATAGCCATTTAATCTTGAAGTCTTATATACGTTTGTAGAATATTATTGAATAGAACGTATTGCTTTATTTTGAGATGTTTTTGTACTTGTCAATAGATTATTATGCTTTTGGGAAAAAAATGTTGCTTTATGGCCGCTCTTATCGCTCATTATTACAAATCAGAGATTTTATTTCTGGCGAGCGTTTTATAAGGGATTTAACTATTTTGTATCAACCTCCGTCTTCTGACTTATATTTTGTTTAATCAACTAACTTTCTATGTTTTATTTTTATTCAATATTCAGGTATCAAATATCTTTCTCAAAATGCCTATCATACTATACGACAGCAAAAAGTGACCTGATTATTTATTTATTTTTTATTGTGTTAGTTGATGTCATGTTATTCCTACAGAAAATAGGGAACTTTGTTTAAATAATATAACATTAACTTCGTTGTTTCATTATTCAGACCAAGTCAACCTTCTTGATTGTTCGATTTGAAAATGAGACAATTTATTATAATACATGATATTCCGAGACATTGAATAGGTGTCTGGCTCGATCTCTCCAAAAGTTTCCTGACCCCTGCTATAATGTATTTCATTCATGCACAGATATTCAAGATATAATATCGTCTCTTGTCAAAGCAATTAATCGTCTTCTAAAACAGAAACTCAACATTGTACAGTTCAGTGTGTAATTTAATCATCACCCTACACATATATCCAGGTTTGATCAAATAGTATCGTGGCTGTTGCTGCAAAATGAAAACAACAGCACTTAACAATCCTTCATTAATCCATCAGCAATGTGTGTGTGTGGGGGGGGCTTCTATTAGGTTCGTGCAAAAATAATGTCGTTTTCTCACATATGTTACTATGTGAGAAAACGACATTATTTTTGCACCAACCTAATAAATCATACACACTTTATCCAGCGTTGTTACCATTCCTGAACGAATTCTTGGAAATCCTTTCTTGTGGACACCCAGCATCTGCCTTGTCGCGTTTTTCTTCGATTTTCTCCACGTCTTGAAACCTTGAACCTGATTAATTTTCGTTAAATTTCTTTATTCCCAAATATTTCTGCACACTATATATATATATATATATATATATATATATATATATATATATATATATATATTGCTGGTAACAACGGTATGAAAGATTCTGTTTTGTTTCTGATAATAAAAGTTTATTCATTTATATTCTTAACGATTTTTAATAAATCGCATTTCTCTTAATTTTATGGTAAAGAAAACTATAATTTAATGTAGGGGGCGAGAACCCTCCCCCCGCTCCCCGGGCCAAATCTTCCCTGCCAAGGATTTCTGTTCGGCCCTACGACTTAACACCTGGACACTAATTATGTAATTAATTTTTGAAACCAGTATCAGTAAAAAATATGAGTTGGAGTTAGCTTACAATTTGACGAATATTTTAAATCAAATTTTAATTCCGAATCTAGTGATACAAGAAATATAATTTGGCGAGCGGAAAATATAAGATCCTTTTGAATAATACAGAAATAATTTTATCATTGTGAACAACTGAAATCTACTTAAAGTCGTTTAAGAACAGGGTTGGGTGATGGCCATCTGGAGGATGTTTCGATTTTCTCATCGACAAATAATCCCAGATATAGAGAAGTTATTGAACAATAAGCAGGAATAAGTGTTTCATTAAATAATTTACCGTTTTTAACTGTATTTCGTTTGTAGGAAAGAATTCGTATTTTTTGTTGATTTGTTAGTTGTTATTCCTGCAGTAAAAAAAAAGGAACCTTATTTAAATAATATGACATTAAATTTGGTGAGTTTTTTTCCCCCGCCAGACTATGGAAGCCTTCTGGACCGAGCGGTTTGAGGTTGAGGCAATTTATTATAGTACATTTGATACCACGCCTCTTATGCGGAACACAAAATGGTTGTTTGGCCCGATCTCTCCAAAAGACTGTCGTACACGATCAAAATATTATTTAAAAAAAAATCAAAACAAGAAAGAGACAAATTAGTTTGAATTATACGCAGACAAAGATGAAAAAAACCCTCATATAAACAAAATTCGAGGAAGACTTTTTTAAACATTTCGCCCCAAGCACGTCCATTCTGTATTCAGTTAACATCTACAAAAGGGGTCGCCAAATCACCCCCTGTGAATGATTTCTCTCCGACCCGCCGACTTAACAGGTGGACATTAATTAATTTATAGAGTAAGTGTCAGATAAAATATCAGTTGGAGTTAGCTTACAATGTGAAGAATATTTGAAATCAAATTTTAATTCCGAATCCAGTGCTACAAGAAATATAATTAGGCAAGCAGAAAATATAAAATCCTTTTGAATAATAATATATCATTATTTGGAAGTACATATGACTGCGAACAACTGAAATCTACTAAAAGTTTTTTTTTATGAACAAGGTTGGGCGATGGCCCTCTGTAGAGTGTTTCGCTTTTCTCATCGAAAAATAATTCTACCCACCTGATGTAGAGAAGTTATTGAACAATAAGCAAACACAAGTGATTCATTAAAAAAATTCTGTTTCTAAATCTATTTCGTCTGTAGTAAGGAATTTACATTTTTGTGGTGCTACTTGTCATTTCATGCAGTAAATATAGAACCTTGTTTAAATAATATAATATTAACTTGCTTGTTTTTTTTAAGTTTGTTTTTTTTTGTTTCCAGACCAAGGCAGCCTTCTGGATGTTGTAGTACAAAGTCAAGGTAATTTATTATAGTACATGATAACATGGCTCTCATCCGAGACACTAAATGGCTGTCTGACTCTATCTCTCCAAATGTTGGCCGACCCCTGATATAATGTATTTCTTTTATGTATAGATATTTAAGACATACTATCGTCATGTCAATTTCGTTGCCTCAGCTATTGCAGCGATGGCCAAGATTATGGAGGCGCAAAATCAGCTTTCAAACAAATCCTTGGTAGTCTCCATTCTCCTATACGGATGTGAAACGCGGTCACTGTTGGCAGATACAGAGAGAAGGATCCAAGCGTTTGTGAAAAATGCATGAGAAAACTACTTGTCATCTTCTGCTGGGAACATTATACCAATGTGTTTGCGCGGAAAAGGGTTGAAAGTTTTGTGGGCCACCAGTAACCTCTTCTCGCCACTGTCAAACGGAGAAAAATGGCATGATTTTGACATATTACAAGGCATGACAGCCCGTGCAAGACCATCATGCAAGTCACCATTGAAAGTGGATGTAGGAGAGGACGCCAACGCAAACATCTGGTTGGACAATGTCAAACAATGGACAGGTATGATTATAGCAGAATTGCTGATGGCTGCCGTTTATAGATCGTTGTGGAGAAGATTCAATATGGCTTCTGCATTCAGAGCCTTCCGCCGATTAAAAAAAGTTAAGGGAATGATAATGATGATGATGATGATGATGATGATGACAGTCTCCTATCAAATCAATTAATAGTCTGCTAAATAGTAACTCAACACTGTACAGTTCAGTTTGTAATTTAATCATCAACCAGCATATATACGAGTTTCGATCAAAAGTATCGTGGCTGTTGATGCAAAAAGAAAACTACAGCACTTAACAATTCGTTATTTCATCACCATTGATGTCGCCCTCTACTAAAACGAAATACTTGATCCAGGGTCGTTTCCATTCATGAAAGAATTCTTGAAACATTCTTGTGGATATCGAACAGATGCCTCGTAGCATTCACTTCGATTACCGCGGCGTCTTGAAATTTTATTCATTTCAAGTCGGATTTAATGTTGCGAGGTAGAAAATCTGGAGAAAACGGTGGTTCTAGGGCGTAGAGAATGTTGTCCTTGGCCAAAAACAGTTGCACAAACCATAGACACTGAGCAAAACTCGGTGGTGTTGTGAGACTGTCACACTCTACACAGTTCCTTCCAAGAACTGCGATAAACAACGGAAGTGAACGACAACGTTATACGAGTTCCATTTGTGATATATATATATATAATTAATTTAAAAATATGATTCCAACGCTACAAATAATTATATTCATGCTCTACTTTTGTATCGAGCACTATTTTTAAAAAATAATAAAAAAAACACTAAAGAACTTTGGATTATTTACCTAACGATTTCTTTCCTATTTTCTATATATTTTTACACACACATACACATCACATATATATATATGAGTGTGTATATCTATATATATGTGTGTGTGTGCGTGTGTGTGTGTGTGTGTGTGTGTGACAACCAAATACGTTGAAGCATATGGTTTAAGGACAAAAATATAAAAAAATCAACAAATATTACAAAAAAGCAAAGAAACGAAAATTCTAAGATGATCCAACGATACAGAGAAAAAAAAATGGAAGCATAATAAATTTTGTCGAGGAATTCGGTTAATGTTAAAAATAATAATATAGCTTTTAAGGGATGCTATGTCTATGGGGAAAAGTGCTCAATATTAGAAATAGTGCATATGTAAAAGTGGATCCTAATGTCAAAAATAAGCGGCGAAATTTTGCTTCATGCTTCAAAGAAATATTCAGGTTTTTAAATTTTATTCTAGCAAGAATATATATATATATATATATATATATATATATATATATATATGGTATATTTATAAGGGTCAATTATCAGAGTTATATACAGTGTAGACATACGTATCATGATCACATTCCAATTTGATCAAGACAAATAACAGTGAATTTGAGAGTTACCATGAAATGTCGTTATAAACAATAAATCTATTTCTTTATCTATATGCGAATATATAGATTAGATAGATAGATAGATAGATAGATAGATCTCAACAGTTAAAGAGATAAATAGACAGATCTCAACAGTTAGATAAATAGATCTCAACCGAGTTAGATAGAGAGATCTTAACTGATAGTTAGATTTCAAGAGTATATATATATATATATATATATATATATATATATATATATATATATATAGATAGATAGATAGATAGATAGATAATATATATATATATATATATATATATATATATAAATGGATAGATAGATAGATAGATAGATAGATCTCAACAGTTAAAGAGATAAATAGACAGATCTCAACAGTTAGATAGATAGATCTCAACCGAGTTAGATAGAGAGATCTTAACTGATAGTTAGATTTGAAGAGTAAAATATATATATATATATATATATATATATAGATAGATAGATAGATAGATAGATAGATCATATATATATATATATAGATAGATAGATAGATAGATAGATAGATAGATAGATCTCAACAGATTTAAATATATAGACTTCTAGATAGACAGATAGATAGATAGATAGATAGATAGATAGATAGATCTCAACAGTTAAAGAGATAAATAGACAGATCTCAACAGTTAGATAAATAGATCTCAACCGAGTTAGAGAGATCTTAACTGATAGTTAGATTTGAAGAGTTAAATATATATATATATATATATATATATATATATATATATATATATATATATATAGATAGATAGATAGATCATATATATATATATATATATATATATATATATAGATAGATAGATCTCAACAGATTTAAATATATAGACTTCTAGATAGATAGATAGATAGATAGAAAGATAGATAGATCTCAACTGAGTTAAATAGATATGACAAGACTTAGGAATAAACTGTTATAGAATTGATATTGCTTCATGTGAATTTTTATTTTGATGACACATCTGCTATTTATATATGATTTATACAAATGAGCATGAACTAAAAAATAAAGTAACTGACAAAAGAAACCAAAATAAATTGTCTCTAATTGTCTTATATGCCACAAATATCTACCAAACATTCTTTCGTTTGTTTGCTTTTTATCCCATTAGGAAGGCAGGCTTGTCAGCGAATTAAATCAAACCAGAATAGAATGCGAATCCTCCTCACCGTGGGAATAAGATCGAATTTGTCACTGCACTCACAACCTACTTCCTGAAATGTACAAACCAGCATTATCATATTCTGTTGAACGAAACTGACTTATCTGTGATTCCTGGCAGTTCGATATACAACTGAATAATTAGACACACGGTTCATATCAGCAAGGCGTAACTGTTGATTCTGAAGGTGTTGTCAAGCGGCTGTGAAAGTGAGGCTTACTTCCAGTTTAACTTTTTTCAATGAATAGGGAGACTTGCGTTAGTCAGGTTGGCAATTCAGTATATCTTACGTCTGGAAAGAGTCTGAGCGTTGATGGATGATATTTTGATTTAGTCGAGGAAGACATGAATGGGTCAAACGTAAAAAGAATCCATAAAAATTCGTAAATGTGGAAAAAAAAATGAAATGGGAATGTCGTGAGAAAAAACTACAAAACTACGAATGACGAAAACGAATGATTTTTCGAATTAGGGAAAAGAAATAGGAGAATATATATATATATGCTATATTCACAACGTTTCGCCCGTTGTACGCTCCAGTCTTGTTCAGGTGAATAGGACATTGAAGATGAGGATAACTTTCCGAATAATGTAAAAAAAAATATAAGTAATGATGAAACCTCACCTCATAAATATAAACAGATCTATATATCTATCTATCTATCTATCTATCTATCTATCTATCTATATATATATATATATATATATATATATATATATATATATATTCAGTTGTACGGATATTTATATAGAACCCTGGGTTTCGTGTTTTTGCGATCAACATAGAAAGTTGTTTATTTTTTGAAAATGGATATATTGATGTTTATTTTAGTGTTTGAATATTTGTGTAGTGGAGGGTGATATTCTGTGTTTTTTGGGTATATATATATATATATATATGTATATATATATATATATATGTGTGTGTGTGTAATTGTTTATTTAAAAAAAATTATAACATAAATATGTTATAAAATCATTACAAAAATAGCCATCATGTTTCAACACCCCCGGTGTATCACTTGATAAGACACTCGGGGGTGTTGAAACAAAATGGCTATTTTTGTAGTGATTTTATAACATATTTATGTTATAATTTTTAAAAAATAAATAATTATATCTGCTCTACTTTGTATTGAGCACTCTTTTAAAAATAGTAATTGTTGGTTATTGGAATTCATTCCGTATACACCAATTATATACTTGGGTACATACATACATACACACATACACACACACACACACACACACACACACACATATATATATATATATATATATATATATATATATATAATTGACTCTCACATCGTTTTCGACGTATGAGGATCTGACAGCTTAATTCATTCAGTTATGAAATTTTGTGCAAAAATCTTAAGTGGAATTTAAGACCCGCTAGTGATTTGCAAAGGAGGCTACATATGGTGCAAAAGACAATTATTGTGTAAATGTTAGAAAAATTACCAATAGCTTTCAACTTCACTATGGTTACCGCTCTTACTTTCTGTTAATTTTATTTGTGAATGTCTGTATTTGCAAAAATTGACTCATTTCTGCACACATAAAATACATTCTAAATTGTTTTTAAATACTAAAGTTCGTTGAATTGTAGGAAACATTTGCATTTTTGATAAGCAAATAGTCATAATGTAATGAGAACATCATTTGCCCGATACAAATTAATACATAATTTTAAAAGATATTAAAATTTATAATTGTGCTAATTATCATTTAAAAAAATGAAAATAGTTCTTATAAAAGTTCATTATCAATGAAATTTTCTGAAGAAAATTATGTTCCTAATATATTTTATTCAAAAAGCAATTAAAAGCATTTCGAATTCAGTAACGTTTAATTTTATTACATTTTTATTTTACGATTAAGCGCAGATTTTTCGTAACTGGGCATCCTGTTTGACACCGAGGACTTCTTATAAATATATATAAAACAGATCATGTATCTGTGCCCGTCTATCTGTCTGCGTGATACCATTTCACTCGAGACCATTTCAACCGATTTTGACCAAACTTCGCATATACATTGTAAGAGATAGGTTCTTAGTGTAAAAAGTCGATAATTTAAAAAATCAATGCTTGATAAAGTCAATCAAAAATCGATAAATTCAACTTTTTTCCTCTGATTTCCTTCAAATTCGGTATGTAGGTTGCTTACGATCTCAGCGATATCTTATTTTTATTTCTACGCTAGTGCGTGTAAAGACAAACCACGAAAAAAGAAAAGTCGATTTCAACACAAATTTTAAACTAAAAACTCCCCCAATTTTCAAGCAATTTAATACAAACTTCACTCAATTGTAGCTAACAATAAGTTGATTGTTTAACAGTCATTTGACTTGATAATTGATTTTCACCCATATAGTGAAAATTTTACTGGATTCTTTCTTATTTTCGTGGATCTTTCAACCAATTTTAATCAAACTTAAAAACTGCTTTATAATTGTATCCTATTTTACATCACTTGTAGCATACTGACAAATTGAATTTTAACATAATTGTGACCTTAAGTGGATCTTCATGCTGTCTGTTTCACCCCTTCTCGTCCTCCACTAAGTTCGATTGAATAAATACAGACTATTTCTATTATATCAGTAACTGTATATATTCAAAAAATCTTTTAAATGAAAGTACTTTAAAGTAATTGAAGATAGACTCTACTGCAACTAAACATGATACAGTTTTTGCTACATTCTAAATGAAAGCATTTTTCTGATCGACCAACTGGTTATGGCTGCTAGTTGAATTTATTATAAGGTCGGCAGTCTGAACTTGTTATACAAAACACCAAAAGCTGATGATTTAAATTCTCCTAGGACTTTTTCTTATAACTAATATAAACCATACAAAGAGAATTTCCTAAAATTAAATGAGTGGATGTTAACAGATGAAAAATATATTATCAAAAAAATTTTTTACAAAGGAAACATTTAAAACACTTCCTTCATTCCAGTTCCAAACGTTCATTAAAATTCAACAATTATCTAATTTTTGCAAGAATTCTTGAATGTTTTTTTGTTTTTTTGTTTTTTCACCGCAAAAAGACACTGAAATTTATCGTTCTGAAGTTTCAAATTATAGTCAAAGATTTTTTACCAACATTTTCAAAATGTTATGAAGGATAAAAATAATTGATACTTTAAAATATTATTTGATCTTTCATCTTAAAAGTTTTTTCAAAGCTTTAGATGATAAACTTGTGTTCTTATTTTGTTCTGGGCCATTTCTCATCATGTATCCTTTTTTAACGACTACTTGACGGTATCAATTCAAATATATATGATCAACATTTACCTACATTATCTGACTGTTATCCTCATCTTCAATAGAACTAGAACATTCAACCCCGGTGGACGAAATAAAGGTTTCGGTTCGAAATTCCTGAAGAAGGCCGGAGCTTAAATCGGCCGACTCGTTGTGAATATGGCAATGAAAATGATGATAACAGTACGAATATCTATATATATATATCTATAAATGGAATTCTGTTAGTGTGTCTCTGTGTCTGTGCGTTTCTCAACTTGTTACATCATCCTGAGCAAACCGTTTGTCCGATTTGCCTGAGAATTCAAACACAGATCGGAAATTTACGGCATTCGTACTTGACGTGTTCAGATTTTTCGATTGCTGGTCGAATATTGATTCGAAAAAAATTCATCGGTTTTTCCGTGATAGTTTTCACAAATTATAAGTGATATCCCCCAAACTGACGTTGAGCAATGTCCTTTCTTATAGTTTTGAGGTGCTGTTCTTTGTTTTTAAAAATTGATATCAGTTATTGGAAAAAATCGATAAAATCGATCACTTTGGACATCTGATTAAAACCCAATGTAGCTGATTTTTGGCTATGTTTTTCGCAAACTGCAAGGAATTTTCACAAAAATCATGTTGAGCATTAGTTTTATCAACAGTTACTAGTTGCTGACCTTTTTCTTCAATATCGGTATCAATTATCGGAAAAAATCGATAACATCATGCGACTTTTGGCTTCCAATTCAAATCAAGTCAAGCTGGTTTTTGGCTATATTTTTCGCAAATGTCGAAGAATTTCCACCAAAATTACGTTGAGCATTGTTTTTATCAACGGTTATGAGGTGCTGACATTCCTTTTCAATATCGATATCAATTACTGGAAAAAATCGATACAATCGATCACTTTGGGACATCCAATTCAAATCCAGTCTAGCTGATTTTTGGTTATATATTTCGCAAATGGCGAAGAATTTTCAGCATAATTCCCGTTCAGCATAGTATTTATCGACAGTATTGAGGTGCTGGCTTTCGTTTTCAATATCGATTTCAATTATCAGATAAAAATCGATGAAACCATACCCCTTTTGACTTCCCATTCAAATCGAGTTTACCTGAATTTGGCGATGTTTTTCGCAACTTGCTTGGGATTTTGATTAACTTTATCGGCTTTAGTCGTGATAATTAAAAACCTTTGCCCTGTGAGGTCCTTTGTGACCAATTAATACCTGAGGGAAGTCGATACAATCATGTCTTCATTGGAATTTGCGAATACACCAATCAAACGTATGTTCAACTGAGATGTCTACACTGCAGACACTACAGCTGATAGTTATTTCACACATGCGTGACCATGCTTCACATAGCAGTATCTCATTGGCTGTGTACAGTACGCGGTCGCTGATTGGTGTTCGAGACCCTAGGACGTTCGCTGATTGGTACAACCGATTGACCAGTAATACTCCGCATTTGAACCTGCTGTGCACAGCTGTGGGACGAAGGTCTCACTTCTGCTTCTGTAACGCCGCCATCCGGTTGATACGATAGACTCCTTTAACTGATCATTACTCCTAGCGCAAGTTGTTTCTTACGTTTTTTTTCCGTTTGTCTGTTTAACTACATTTTTCCAACTAACATAAACAATTTATTCAGCTTTTTTACTTAAATACCTGCCTTCCCGATAATGGCTCACGCTTTGCGATACTAAGTTAGACTTTGTACTCCTGCAACTGAGAAACCGTAATCAACCACTAGTATCATTACTTTTCCCCATGCCGTCAAAAAGGAGGGTACGTCTTAGCCTTCGGTCTGCAAGAGCGTCCGCTAAAGAGGGCAAGAAGGGAGCAGGAGCAGAATACAATGCGACTATTACAGGTCGCTCAACGCAGCGCCCTCACGCAGGCCTCGCAGTCACAAGAGGAGTGCGTCACCTGCTTGTCTGGGAAAGCTGCCTACAGGGCTTCGTTGCGATCAAGGCTCAAGAATGCACAATAGTCGAAAATTAACGCACAGGCTGCAGCAACCGCCTCAGCATCTCGGGCTTACGAGAATCATCATCAAAGGATTCTTCGTAACGTAAGAAACGCTGCTGCCACTGCGAAATCAAAGGCAATAGAGACACACGCAGGTGTCAATCCCGGGAGGCTGCTGCAACAGCGACCGCTAGGGCTGCTGGGACACCGCTCCGTAAGTATGTGCGAAATGCTAGGAATGCTGCCACCACTGCCAAGTCGTGGGCAGCAGAAGCATTCGACCGCAGGCATGCCCGTCAATCCAGGTACGCTGCTACAACAGCTAGGTCGAAGGAGTCAGAGACAGAGCTGCAGCGGGCTACCTGCAATGCCCACAATGCTGTAGCGACTTCTGCTGCCAGAAACAACCGAGAGCCCACAGACAAGGGCAAACAGACTTCCAAGGGCTGATATAAACATGGCCGCTATGCGCTTATGTCAAACTCCCCAAGCTCACCGCATACGCCTCGACGGTGACATTCAGCGCCTTGCGGCCGACCGTGGTATTACCTGTCCCAGTATCTCTTTTTGGTCCTTCTTGGATTTCAATTACGACCTCGACATTAACTTAACTACGCGTGACGACATCACTGTAGGGTCCAAGACCTGCGTTTGCAAATTCTGCAACGCCCACAAATGGGCCGGGGAGACTGCCAGTCTGTGCTGCTTCTCCGGCAAGGTGTGACTGCCACCTTTGCATCAGCAGTTTCAAATATGCTTTCCTTCAGCATTGTAATTGACACCGACCAACGGCCTCATGAAAAACACGAACGCGGCTACAATTCTCCTGCGTGTAACAAAGTGGCCGCTATTATACATAGGGAGCAAGACCGCACTCGCGATATTGTCCTCAAATCAAGAGGCGGCCCTCTTCGCAGGATTTCAGAGACCCATCGATCATATGACGCATTATAGTACCCTTTACTTTTCCCTTATGGTGACGATGGCTACCACCTCGGCATTCCCCTTCATACTCCGGGTGTCCAACCTACAACGTCTTCCCATGCTCTATCGTGCAAAGCCTTCTGCCCATACCGTTGGGGATGGAGACTTCAATCTGCTTCATAGATTCACGGAGCTTTTCCACCAGTTTGCGGTTGACATTACCGCTAAGATGAAATCGGGCAGGCTTTGTTTTATACAGAATCATCAGAAACAGCTGCGCTCAGACTCCTACGTACAATTACGCGACAACCTTCGAAATGTCAATCCCCTCAACCTCGGGAAGCTGTGCATTCTGCCCGCTACCTACACTGGGGCGGTGGCGTTATAACATGGACGCACGCAGGACGCTATGACATACGTCAGACCATATGGGCGGCCAGACTTATTTAAAACGTTTCCCTGCAAACCCAAATAGGTTGAGATAACGCGTGAACTCCTACCCGAACAGGATAACACTCACAGACGTGACATTACTGCCCGCGTATTCCGCGTAAAACTTTTAAAAATTATGGACTTAATAGTGAAGGGTTAAGTTCCACGGTGAAAACGCAACCACTATTTTACATTGCCAGAATTAAAAATCTTGACCGATTATGAACGGGTAGCAGTCTCCGGGTAAGCATGGAGCAGCAACACAGCAGCCATCTATTCCAACCGATTGCCTTTGATCTAATTTATTTTGCTACCAATGAGATTTCCGGTCTGTCAGTGACGTCAACTACTGCGGATACATGCGTAAGTTCAATAATTAAAACCCCAAAGCAATTTAACGACATTAAAACCCGAGCAACGCCGGGCTTTACTGCTAGTTGTAAATAATCATAATACCTCATCTCAGAGATGTAGACAGATAACTTTTATCTATTTCCCACTCAAGTGTATGTAGTCTCAAGAATAAACAAACCGTGCTTCCCTAAAGACAAACTAAGAAAATGCTTATAGATTCAAATATAAACGATCCACCTAGACACATTTAAATGCTTATAGACTCAAATATAAGCGTCTAGCAGCATGGCCCGGCGTTGCCCGTGCTTCATTCAAAAATCGTACGACACATACAGCAATCGCTATCACTTGACTTAAAATAGTTTTGCCCTTTCGTGCCTTTTGCCGTGCTGATGTTGCTACATGCCTTACTTCTTGCCTATCTCACACTGCGAATTTTTTCTAAGCTCTATACTAAACATTAAATCTGTTACGAAAAAAGAACTAAACAAAATGAACACAAAACGATCAGCTTTAAAAAAGGACTCGTAACTGGAAAAACCGAATGAAAAAAGAATGTTAACAACAAATACTTTTTCACACCCAAACCAGTTCTGTGGAATCAGAATCAACGTTGAGTTTAAGCAAGCGAATGAACCAATTGGAGTAAAGTGCCATGCAGATTTAAATTTTTCTCACTTGTGACGAATGCAGCTATCGATTTTTTTTTGCATGCTAGTTAACATTCGTGTCAGTCAGCTATAGGCCCTCACTCTGGCCAGTACAAAATGCCCGCAAACTACATGAAAACTGCCTTAGAAACATGAAAAAGTCGATTATTTCCACTATCGATGGGAGTTGGGAGATGCAAAGTCGGTCTTGGCCTTCCCGCTAACTTGGAGCATGTGCATGTAAATTTTGGTGCAAATCCGCCGAAAATTGCGGCCGTGCATTCGTTACACACACACACACACACACACACACACACACACACACACATCCTGTCTTTTATATAATAGAAAGCTTATAGACTCAAATATAAGCGATCAACCTAGACACATTTAAATGCTTATAGACTCAAGTAAAGGGTGTTCGGAAAGCTACTGTCAATTTTTCTAACCATATTTTTTTAGATTTCAGATTTCATCCAAATAGTGTTTTAACAACTGAAGAAAGCGTTTTGTAGATACACTGATTTGGTTCGACAGCGTTTTCCTGGAGAATTTTCAGATATACCTGTTCCACATCGCAATGCAGTCTGCAAACTTGCTGATAAATTTCGAGAAACAGGATCAGTAGACGATGACAAACCCTGTGGAAGGCAACAAAGCTATCGGAGGAGAATCTGTTGCATATTTCTAACAGTATACAGCACAGTCCGAGATAATAATCATTACGTACTTAGCAGAACACCAAGATATTGGCCTTGGAACATCTCATAAGGCCATCAAACAAGAATTAAAACTCTTCTCATACAAAATAATGGCGAGCAACTGATACTGGAGTTCAGAAAGAGAATGAGAAGGACTCAAGACTGCATGAATGCTAACTTTCGACATTGTTTATAATTTTCAATTATATTCTCCTCCTGTAGTCTACATTGAAACATGGGACTTTTGTGAAAATTCACCCGAAACTATTAATTTACCTCATAACAAAAATAAATTACATTTACTACAATTCACAGCTAATTCTCCCAGAGCGAGTCTCTTCCACGGAATTCTTGTTGGGTTGACATTTACGATCAACCAAAATGTGGCTATTTCTAAATGTGGGGTCTGCATCCAAGCTCACTCCGATAAACAAATCAAAAACATATTTTTTCTACAGTGTAACCCGGATATAAGAGACCCGAATATAAGAGAGATTTTCTCTAGTCCCAAATTAGAGCCTGTATATATAATAGACCAAACCCGGATATAAGAGAAACACGGATATAAAGGACTTCTTCTCCGGTCCCGACAACTCTCTTATATCCGGGTTACACTGTATTTTTTATTCTGTTTTTGTTTTTTGGAAATTATAAAAATTCCCTGTAAGTACCTCGAACATCATCCGCACTTACGAAATGTGACTTTTGGTAATTTTCATTCTGAGGATGGGAGTTATTGGGAGGCAAGCAAAACAAATTTTCAAAATCTCGTGTTTTCGAACATAAACGAGATATTCGCCTCGGAAATTTAAACAATGCTTTAGTTGTACACACAACTAAAGCAGATCATAATTTCGATTTTGATTCCGTGAAGATTGTTAAATATTTTCATAATAAAAATCTTAGGAGGATTTATGAAGCAGGTATAATATCCATCTCACGCACGGTGAATACTAGACCTGGCTTCTTTAGTATTTCCCCTTTTCTAGCGAGATTAATGCTCGACAAGCGTACATATAAATTTTAGATCAAAATAGAATTCTTTTCATTTTTCATTCAAAATACTCAAATTTTAGGAATACGTTTTCACAGCGTCGCCCACGTGACGACAACGTGACCATGTTTAAACGGAACGCTGATCATATAAAACTTTCAGTTATCTGTTTGGATAAGACTTGTTCTTATGTCCATCGTCTTTGTCATATTAAATTGATAATGTTAATTATATTTTATGAATATGTCCTGAAGATGGTTTATTAGACCGAAACGTCCGACGTTGACATTATATTAACATTAAAACAGCATAATTTCATATCAGGATTTTTGTTTGTTTTTTCCGTATATTTTTCTTCATATATATATATATATATATATATATATATATATATATATAATAAAAAGGCTTAAACACTAATATTCCATGGTCATAATTTATATTAGTGTTTAAGCCTTTTTATTATATCCTTACTCTGTCCTGGACATTGAGTTCTACCTGGATTCTATCCTCTCGGAATTTTTTATTCATAAAATATACATGTGTGTATATGCACCTGTGGATTTTGCATATATATGTATATTTACCACTAATATTACCTATATATATATATATATATATATATATATATATATATATATATATATATATATATATATATATAATCATTTCACTTCTCAACATCACGATAATGCGACGAGGAAGCAAGCGGTTATAGTGAATGGAAGAGAATTACAAGATTTTAATGAAAAGAAAGGACAATGAAATAACATGTTTCAGGAAGACAGATGATGATCATTGACGTTGCATTTACATTTTTAAGATTTCATGTCGTATTGAAGCGAGAAATCATAAAGGCGTTCCACAGGTGAAAAGTGCGGGAAAATAATTTATTACAATAGAACATACGGTTCTATCTAGCAAATTCAACATCAAAACGGTGAGACCTAACTGCCAATATAGTAGCTCACATGAATTCATGCAGTATCCACACAAAGGAGGAAAGAACAATTGCAATGAAAATATTTATAAACCATGTCACGTCAGTGAAAAAGTTTTGAAGTCGCGATGCTTGGTCAGGATCGATCGCATTACAGATCGTTCTTTGAACTGTATTAAGAGTCTCGTGATATATAAGGTATAACAGCAAAATTGCCCAAATGGTGTAAAGATGTCTTACTTGAATTCTCCGAGGTTTTTATAACACTATTGGACTTTACTTTGCACAATAAGAGAGCCTAATTACTCTCCATGCTTAACAGAAGAATCGTGATGAAATCGGTCATAAACGAAAATGACATGTTCATCATTAATTAATCATAGCTAAGAATCAAAAGCTCATGAAGGATTGAAATAAAGTTCAAACATAAAGATATATATATATATATACCAGAACCATTTTCAAACTTATTCAAGATGATCTTCCCCCTCTCTAACTTCTAACATTCTTTCCTGGTGTAACAAGATGCCTCGCACATTTCACCTACGATTTCAATTTCAAGTCTTTTTTCCTCTGCACTTTGAACTTTCATAGCTGAAACTCACTCTCACGTGCCAAAAGTCTTATGAATTGAGTTGGATCTTTTCTAATTGAACTCTTTAGATCTAAATTGAAATGATGACCCCTCTTCCTGTTGTGACCTCCCGATCCAGTTTTCCTCTCTCTTGTTCCCTCTTTTTTAAAATAATTCACTGTTCTCTTGATGGTTCTTGAATGGACTTTGAAAATGGAAGCCAGAGTAGTCATGTTGGCATCATTACTGAAGTCCTGATTTATATTTTCCCTCTCACCATTGCTCATTTGGGAAGACAATGGATATGAGCGATTTTAACTTGTTCTCTTTCTAGCTGAATAACTCAAAGGGTTTTTTGGTTTACTTACGACAGATGGTGTCAAGAGAGCTAAACATCTTATCTGAAAACTTGGATAAAAGAAATTAGTTTAGTGTTTTTTTTATTAGATAATAAACATTTTGTGGGTTGGCCAATTATGCCGCTATATAATTTGAACAAATTTACTGTTACGCCCGGTATAGTGGGAGCAAAAGACAAAGTATGGTAGCAGTATTTGATTCGCGGAGGAATTGTATATTTATAAATGAGTAAGATTGTTTTTGGCGAGAAAAATTGTATCATTATTTACCTATTCCAGAGCCAAGAAAATGCTTAGAGACTCAAGTCGAACACGGCGTGCATATCGCTGTTTGTGAGCCAATTAAACGATGATTCAAATACTAAAGTAAAGAAAATTTTATGATATTAAATAAACCAACAATTGTTGACATTACGTAGAATCTACCAACGCTTTGCAATTTGTCTCGTTAAATGTTCGCCTATCGAATATTGATTGTTAAAAAGAATGTCTACTTCCATTTGAAATATTTACCAAATAACTTTCCCATCCAAATATGCCAATGCCAATAGCTGCCAAACAGCGTTAATTAGCATATTGTCTGGGAACAGAATGATTGGACGTATTCAAAGGATGATTTTTTTAAAGTGTGATGAAATATATTGGGATACTCTATGTTTAGTCCAGAATGGGGCAATATTAAAAAAAAAAAAAAGAAAAAAAAAAAAAAAAGAACGCTATTTTTCAAGTTCTAAAAAAGGATACAGGATCTCTATCTTAATTTGAGATGACGAAATATGATTACCAAAAACTGCGGTGTACAAGACAAATTTTCGAGCCTAAAAAATATTTCCAGAATTAGTGATCGACTTATGTAGCAGGTACAAAATGCAAACCTTTAACACCAATTTACACTATTTCTATTGTTCGGACTGTTGTTCTCATCGTTGCCATTTTCACAACATTTTGACTGTTGTACGCTCCAGCCTTCTTCGGGATCTGTCTATATTTCTGAGATGAGGTATTTTAACTATTTAAAATATTTAAATTGTTCGGACTGTTGTCCTCATATTTGTTGCCATATTCACGACGTTTCGGCGGTTGTAAGCTTCGGCCTCCTTCAGGATCTATCTATATTTCTGAGATGAGGTATTTTAACTATTTACAGTATTTAGATTGTTTGGACTGTTGTCCTCATATCTGTTGCCATATTCATGACGTCTCGGCGATTGTACGCTCCGGCCTTGTTCAGGATCTATCTATATTTCTTAGATGAGGTATTTTAACTATTTACAATATTTACATTGTTCGGAGGGTTGTTCTCATCTTTGTTACCATATTAAACGACGTTTCGAATATAGACAGACACACAAAACTATAGATACATATATACAAACGTGACCCATGAGGAGAATCATCTTTCTCCTTTTTATATGCCGTGTTCTTTCAGGACGTAGGCGATCATGGCTCTCCACTTCCCCCTATCCCTTGTAGCTCTCAATGTTTCGTCCCTCTGCCTCCTCTTCCAGATAACGTACTGTCATTTACTTACTTAAGCCAGCCAGGTATCACATACGTTGTACACTCCGGCCATCTTCAGGTGATATAGGTTGGGATTTCGAACCGAACCCTTTATTTAGTCCACTAGGATATATATATATATATATATATATATATATATATATATATATATATATTGTTCTACACACACACACACACACACACATATATATATATATATATATATATATATATATATATATATATATATATTGTTCTAGTTCCACGTGCCATGCCTCTTCTGGCGATCTGAGTTTCAGTTATTTACCTTTAGTAAAAGAACTCTCCAAGTTTTTGTTCATCGTTGCAGTCTCCAAGGAAATATGGCACAGTGGATGAAGGCGTTGGTTTAAGTAATCCTGTAGCTTGACCCAAAGAGTTTTAAGGTCAATACCTGGTCACTGCAGAAATACGGAATAATGGAAATTAAGATATTCAGAAAAGATATGGTACGCGGAATTAAAACAAACTACTTAATTGCTGACTATTGTCCTTAACATGGTTATTATTATTACAATGTTTCGGCCCTTGTTCTCTTTGGCCTTCATCAGAGGTATATCGATCCGGGTAACCTATAGAGAACGAATTTCTGGAATAAGGAGTTATCGTTATTTACACTATTTATATACGGACTATTGTCCTCACCTTCGTTAATGTTATCGCAACTTTTCGGTCGCTGTGCTCTTCAGGCTTCCCCAGTTGTTTATTGATCCGGGTAAACTACAGGTAATGAATTTATCGGATAAGGAGTTATCATTATTTACACTATTTATATTCGGATTATTGTCCTCATCTTTGTTGTTATCACAACGTCTCGGCCGTTGTGCTCCATGGCCTTCCCTAGGTGTATATTAATCTTGGTTACCTACAGGGAATGAATTTCTGGGATTAGGAGTTATCATTATTTACACTATTTATATTCGGACTATTGTCCTCATCTTTGTTGTTGTTATCACAATATTTCGGCCGTTCATCAGGCGTATATAGATCCGGGTAACCTATAGGGAATCCGTTTCTGGGATGAGGCATTATCATTCTTCATATAATTCATATATTCATTATATTTCCCACAAATCTATTACTATTTGTTTGAGGAATCTATGCATCAGTCCATCAGATAATAACATCCAACAGATGAGGTAACACTTCATTTACCAGTACTATATACGGATTTTAGTTCACAGTGGTCGGTTTTCTAGTCTGGTTATCAGTCGAGGCCGAAAAACAAAGGTCACACTATTATTTAACCCATATCAGGGGTAGAAGACATGGATTCATATTTTCTCAATTGTATGTGGATAAAAGTGAATTTAATGAATGCAGACTTGGCAATTTCTTCTCCATAATCGCTATCCATTACACAATTAAAATTCGATTGCTACTGTCAGAAAACTTTTGGCCATCCTGGGTATGAAAATAAACTACATCTAGCAGCAATTCCTCTGATTTTTAAGAGCGTGGAACCACCTCTTAATTTCCAATGCTCTCAGATCCACTTTAACTGTGGTAGCACCTGCTAGGTCCTGAGCTAGGGGCAAATAGTTCACCCCACAAAACGGGGGTGAAAATATTATAAAGGTATTAAAATATTATACAGTAAAAATACCAGCAATATATTTTTGAAATAAAATATTACAGCAATACATTTTTGGAAAAAAAAAAATTACATTACAAATAATACATTTAAAAAAATATTGCCAGTCATACATTTTTGAAAAACCAATAAATTAAAAATATATATTACAAGCAATATGTTTTTTTTAAAAATAGTAGCAGCAATAAATTTGACTCTGACAAAACCTCTTCACTAAAATACGTCAATGAAACGTGATCTGCAAACTGATTTCTTACAAAGAATACATATTCTATCCATACAGTCTGGCCGGCATCAAATAACCCATTGAAGCTGATATGCCGTAAAACAAAATAAGCCAAACCAGACTCTCTGCAAACATTCTTTACAAAAATACGTCAATGAAACCTGATATATGCAAACTGATTTCATACAGAAATAGATATTCTATTCATACGAATGTAAAAGCAAACCAAACCTTTTTCTTTCTTGAGCCATAACCCTTGTCTTTTGCGATTTTTTAATAAAAACAAACTTGACTATTCAAATCAAATAATTGTGATAACATTCAGTTACCAACTGTTTATCCACACTGCTCCTTAACCAAACAAAAATGGCAGGAAATATCTGTGATGATTCTAATATTTACTATAAGGAGTGGCTAGTTCACTCAAACATAACTGACAAAGAAGGGAAATAGTGTTATGTTTTCTCTATAGCCTTCGAGTCGACCCAGATTCTAAATAAGCTTACTCATGTTCCCAATACAGCTGTGCATCTGGGTAAACTCTCAGCCATGTTACTCACCTCATGTCCCGATCAATGTTCCGCAGATGTGCCATTTCCTAGAATAATACGCCGATATAGAATCACGTGGCCGAGTGGTTAGAACGTTTGTTTTCTGACCATGAGACCCGGGTTCGAATCTCATCATGGTCAATTTGTCAGGAAGGAGACTTCTTGATTTTATCGGACTGGAGGGGTACCAACGTGCAGCACCTTTGGAAAGTGTCTGAACCATACCGCAGCCTTGTGAGTGAAATTGGGTAGACAGAAACCTTGGGTGCTATGCTAGCATGAAGTCACAAGTCATCGTGGCCGAGGGCTTGAGCGTTCTGGCTTTGTTCAAATTTTTGATCACGCTAGATAGCATGCTGTTACCGGGAAACTTTAATTGAGGTATACTCTTCATAGTTGCAGTATAAACTACTGGTGCGGAATAAGCACACATGTGTCTGAGTAAGTGTCTGCAATAGGGATTGGCTAGCTGCTCAAGTACATGGGGATCATCTAACACGAGTTGCCAGCTAAACATATAAGAATGGTAATGGAGATAACTTCATATCCACCTCGATAATAGACATTAATATATAGTAACAGACAGGCCAAAATATGGCGCACTATATATATATATATATATATATATATATATATATATATATATATATATATATATATATGTATGTACATGTATGCCCAGTCTTCATTTTTCACTCTAGATAGAGTTCAAAAGAATCTCCGCGTCCTTGTAGGGGACAAACTGTTTTCCACTCCACAACTACAAAAAAAAAAAAAATGTAGAAAGCCTCTCCCTGCTCGCCATTTCCATGGAAAATTCTCAGACGAACTACATTCCTTTGTTCCACCAATTCTAACCTTCACGAAATAAGACCTGCCCTACCACGCCCATTGTAGCGAACCATCCTCATGCCCTTCGTATTACATTGGTGAGATGTAAGTTCCACTCGAGCAGCTTCTTCCCACAATGCTCTTCTTTGTGGGACTGACTCACAAGAGGACACATCACCGATCACGATAATGTTGACCTGTTCAAGTCTAGGGTTAACTGTCATGTTCTTCACATACCCATATAAACATACCCTCTTACTCTGTAACACTCCACCTAAAATGGCTCCCGGGTCGTGTACAGGATGAACATTTAAAAGAAAGAAATGGCAAACATATACCGATATATATATATATATATATATATATATATATATATATATATATATATCATAAATTTGTCCCACATGTGTATACAATAAGCAGTGCGAAAGAGGATCTATAACATGTCTATGCAACAATCAGTATGAAAGGGAAACTATTTACATGTCTATACAAAAAGGAGTGTGAAAGAGGAACTATAACATGTCTATACAACAAACAGTTTGAAAGGTTAAATATAACCTGGCTATACAACAAGCACTGTGAAAGAGAAACTATACCATGTCTATACAACAAGCTGTGTGAAAAAGAAACTATAACATGTCTATACAACAAGCTCTGTGAAAAGGGTACTATAATATGTCTATACAACAAACAGTTTGAAAGGGAAATTATAACATGTCTATACAATAAGCAGTCTGAAAACAGAGAAAATAGAGAGGGTCTTACCGATAATATAATTCACTTTGGAAAAAATGGCATGTCCGTGATATCTTTTATTTTGGAGTCTGTCTATATTTCTGAGATGAGGTATTATGTACAGTATTTACATTATGTGGACGCCTTATTTGTCACAACGTTTCGGCCGTTGTACGCTCCGGCCTTCTTCAGGTGGTTGGAATTTCGAACTGAACCCTTTATTTCGATCCCTTGAGGACACATGGCACAGTGGATAAAGGCGTTGGTTAGATCCAGTGACAAACCCAAAGAGTGTGAGTTCAATACCCGGTTAAGTCAGTGGAGAACGTTCAGAGGGAAAATTAGCAGGAGATAACTGATAACTGACATCCATCAAACATGGCACGTGGTACTAGAACAGTCTACCCCAGGGATCGAAATAAAGGGTTCAGTTCGAAATTCCAACCACCTGAAGAAGGCCGGAGCGTACAACGATCTTTTATTTTGTTGGTGAGGCCACGAGAAAGAGTGCAGTGAAGATACAAAAATAGAACTGGACCTAAAGCAAAGATGCGTCTTCTCATCCGACCTGTTTAACTTATACGGCGTGGCAATTCTGAGAAAACTGGAAACCCTACCGGGATTTAGCATTGGCGGCCACAATCTTGATAACATAAAATACGCAGATGACACAGTACTGATAGTAAACAAGGAAAAGAAATTTAAAAAATCTTCTACAGAAGATAGCGACGGAGATTGAGAAAAAAGGGAGAAGGATAAACTACAAGAAGATAGATGAATCAAGTAGAGGCGGAAGTTTAGATATCTGGGAATCATTTTGACAGAGGGCGGTAAATGCGACCCCGAGATGCGTAGATGTATTAGGATTTCCTAGGACGCATTCCAAATTTTGTGCACAGTATTGCGAGTCAGGAGGATTTCTTTGGTAACAAAGAAAACTGAGCTGTTACGTGACATCTGTCCTTTACGGCAGCCAATGTTGGACAATTTTCTCAAAGATAAAGAAGAGACGAAGAGTCGACGGAGATGTGATTCTACAGAACTAAGGATAACAGGGTCCGAGCGTGTGAGCAACGATGATGTCTTGGAGAGAATGCAAAGAAGGAAGAAGCTGAAGTTTCTTGGACACACAATAAAAATTGATGGCCTGGAGAATCTGATACTCAAGGGTCGAATAGAAGGAAAGAGAAACAAGGGAAAACAACGCGTGACATACCTGGTAAGTGGATAAGAGAACGTGGTCTGAGGGAGGTGGCAGAGAGAAGGAACTCTTTGAGAGCTGCAAGAGATAGAGGGAGGTGAAGAGCCATAATCGCCTACATCTTGAAAGGACATGGCACATAAAAAGAAAGAAAGTATAAAAGGTGAGGCCATGTGGTTTTATCTGTTTATCCTACCTCATCGAGCTACATTGTCTTCCTTCATTCGCATACTCAACAGCAACTGCCCTGAGCAAACACATCTTGCCCCAGAGCGAAATAAATAGAATTGCCTTCGATACAATGAACCAAACTCACCGATCGTTATGTGACCCTTGTAATTTAGTCTCAACCAAAAGGAGTTAATCGCATTTTGTATCCCTTCATCCTGAAATGGCCATATTTTTCTTATATAAATGATTAGATAATTAGACAGTACTTTATTTTAAGCCATTTTCTTTACGAACTTATTCATCGGAAACCTCCAGGGTAGTAAGAAAATGATTATCATGGCGACACCACGAATTAACATATTGAAACACTCATACCGGTCTTAATCTTTGAGCAGAGGAAAAAAAATCCATATCTGTGAAATGTTGAGAATCCAAAATTCGATGATTGAAGATTTCTGTTTGAGACACATGTACGCAGATCGAAAAGCGAACAAGACCAGATTGGAATCGGTCAAAAAGTATCGATTCTAGTCTCGTCAAGTACACGAGATTCTAATCGATTTCTGCTATCGAAGACATGAAAAGAGGAAAAAAATAAGATGAACTTCATGAAATCGATTTTGGGAAATCTTCACGTATAGATTTCCAAACACAGCTAAATATAGCCCTTTAAATGTACGTAACACACACAGACAAAGATCCATGCATACACACACACACAGATATATATATATATATATATATATATATATATATATATATATATACACACACACACATATATATACATATATATAGGGTGTCTATAAAGCCTCTTCACAATTAAAAAAAATATATTACAAATGTAGTTGATGAGATATCTTAATCAGATTTGTTCTATACACTCAGTAGTTATCAAAGTTTTTATTGTTAGGTTGGTGCAAAAATAATGTCGTGTTTTGACGATTTTTTTGATTATCGTTCACCCATTTATCAAACTTTTTTGACTTCCCTATTTGCTTTAAATGGCGAACGACTGTTGAGTGGTCGACCTCGAGTTCAACAGCAACTTCTCGTGTGGTTTTGCGAGGATCGGCTTCAATTAAGTCTTTCAAATGTTCGTTATCAACTGCAGTCGGTCGGCCGCGACCGTCTTCATTTTCGAGGCTCTCGTCACCATTGCGAAATTTCTTGAACCACCGTTGTGCCACACGTTCGTTAGTGGTTCCTGGGCCAAACGCATCATTGATATCACGAGCTGTCTCGGCAACTTTTCGGCCTAGTTTGAACTGGAACAAGAAAATCGTGCGGATTTGAATTTTGTCCATGCTGTCGAAAAGCCAGCAAAAAAAATGAATGAAGGGATTGAGAACGGTAACGAATAACACGATTCGATAGAGCGAAAAACGCGCCTCAAAATGATATATAACATGGCTATATATGTCAATGAATTAATTCAGAAATCATATATAAAATAACATATGTGAGAAAACGACATTATTTTTGCACCAACCTAATATATTGCATTTGTGTATTTCAGGTGTTCTATTCATGAAAGAGGTACTGTTAAAGGAACCCTTATCATTTCCAGACGGGTGGATTGGAAGGGAGGGCCAAATTCCCGGGCCACTTCGTTCACCAAATATCACTCACCTGGACGACTTACTATGGGGTTATGCTAAATAGGTTATTCGTGTATCGAACAAAGATACGGGACATCACTGATCTAAATCAAAAGATTACTGATGCCCTTGCCACCATAGATAAGGCTATGCTACAGCGAACGTAGCAAGAAATCGAGTACCGTCTTGATGCGCTAATGCAGTCACATTCGAGGTGGATTAAATTAGTTAAAAAATTTGAATATCTACTCATTTTGTATCAATTTTTGCATATTTTTCTGTTTATTTTGTAATAAATTTAAGTTCTAAAGATACTTTATGGCCGCTATCTATCTATCTATCTATCTATCTATCTATCTATCTATCTCTCTCTCTCTCTCTCTCTATATATATATATATATATATATATATATATATATATATATATATCGCAACTTTTTTAGTAGTTTCCACCCATTACAAGGCTCAGGGGCCACTCGAGGTAGAGGTAATTTGTGCAGGTAAGAGTGAAAGATAACGGTTAACAGTAGCCTTGAAAAATTGAACAGGTTAATATTGTAGTGATCGGGGAAACATCCACCATTTTAAACGATAGTGTAATTTTAGTAAATTTGTTATGAGTTATGAAGTTATATATATATATATATATATATATATATATATATATATAAAGAAATATAGTCTTAAGGTGTGCTATATTTATGGAATAAAGTGCTCAATATCAGAGATAGAGCGTGTGTAAATATAAAAGTGAACATAGAAGTCAACACTTAGAGGCGACAGTCTGTTTCATGCTATATGCAATCGTCAGGCCAGATATGCTGTTATTTTTCTCGGCTATTTATATATATACGGGTTAGTGGTGCATTGTGGGTATTCTATTATGGCGGTTATTTCACCGGAAGTCGTTTGTTTATCTATTTAGGTCAAATTATATTGCTTGTTTTTATTTTTTTGTTTCTTATTTTATTTATTTATTTATTTATTAACGTAGTAAAAATTTGTTTATATCACTTATTTAACAGTTTTGTTTTGGTTTGGGAATTTAATTAAAGCTATTTGTTCAATTTTGGGGATGATTGTTGTAGTCCATTCTAAGTATTATTTTGGCGGGAACAGTTTTTAATTGATTATCTTTATATGGGATTGGTTTGTTTATTTATTTACTTGGATGAATTTAGGTTAATTTATTTTACTTGTATATTTTCTCTTTTCGGTTTTCGATTTTTAAGTAACATAGTATTTATTTATGTTTTTATTTCTATCTTTTTTTCATTGTTATTTTGTTTATTAGTATATTTATTTGTTTTTATTTTATTTTTTCCGTTTTTAATTTTTTAGGTTACGTAGTAAAAATTTATATATATATATATATATATATATGTGTGTTTGTGCGTGTGTGTGTGTGTGTGTGTGTGTGTTTGTAAAATATTCAAAATTCTTTTGCAGAACTTTTGAACAGTTTTTACAAACTTTGTTTCCAGAAAAGAATGCACTTGTAAAGGTTGTTCCAATAACTTGGACAGATTTTAAATGTGAATTAAGTTTAAGCGTCTAATGATTTTTTTTTCTTCTACAAGATTTGAAAACTTAATTCTTTGGCAATTTCAACCATGGAAAGATTAACAATCAAACAAGGTGTTAAAGTTATCGAAGCCTATTACTTTACAAACACAAGAAAAAATAAATAAAAAGCTTAATCGTACTAACATGTCAGTAGTATTTAAGTAAACCTTTCGACTAAGCCTTACTTTTTCTAACAAAAACACGAAATTAGAACTAATAGGAGAATAAGCATGAGTGCATGATTAAAATATAAAATCTTCTTCCATCAAATTTAGAAATCAATTTAATATGTAAAATTAAAATTCAGCAATGGATTACAAACCAGAATTATCACAAGATTGGGAAATTGCAAAATTTATATTTATTGAAACATATAATGTCAAATGTAACAGGCAGCGAAAAAACAAAGCAACCCCCCGCCAAAAAAAAATTACATTTCAAACCAGTCGCAACATCTTACAATGCATCTGAAGACATGGTTCTGTTGATAATATTTCTTTTTCTCCCGTGGTCATGTACGACGTCATAGAAGCACATTATAATGAACGACTTGTGTCTGCTATTCCGCGACCGTAATCGTCGCATAGAAAACTTCTATGTAAATACAACAGGATGTCATCTTTGATGGTGAATATCTCTGTCATAATAGCTATATAACCACTGTGAAGATGGCTCATGTGATCGGAAAGCTTAGATCAAGAGACAACATAATAAAAAAAGTCTTGTCTCCCGAAACCAAAACCTTATACGAAGCTTAGAACGTCTCATGATCAAACATAATAGACATTCGTTGTCGATTATATTTACCAATATATGTTAAAATAATGATCTACTGCCGTAATACACTATACATATATGTGTGTCTATGTGTGTATGCTTGTGTGGGTGTGAGTGTATGTGTAGATTCAATAGGCTCGTTAATGAAATTTGAGGAATAAAAAAACAGAGTGATAATAATATTGGGTATAAGACTGATTTTATTATATATATATATATATATATATATATATATATATATATATATATATATATATATATAGGTTAATTGACTTAATTGAATTGCCAATATTGTTTTATTTTTTTTATTTTTATTCCTTAAATTTGATTATCAGGCCTATTCTATTAAATCTACATTTTATAAGAAGCACACGTGGACAATCTTTCATATATATATATATATATATATATATATATATATATATATATATATATATATATAAAAGTGAACATAGAAGTCAACACTTAGAGGCGACAGTCTGTTTCATGCTATATGCAATCGTCAGGCCTGACGATTGCATATAGCATGAAACAGACTGTCGCCTCTAAGTGTTGACTTCTATGTTCAATTTTATATTTACACACGCTCTATCTCTGATATTGAGCACTTTATTCCATAAATATAGCACACCTTAAGACTATATTTCTTTATATATATATATATATATATATATATATATATATATATATATATATATATATATATATATATATATATATATATATATATAATCGGTGGTACTCACTTATATATAATACGTGTGTCACTATGTCACACTTTTTTTTTAACTTCCCGCCTATAAGCCGTGGGCCAACATTTTGGAATCAGGTCAACTTCGTAAAAAAACTAAAAACATTTCAGGCCTGACCCTGACCTCGCAATTTTGAAATTTTTAATTCCCAAATTGTGTGAGCGCGATAATTTTAGATTTTTTTAATCACGCACACACGCACAGACAGACAGACAGACGCACACAGATATATATATATATATATATATATATATATATATATATATATATATATATATATATATATATAATTATATATAACTAAGTTATTTCAAAACATGTTAAGATCGCTACACGATAAATTTTATGTTTCGACACTTCCATTTTTTTTATATCTATACTATAACTCTATAGGTGTAATAAAAAAAAACAGATGATGCAATTTGTAAATAAAAAAAAAACATATTACAAAAACTGGTATCTGGAAAAAAAAATTCAATAAAAAATGTAAAGACTAAAAACACCCGTATTGCTTGAAAATAAAAACCAGCACCACAATGTCTAGTGTTACGAGCATGCATTTCTATAATAAGGGATTTCTACTGAGTCCTACCTGTTAATACAAAAAAGTTTTCATTCATGAAGTAGTTGTAAAATAGAGAAATTAGAAATAGAATGTTTGGAAGATACTAGATCATTCTAGTATATTCGAGAAAAATCTAGATGATTCTAGAAACATCTAGAAATATGCAGATTAGGCGTTAGCCCGTATAAAAATGGGATTTTGGAAAATGGTTGTCAGTTGATGAAAAAGAATTTCTGTTGTTATCAACCCCGGCTTTTGATTCAAGGACTATTATATCTAGCCGAAAGAATCTCTATAAAAGTTACCAACCAACAAAAACCCAAAAGAGAATTTTATGGAACAAATTTGGTAAATAGAA
Source organism: Acanthosepion lycidas (assembly GCA_963932145.1). Taxonomy (NCBI): domain Eukaryota; kingdom Metazoa; phylum Mollusca; class Cephalopoda; order Sepiida; family Sepiidae; genus Acanthosepion; species Acanthosepion lycidas. Next base: position 9,488,538 of record OZ010613.1, on the reverse strand, counting down.
TTTTGACTAATTTTCATTGACCAAACTAAAAATTAATATTTATTTACACACCTTTGTGGATTTCCATATATAGCACTTAGATTACTTCACTAGCCCTAAAGATATTTGACTCCCTTTCCCTCTCCCTCGTAACAACTTCGCCAGTAACTCTGTTGTTTTCTGTTTTGTAGGCCACAATTGTTTATCTTGTATATATTTTATGTTCTGTTTTTAGTAAATTAAATATTTGTGATTTAGCTCTGTGTTGTGGTAAATCATTTTTTTTCCTTTGTTACAATTATTATCAACACGTAACACTAGCCAAAAAAAAAAAAAACACACCGACAGAATTACCGAAGCTGATACATAAAAATACTCAATACACTAAGTAAAGCTCTTTTGGTATTATATATATATATATATATATATATATATATATATATATATATATATATATATATATATATATATATTGTAGGATATTAATATCAACGAAAATGAATCCCTGCAAAAAATGAACAGCTTCTGTTATATTAATGGTTTTCATCAAAGAAATCTTGATCCGTTATACGTTCCCCGAGCATTCATGCTGCACTTCTGTATTGGTCCAAATGAAAAATGGATATTCTCAAGCGAAGAATCTTTTGAATCTGAAGAATTAATCACAACCTTAAGAATTCATTTGTTCTAATGTCAATTTGTCCATCTAGACGCGGGACTGAAATCTGCAGATGTAGTAAAAGAACAACACATTTTTTTTCACTTTCCTTGCCCGCCTGAATTAAGCTTACTTCCCGGCTGCTGATGATCTAATTACGGGCATGAAGGGTTTAATTAAATTTTCCTTTGATATTTAACAGGGATATCTTCAGTTGGTGTCTATAAATCTTAGGACCTGTAATATTCGTTAATATCTTCAGTTTTCATCATGACTCACATCCAATGTATGAAGCCTATATCGTGCTTAGCTAATCGCATCGAAAAGGCAAGATTATTAAATTCGGGACAGTTTTATTGAACAGCAGTTGAGGTTATGTATGAGAAAGCCTCGTACATAAAAGATGATATTGACAGGTTTTATTCTAACAGTTCCTTCAGAGACGAAACATTTAACTTGCTTTTGTACTTTGAAGGAAAATGTTTCATTCCTAATTCTATAATTCCGAAAACATTGTCTTGCCCAAGCAAACCCTTGTATAGTAACACAATTTCGATACGATTACATTATTTCCTTTTGTATTTCTCTTACCTCAATGCGAAGTTCTTTTGTATAGCACTTTTATCATATTTCGCAAACAAATAAAAAACATTTCACTTACTGCTTATTAATCTTATATATAAAGTACAGTGTATGTATGTGTGCTTATGTGTGTTTGTGTCCAAGAAACTCCTCCGCTCTCACTGGTCCAATTTCAATGATTCATCTTGTAGTAATGGAAGACACTGCCTATCGTCTATGTGAACTGACTATATCAGTAGATATATATAGTGAGCACAGGGTATACTTGGATCTTTGTTCGGCAATTGGGGACTCGTCTCCAGCTAAACTAGTCGAATTCTCTGCCTTTGGGCGGAGAGGAACCCAGACGAGGCTATACCGAAGGGCAGGGTCTCGTCTGGCGTGGTAGACAGCTACCCGACCGCTTTTTACGGGGTCTGCTAGGAACTTCTGCCCGAGCCTATGGGCTTGGATACCCCATGTTAAATTCGGCTTTGTACCATATCTGACCGCGTGGGGCGGTTGGCAAATATCTTTGCTTCGGCAATTAGTTGGAGATTCGTCTCAAGCTAAGCTAGCCGAACTATCTGCCTTCGGGAACAGAGGAACCCAGCGTAGGCTATGCCGAAGTGCAGAGTCTCGTCTGGGGTGATAGAGCGTACGGGCTCGGTTTTGCCCCGCATTAAAAAATGCCTTGTGCCACATCCTTGCCTCACGGGGAGGTAAGGTATCTTTGTTTCGAGAATTACTATCCTGCTACCCGACTCCCATCTTTCAGTAGTGTATTCTCTTTTAAAATAAACCTCTCTTTCTTTCATCTACTTGCGTGTTGCTTTTCCTTTACTCAAGTACCACCTTTGTCTGTTTGTAACCTTTTTAAGGATACAACGCATAGCTCATTCAAAAGCACTAGTAAAGTTGAGCTCAAATTCAGGGTTACTAGATTATGTGAGGTTAAAAATATATGTTAAATTATTATATTCCATAATATAGATTTTACTTACTTAGCTATTATGTTTCTCTAACTCTTCAAATGTTGAATGTATAACTAATTCTAATTTTTGTTTACACTTTACACTATATTAATTTTATCTTATAATTTATCCCCTGTTCTGTAACCTTTAAAATAAAAATAATAGTTTGTACCGAAAATAAGAACCTACGTACATTAAATTGTCTTTAAATTATATGGCGACAGAAGAATTATCGTTGAACTCTTAAAAGGTAAGCTATATATTAATTCAATACTTATTTTCACAATCAATTTTGAGTTCTTCTGTAGCTTATTGATGCCTATCGCATCTATTGCTTCATAGCTATCATGATGATGGCAAAATCAAGAGTCCTCCACAGGAACTAGTTTACATGTCGCCTGATAGCAATTCTTAAATGAATAAAAAAAATTCCCGGCGAACCATTTATTTGAGTCGGTGTAACAGTACAGCTTATGCCAGCCTTACGTACATATCACATTGAAACACAGGTTTTCTTACAATCACAAAAGTTAAGAAATGTCTAGTCTCGTCAGTACCAAGATAGGAGAACGTTTGGCAATGCCAGGTGCTGTAATCTTGGATGTGCAGTTGGTGTTATGGATAATGGTTTGGAATTGTTAATCAGAGAGCCGAGTTCCAATTGCCGATGGAATTATTATATTCATTTACGCTCCAAACCCTTGCTTAAGGTCGGAATTCAGCTCTTGTCTCCCCAGCAATGGATTAATTAGTATTAAATGTGTATCTTTTATACGTGCCGTGTATATTCCGGAATTATGGTTCTCCACAACTTCCTGCCTCTTTGTCATACAGGACATAAATGAATGGAGTCGTCCGTTTATATATTAGGTTGGTGCAAAAATAATGTCGTTTTCTCACATATTTTACTATGTGAGAAAACGACATTATTTAGCACCAACCTAATAAATAAGCGAAGTAGGGCAGATTTGGATCAGATTTTAGCCGTGCGCTGTGCCCTTAGTGTTTGTCGAGAGAGGAAAGCAGACAAGACTAAGCCGAAGGGCAGACTCTCGTCTAGGGAGGTAGACAAACACGGCCACATTATTTCAGGGTCTACGGGGAATATATGCCCAGGCCCACGTGCTCGGAAAAACGCACGTTATACCGGCTTTGTGCCACATCCCTCTCTGTGTGGAGCTCGAGTAAATATCGAATTAGCATTAGGTCTTAGTGCTTGTCGAACTCTCTTAGAGAGGAACCTAGACGAGGCTTTGTCGGAGGGCAGTTTCGACTGGGGAGGTATTGCTATCCTCATTATCATTGCCATATTCACAACGTTCCGGCCACAACGCAGCTGACCACATATGAAGATGAGGTATTATGATTACTTGCATTATTTACATTTACATAACAGCCAAAAAGGTGTGAATATGGAAAAGATGAAGATAACAGTCTGAATAATGTAAATAATACAAGTAATCATAATGCCTCATCTCAGAGATATAGAGGCCAAAACGTTGTTAATATGACAATGAAGATGAGGGTAACAGTCCAAATAATGTAAATAATGGAATTAATCATAATACCTCATCTGAATGATATAGAGACCGAAACGTTGTGAATATAGCAATGAAGATGAGTGTAACAGTCCAAATAATGTAAATAAACATAATACCTCATCTCAGAGATATAGAGGCTGAAATGTTAGGAATATGGCAATGGAGATGAGAGTAACAATCCAAATAATGTAAATAATGCAAGTTATCATAATACGTCATCTCAGAGATATAGAGGCCGAAACCTTGTGAATATGGCAATGAAGTTGAGGATAACAATCGGAATAATATAAAAATGTAGAAACAATATGTAACATTAATCCAATTATATGGGAGTGAATGCTGGACAGTATCCTCATAAATGAAGAAGAGACTTGACGGAGGAGAAATGTAGTTCTACTTAGGGATGCTGAAAATAACATGTGAATGACAAAGATGTGTTAGAAAAAATGTAAATAAAAGAAGACCTATTCTTAACACCAGAAATAGAGTTGAAGTTCCTCGAACTCATAATAATGGAAGAAGGCTTTCCAAATTTTACACTTACAAGACATTTGACTAACGTATATGCATAGCTTCTGTGTTTAAATTCTTCGGTGTTTCTCCAATATATTACTCGTGTAATCTTTTCTCTGTATATTTCATTTGGATGTATCTGTGAGAAATTGCATAATGGCATGGATTTTAGATGTATACAATTCTGTGGGTTTCAGCTGATTATTTATATGTTATGACTTTATCGGCAATCGTACTCCATGTATGGGCCTTACATCCTTTTGTTAGTATATGCATATATATGTGTGTCGGTATGTTTGTCTTTTCGTGCTGAAAATATATATTGACGTAATACGTGTCAGAAAAAGTTGCTACCATATTTGTCGATGACAGTTGACAACGTCTGCAAACATCGATCGATAACAACAGAAAGGCCAGTCGAATTTTGTTTGTCAAAGGTATCAGATTTCTAAATTTGTATTGAGCGTTCGGAACACGTTTTTTGTCATCTCTTTTCGATTTGGGCTCATTCTTCTTTCTTTCTTTCTTTCTTTCTTTCTTGTTCTTACAGGTTCATTAATTCTTTCTCGTCTCTTGTCGATACTTTCTTTCTTTCTTTCTTTCTTTCTTTCTTTCTTTCTTTCTTTGTCGCCTGATTTTCCAGCATTTATTTTCACATATTACAGTATATCTAACTATTTTTCTGAATTTGTCTCTCTTTCTCTTTCTTTCTTTCTTTCTTTCTTTCTTTCTTCCTTTCTTTCTTTTACCTTGTTAATATTTTCTTTCTTTCTTTCTTTTTTTTACCTTGTTAATATTTTCTTTCTTTCTTTCTTTCTTTCTTTCTTTGCTGTTTCTTTCTTTCTGGTACCTTGTTCTTTCTTTCTTTCTTTCTTTGTTGTTTCTTTCTGGTTCCTTGTTCTTTCTTTCTTTCTTTCTTTCTTTCTGGTCCCTTGTTAATTCTTTCTTTCTTTCTTTGTTGTTTGTTTCTTTCTGGTTCCTTGTTCTTTCTTTCTTTCTTTGTTGTTTGTTTCTTTCTGGTTCCTTGCTCTTTCTTTCTTTCTTTGTTGTTTGTTTCTTTCTGGTTCCTTGCTCTTTCTTTCTTTCTTTGTTGTTTGTTTCTTTCTGGTTCCTTGTTCTTTCTTTCTTTCTTTGTTGTTTGTTTCTTTCTGGTTCCTTGTTCTTTCTTTCTTTCTTTGTTGTTTGTTTCTTTCTGGTTTCTTGTTCTTTCTTTCTTTCTTTCTTTCTCGTCCCTTGTTAATTCAATCTTTCTTTGTTTCTCTTGTTTGTTGTTTCTTTCTTTCTCATGCTTTTTTAATTCTTTCTTTCTTTTCTTTGTTGTTTGTTTCTTTCTGGTCTGTAGTTAATTCTTTGTTACTTTCTTTCTCTTCTTTTTGTTTCTTTCTTTCTGGCTACATGTTAATTATTTTTCCTTCTTATTTTCTTTGTTTCTCTTTTTTTGTTGTACTTTCTTTCTCCTACCTTGGTAATTCTTTCTTTCTTTCTTTCGTTATTTCTTTTTTTTCTTTCTTTCTTTCTTTAGTTCATTCTTTGTAAACTAATTTTCCCCTTTTCTTTTTCATATATTTCTATACGTCTACATATTTTCTTAATATCTTTTGTCTTTTTTCTTACTATCAATTTTCTTCTTTCTTTATTGCTTTTCTACTTTCTTTATGCAAATTTTCTTTTTCTTTTCTCCTTTTTCATTTGTCTTTCATCATTTTTTCTTTGTCTTTTCTCAGCTCCTCTTTTCTCCCCCTTTCCTATGACAACGTCGATCATTCTTTCTTCTTCACTTCCTTTTTTTATCTTTTTTCCTATTTTTTTTTTTTCATTCATTATTTTCTTCATTCTTTCTTTTTCTTATTTTTCTTTCTTTCAAAAACATATTTTTCTTCTGGATTTTAAATTATTCATTTTCTTTCCTTCCCTCCTTTTTTTTCCCTTTTTCAATATAACATTTTTCGTTTTTCTTCTGATATTTGTATTTCAAATTTTCTTTTATTATCTTTTTCTTTCTTTCCTTCTTTCTCTCTTTCTTTCTCTCTTTCTTTCTCTCTTTCTCTCTTTCTTTCTTTCTCTCTTTCTTTCTCTCTTTCTTTCTCTCTTTCTTTCTCCCTTTCTTTCTCTCTTTCTTTCTCCCTTTCTTTCTCTCTTTCTTTCTCTTTCTTTCTCTTTCTTTCTCCCTTTCTTTCTCCATTTCTTTCTCTCTTTCTTTCTCCCTTTCTTTCTCCCTTTCTTTCTCCCTTTCTTTCTCCCTTTCTTTCTCTCTCTTTCTTTCTTTCTTTCTTTCTCTTTCTCTCTCTCTTTCTTTCGTTCTTTCTTTCTCTCTCTTTCTTTCTCTCTCTCTTTCTTTCTCTCTCTCTTTCTTTCTCTCTCTCTTTCTTTCTTTCTCTCTTTCTTTCTTTCTCTCTTTCTTTCTTTCTCTCTCTTTCTCTCTCTCTTTCTTTCTTTCTCTCTTTCTTTCTCTCTTTCTCTCTTTCTTTCTTTCTCTCTTTCTTTCTTTCTTTCTCTCTTTCTTTCTCTCTCTCTTTCTTTCTCTCTCTCTTTCTCTCTCTCTTTCTTTCTCTCTTTCTTTCTTTCTTTTCTTTTCTTTTTCTTATTTGTCTTTTATTTCACACATTTTTGTTACTTTTTTTTCCCTTTTTTTTTCTTGTCTTTCAATTTCTCTTCACCATCTTTATCCAGTTCTCTTTCTCTCTTTACAACACGTTCATATCTCTTAGCACTTCTTTCTACTTTCCTCTTTTCCTTTTTTTATTTCTCGGTTCTTTCACACAAATGAATTAATTAATTCTTGTGAAATAAATATTTAGAAATACATGTCGTTTAGCAGATGGCATGTTGCCCTGAAGCCAAAGGATAAACTCAAAGAAAATTAAATCAAGTGAAATGAAATCGAAAACAAATTCGGAGACGTATGATCGGTCACCTTGCAGTCCAGTTAAACAGTCCCCAATTGTGTGTGTTTGCGCATGCGTTTAAATGAAGCAGAGATTGTAAACAATGCAGAAAATTATAAAAAAAAAACAAGAAAAACAACTACAATTTTGACAAACTAAATGTATTCAGCTGCCGCTCCTCTTAAAACCACTGTTCACGAGTTCGACCCTGGCTGCCATCTTTCTTTTAGGGTTAGAATAAAGAATGAATTCGTCATTCTAATCACTGAAACTTACTTGGTAGTGACATGTAGATAAGTGCGAAAAGCCTCACTGAGAAGCCATCTCAGAGGACAGAGTTATCCAATCTGAAGGTAGTAATAACTGTATCCTGCAAGGTCATGGTGATTCCTTAAGCGCAGCTGAGATGTAGCACAAGGGCGAAGATATGGGATACCAAGAAGATCGAACAAACTACTCAGTCGTAATTGTTCTAACGAGACAAGATTGCTAGTCATTACATCACGCCGAAGTTTCAGCCTGCAGACTATGATTATGGTTTCCTAAGCGTAGCTGAAATGTGGCACACAGCCGAAAGCATTGTACACCCATTGAGGATCAAACTCAGTAGTCCTTCGTAATTGTTCTAAAGCGACAATATTGCTAGTCATTACACCAGGCCGATGTTTCCACCTGCGGACTATGATTGTGGTTTGCTAAGCGTAGCTGAGATGTGCAAACGGCCGAAAGTATGGGGCACCCAGTGAAGGTTGAACACTCTACTCAGTTGTAAGCGAGATAAGCTTTCTTTCTTTTTTTCTTTTTTTTTCTTTTTTTCTTTTTTTCTTTTTTCTTTCTTTCTTTCTTTCTTTTTCCTTTCTGTTTTCCTTTCATTTTTCCTTTCTTTCTTTCTTTCTTTCTTTTTTTTCTTTCTTTCTTTTTTCTTTTTTTTCTTTCTTTCTTTTTTCTTTCTTTCTTTTTTCTTTCTTTCTTTTTTCTTTCTTTCTTTTTTCTTTCTTTCTTTTTTCTTTCTTTCTTTCTTTCTTTTCTTTCTTTCTTTCTTTCTTTTCTTTCTTTCTTTTCTTTCTTTCTTTTCTTTCTTTCTTTTCTTTCTTTCTTTTCTTCTTTCTTTTTTCTTTCTTTCTTTTTTCTTTCTTTCTTTTTTTCTTTACCCTTTTTAATTATTTATTTCTTTTCTTTGTTGTTTTTTCTTTTGTGTCCCTTCTTAATTCTTTCTTTCTTTCTTTCTTTCTTTCTTTCTCTCTCTTCTTTGTTATTCCTTTCTTTCTTTCTTTCTTTCTTTCTTGCCCATTGCTAATTGCTAACCATTACGCCACATCGAGTTGCCAACCTGAAAATTTAGACGATTTGTTTTTTTTTGCCGTATGAACTTGAATATATTACGTTATTTCATGTTCCGTTTCGAATGCCAAAAATAGGATGTCGAACAAACCAAAGGTAATTCTTTGAAGATGTTAAAAATCATGCATTTTACGGCGACCGTTATCAACCTTTTTACGGTAGCTTTAGCTTAATATTAAGATGATTGAATTATCATAACTTGAACCTGATCTTGGAGCACCTTGTATTACGTACTGGTAATCCTGACAAAAACTTTACAAAGGCAATAGGTCAGTTATACAAATACTTTCGAAACAAAGATGAATTAAAATTTGAGATAAGAAAAAAAAATTCTTCATTTATATAAGATCATTTTTTTTAAGCGACCTATATAGTGGATGTTGGATTGCTCTTCATGTAGCTAAAAAAAGGAAGAAACTTGGGCTACGTAGGAGGTAGACCCTGACCTACCGTAGTTAGACATGAACAAAAACCAGAGTAAGATATCCAAATCTTTGTATAAGTTATTTTAAGGAAGGTGTTTTCTTTTCTTTTTTCACAAACCTGGGGTACCTTTGACAAAAATGATGGAAGACCGTTTTTTTTTTGCTATGAAAAATGTTCAGGATAATGCCCAGTACTGCAAATACTGAATACGGTCTGCTAGTATTAACGAGATGGGTGTGTCGCCGTATGTACGAGCTGTATGAAAAATCAGAAGTCACACAACACATGGAGAAGACTTATACACAAGTTTATACGGTAATTAGAAATTATCACCATATCGTACATATATGGATATGTTCTATCAAACTCAGTGTCCTGATGGGTACATTGTGTTTAGTATCTATGTATACCAGCGTTAGTTTGTTGAAGTGCAGGAACCGTCCTCAATAGTTCGTCTGTCGTCCGGTTCACACTCCTCGGTCCTCTTTTGAGCAGGAGTAGAGGTTTATTAATCGTCTCCTGTTTAAAATTGGATTGCCAGTTCTTTTTAAAATCTTCTCATCCTCTTTTGTTCTCAGTAACCCCTTGCGTTTTAGTGGCATTATCGTTTTTCTTGGGATCAATTAATAATAATAATAATAATAATAATAATTTAAAATCGGCGCTAAAGACTAAGGCCTAGTCAGTATGAAATACCAAGCATTGTGCCTCTTATTCTGTAAGACGCTTCCTTGTGTAGCTCTTGAGCCATGTACAAATTGAAAACAGTAAAAAAGTAAAAAAAAAAAAAACGGAACATAATAAAAATGGCAAACGTGAACCTTGGTGCCTGAAAAAAGATGGAGTCTCAAATGGAAGATTTTTCCTTTGACACCGGTATTGTTTTTATCTATCCTCGTTCAACGGTAAAGTTTATTATTTTTTAAAAAAAGTGAAGGATAAAATTGTAATATAACCTAAACGTATGATGAAGTAAATTCATGCATTTTAGTACAAAAATATTAACACTACGTATTTATTAAATCGTTTATTTACAAGAATATTCTTACAAGATTCTAAAACTAAAACAATTTTATTAAAACTATATTCATGATTTATCAATTTATCTAGAAATATATATGAAATCATTCTTTTATTCATAAATTTACAAAATATTTGCTAAATTATAAAAATATGTACACCAACCATCTGGAAGGAAATTCTTATTATTTAACATTTAATCCTTTCCCCGGCAATTATTTGGGGAAAAAAAACGTTTCATTTCCAGACGAATTCTTTTATTTGTTTTTAATATAGTAACTAAGAAACTGAGGTACGTTAAAGTACCAGAAAGGTGGCTAACAACTCTACCAGTCGTATGAGTTGACAATTGGTCTCATTTCAAGTACAGAAGGGCATAAAAATAATAAAAATCGACGTATAGACACGTCTGTAGCTGGTTTTGGAACGTTATATTTTGGACGTGTTTATTCGTCCATTTTGGAAAAAAACATATTCGGCCATATATATATATATATATATATATATATATATATATATGTATGTATATATATATATGTATATATATATAATTAAGTTATTAAAAACCGTAATCCGTATTGGTAGTCCCAAGGAGGATGAAATCTTGAGAGCTCAATGTAAATCCAGAGCTAATAATTTAAAGAAAAACAGACCAATTTAAGATCCCATTATAATAATAATAATATATATATATATATATATATATATATATACGCCGAAGACGGGGATAATATAGTTCAAATCGATAAGCAATTAGCCGACGTTTTTCCATTCATTCCATTAAACAGTATAATAAACAATCTACTAATTAAATAGTAATTAATTCTTTTCTTGTCAAATCTCTAAGATAAATTCTCAAAATGTATAAAACACTTTCCTATTTTTCGGATTTATTACACTTCTACTCTTCGCATTTTAAACATTAACGTATTGACATGAAAAAAAAGCATTCCCCAAAGATAGGCGAGTATTAAGAAACGGAAAAATTTCGTTGGGAACAAAGAAAAGAGTACAGAACTGTTACATGATATTTGACTTCCTGTATGACAGCGAATGCTGGACAATCTCCTCAGAGATGAAGAAGAGACTTCAAGCAACAGAAACAAATAAAAGAGTACTGAACTGTTATATAATATCAGTCCTCCTATATGGCAGGGAATGCTGGACAATCTCCTCACAGATGAAGAAGAGACTTGAAGCAAGAGAAACAAAGAAAAGAGTACTGGACTGTTACATAATATCAGCCCTTATATATGGCTGTGAAGGCTGGACAATCTCCTCAGAGATGAAGAAGAGACTTGAAGCAACAGAAACAAAGAAAAGAGTACTGAACTGTTACGTGATATTTCTCCTCCTGCGTGGTAGCGAATGTTGGACAATCTCTTCGACAGAAATATGGTTCTACAGAAGGATGCAGAGGATAGCATGAGTCGCACATATGAGCAACGATGAGATTTTAAAGAAAATGGAAGCAAAACGGAAACGTATACATTGCATCAGAAAGAGGCTTTTAAAATTTCTGGGGCTCATAATGAGGAAGGATAGCTTGGAAAATCTGATCCTAACAGGACAGATTGAGGGAAAGAGGAACAGATGAAAGCAGCGTGTGACATACTTGATGAGCTTGAGTAAATGGATGGTAGAACAGGATTTGAGAGAAATAACAAAAAGACATAATTTATTACTAGCTACAATGGACAGGAAGATGTGGAGGGCCCTGATCGCCTATTCCCTTAATGGATACGGAACATAAAAGATGATATATATTATAAATAGGATATCCCTTCTAAAAATGAGAAATAACCATATTTTTTAATTCTGTCACATAAAAGAAGAAACAAGAACTTTTGCTGAGGAGTGAAGGTAGTTAAAATAATGGCGGTGTCAACGGAAAAAAAACTGTTAATTTGACACGCCATTTTTTTCCAGGCACGAACGTCCAAGTTTCCCATAAAATTATGTAGATAAATGTGAACGTTATACTAATAACATTTATTTTCTACTTGTACAGTCCTGACACTAAAAGAATACAAAGATCGGTCTGATAAGATTGGGCAATTAATTCATTGGAATATATGCCAATAAGACTGCGCCACATGCCGAAGAATTGTATAAACATCATACTGAACCTGCCATAGAAAACCGGAATTACTCTTCTTTGGAATTTACTATTTCCAGCCGCATATAAAAGATAATTGCCCAGACACAGTGATTAAATTGGTACATATATATATTTTTTAGACATAGTGGTGATTTTCTGAGACTAGTTTAGATGTGGCATAAGGTAGGATGTTTGGAGAACATAATTGAAGATAGAGATCTCTATTCAGAGATATACTACGTCGAAGTGATCAATATATGATTTTCTAAGCGTAGTTGAGATGTGGCCCAAAGTTGAATGCAAGGAGAACATAATTGAAGATAGAGATCTCTATTCAGACATATACCACGACGAAGTGATCAATATATGATTTTCTAACCGTAGCTTAGATGTGGCACAAGGTAGAATGTTTGGAGAACATAATTGAAGATAGAGATCACTATTCAGACAGAGATATACCACGACGAAGTGATCAATATATGATTTTCTGAGCCTAATTTAGATGTGGCACACTGAGGAAATTTTGGAACACCTAATGAGGATAGAACGTAATAGTGAGCTGTAATTGATCAAGCAAGCTTGTTAACCATCACACCATCTCGAACTGACGCTTCTTTTGGTGGCTCTGGAATAGTGATTCTCTAAAGTGTGCCATGAAAAAACACTAGGCACCCTAAAGATGCACAAATAGGTCAATAAAAATATTGAAATATAGTTCATATTTGTGTGTGGACTTTTTCTAAGTCTATGGTTTTAAATGTAAACCGTTTAAAACTTTTGCTAAGGCTGCCGTGATATTTTCATTTGTTTCTAGGTGTGCCATTGCTTAAAAAATGTAGAAAAATACTGGGTGGGAGGATCCATAATCATTAATAATTAAAAGGAAAAATGATTTAAAATATGGATCTACCTTGTGGTTCAATGGCTATCATTTCGGCGTGAGGAATCGCAGAGATTGAATCCACTTACGCACAAATAACCTTGGGAAAGATATGAATCCTCTATTCCCTTTTAGCTATGGGTTGAATAGCAGGAAAACTGGTACCTATAGTCTTGTATGGCAATCAGTCTACCTTACATCGAAACAGCATCAGAATGCAGGAAAATCTTCTGCCTAGTCGGATAAGAATTGAATGGAAAATGATCGCTCATGTTGTAGGACAACTTAATGCCGCCAACTCAACACCGCCAACTGAGCACCGGGACAACTCAAAACCTAGACAACACAGCACCAGAAAAACATAACTTGTTTTTATAACCAAATAAAAGTAATTTCTTATGGTTTAAAACCTTAATTAGTGAATATTTTTCTTCGAATAAGACATTTGAAAATAAGAACCAGTTGTTTTGTTTTTAATTACCGTATTCGACGGCATATAATTAAAAATTATTGGTAAATGGTACAGACTAGGCTATATTTATGAGGTATTATTTTGGTTAAACAAACCATAATTACAATTAAAAGAAAAATAATAGGAAAAAAAGAACACGAGCCTATACAAAATTTATTTTATCCAAAGGTAAGAAAAAAAAAAAAATCAAGCAATTACAATTGAGCAAAACAGTACACTTACCATTAAAATTCATTCAAAAGTTTTCCTTTATATGATCTGTACAATTTGAGTCTTGTAAACGTTTTATTAGAGTAATTAGGATATAACAATTCTGATTGTATCAATGCAACCAGAAGTTACCAAAATTAATGAAACAAATATATTTTACAAATATGTAATTTGAATTTATTGCATATAATTCTAGTGAAACAAAGTGGTTAGTGGAACCTCGGTTCACGAATTTAATTTGTTCATGAAGGCCGTTCGTAACCCGAAATGTTCGTAACCCGAAATGTTCGTAAACGGTAAATAGGTAGCAATGTAGAGAAAAATAATCATAGTACAATAAAAATGGAAAAGAAAATCACGACACAACACACGAATATATGCAACACGTCTGTTAACTTGGTTCGGCAATGTTGTTCGAGAACCGAAATTTTGTTCGATAACCGAGACATTTTCATCTCGAATTTTCTGTTCGAAAACCGATTTTTTCGATATGTGAGACATTCGACAACCACGGTTCCTCTGTAATATTAAACGCGATGAAATTAATATAATGAATATTATCAATGATAAGACCTTTAATCTGCATAATAGCCTTTTAAATAATGACAATAGGTATATAAATTTACTCTAAAGTTTAAGCTAATAAGACGCAGGGGAATTTAAAAACATTTTTTAGTTAAAAAAAAAAGTGCGTCTTATATGCCGTCAAATCCGGTATTTACAATAAAATAAATCCTAAAGAATGTTTTTTATAAAGTAAACTGTGTCATAAAATAATCCAATAAAACTCACCTGTCTTTGATTATTTTGAATAAAGTAAATCGTAATGCAATTTATAAAGTAATAAAGAAAATCTACGTTAAAATGAAGGCGAGAGGGGACGCTGAAATATTAAATTTAATCTAGCTGATCACAACGGTAGAAAACTTATTGTTAACGGCAGATGAAGTTAGTTTCATTGAATGTTTTTTGCCCAAGAATGAGTATTGGGTTCAACTACAGAAAAAAGCTAAAGCTAAAGAAAACCCATTCGTTGGAATCACCGCCACCTCACCTGCTCCAAAGAAGGTCAAGGTCGTTTCATCAATGGAGTGGCATCATTTGTTTGGTAGGGTGTGTGCAAAAGACATTTAGTGACTAATGATTTACTGAATATCTTCAAAGGGACCACACCATCAATGGCGAGTTCTATGTCAACTTGCTGAGGCAGTTTCGAAAGGTGATCAGGACCCAACAACCAGAAAAACTAACGAAAGTTGTCTTGTTTCATCAGGACAATGCTACAGTACGCAAGTCCTTGGTTTTCAATGGCGGTTGTGCCTGATTGTTGCGATGAACATGTTGATCACCCTCCCTATTCTCCTGACTTGGCCCCGTCTGACTATCATCTGTTCCCCAACATGAAAAAAAAAATACTTGACTGGGAACCAGTATCGCAGTGATGATAATGTTATATATGCTTCTCATGATTTTTCTTTAACAAACAGGATGAAAGCTTCTTCATCAATGGGATCCAAACAGAGCTATACTTATGGAAGACATGTGTGAAACACAAAGAAGAGGGCTATGTTAAAAAACTTTGTCAGCCTATGAACTTTTTAGACGACCATCGTATATTTACTATAATAGAATTGGTTTAGGTTCTCTTCGATAGAGATCGATAATTATCTTGTGTTAATGATTTTTCTTGAAAGAATTACTATCTAAAGTTGTCCATTTGTAAATATTTCGCAAATACAGCTTTGTTTTTTGGGTTCAAATAGTCTGTAAAAAGTCATAAAAACGTTAATTGACGGCGTGTATAAATGATGTATTTTTACAATAATTCTCATAGAAAGCAACTCAAAAGTCAAAAGTTATCCGCACTAGTGCCATTACATATCCTGGTTTTAAATATATTTTTTTTAGAAAGAACGGTGGAGTAATGTATGGCGGCTTGGATTGAGGAATCTGAAAACCGAGTTCGATTTCCAGTCAGATTCATTACATTCGCTTACGTTCTAATACCCTTGGGAAATATATTACCCTAATTCTCCATGTATAATACGTCTTAATCCATAGTACGCACAGCTAAAATTGTGCTGAAATGTGGAAAAATGTTTGTACTCATGCATAATACGCACGCTTTGTTTGGTAACAAAACACTAAAAATTGTACCTTTCCAATTTCATTATGGCCAGCATTTCCTACTTTTATTTAAAAAAAAATGGTTTTAAAAACCGAAGAATTTTATTCTAATTTAGTTTTTTGATAATTCTTATTTTATTTTACGGCAATTTTGTAAAGTTTTACAATATTTCACATTTTTTTAAAGATCTATTATCACAATGTCGGTATATAATAATAAAAGTGATAAAAACGTGACTGAACGAAATTGGCTAGCTGGACTATATACCAATAAACATATGAACATATATACCAATAAACATATGAAAAAAAATTAAAATTAAAATGTTTTTAATCTTCAGCGTCACCCTCACGTTCATTTTTATGTGTGCTTACGTAAACATCACTTTCGTCCACTAAATTATTTTTCTACTTCGTCAATAATTTTCTACGATATATATATATATATATATATATATATATATATATATATATATATATATATATCACTTATACATTGATATACTTATTCCTACCGGTATAAAAATTCATATATATATATATATATATATATATATATATATATATATAATTCATAGTTCTGTTATTTTATATCGAACACTATTTTATTAATATCACCATTAATATATATATATATATATATATATATATATATATATATATATATATATATATATATATATATATGTTGTGTATTGAGACAGCAATCTCTCTTTTGTACATGTTTCATTATAGAGGACAGCCAAGGCACAGCGACTAACCTTTTTATTGAATATGTCTTATTGTCTTTTTTGGGACTCACAGTGTGTAGAGACCTTATAAATGTTCTGTAAGTCCGAGCGTTTTCGGCTATACTTTTAGCCATTATCAACGATAATTCTACTTTTATTTTTTAAACGGATGCATGGGATGTGTGCAAGTATCTAGAGTTATGGGGACGTTTAATTTTCCGAACACAGTCAGCAATTTGTGGCCGTGTTCGTAGTTGATATTATTGAAGAATTTTTTTTTTCTTTTTTATTTAGGCTTTCACTATTTTTTTTAACATATGGATGATGTTATAATGCTTCTATTTGTCAACTAGTATGTTGCGAATAAAGTCTGGTATGTTTGCGTGTGTGTTTAAATGAGTCCTAATGGAGCTGTGGTCGGTTAGGTGTAACGTAAGTCCTCTGGATAGGGAGGTCGTAGTGTATTATTATTTATGAATTTTGTTTGATCAGGAACGCAGGGATATATATATATATATATATTTGCAGGGATATATATATATATATATATATATATATATATATATATATATATATATATATATATATATATTCATTCTTTTTATAGATACAAATATTTAAGTAAATGCTCTGTTTATAATAAACAGTCTTAAACAACATTTACTAGGCTGAATGTCCTCACAGAAAATATTCGTCCTATGAGGATTTCTCGGACATTCAGGCCGGTGAATGTTGTTTCATACTGTTTATCATAAACAGAGTATTTACTTAAATAGTTGTATCTATAAAAATAATGTATAAACATAAAAATATCTTAAAATAATTGTCGGGCTTTGTCCATTTCATAATGTGTCACGTTATATATATCTTGGACACTCGCGTCGTTTTCGGCGTATGAGTGTCAAGCATGTCTGTTCTTTGAACCAGTAGCACTATTAGAACGAATACCCAGACAACTGCACGCCGCCCACCCTTTTTGGGAAAAGCCAAATACAGAGAACTGGTGTATAGTATGTCACAAGTTCCTCAAACGAACCTCCCCTGGTTTAGTATTCAGAGTTTTCCTTCCCTTCGCCAACCAAGACAATAGGACCCATTCTATTACCTCTAGCTGGGAGGAAAGATGAATTCAGGGACGTTAGTGAATATAATGAACTTGACTGGCATTCCTACACGGATCTATCTATTAGTTCACAATTGGGGGATCTTTAAGACAACACACTGAGTGTAATGGTTGATCATCGTAATGAGTTTGACCAAAATTTTGTTTTAGCAATTCTGCTTTAATTAAATGGGAAAACAACTCGCTAAGATGGAAGTGTCTAGAAAGTTTTATAATCGTTAGATCATCAACAATAAATTTATATCTAAATTACACTATTCTTAGCAGATCTTCCGTTGTTATATTGTTGTGTATTTAATCACAACAGCGATTGAATTTTGAATAAAAAAAAATAAAATAAACGAAATCGGTTAGATTATATAACCAAAACATAAACGATGTCTGATCAAAGATTAGCAGAACTGGAGCCATAAAAAAAATAACTACAAATCATATCAATTCGTCATTTAATCTCCTTTGAAGTAGTCTCTTACTGAAGCCGCACTCATTATACAGCGTCGTTTCCATTAATGGAAGCATTGCTGGAAATTCTTTTTTGCGGCCGCCTCGTCACATTCACTTGGGTTTCCTCGACATATTCAAATCTTTTTCCTTTCAAGTGGGATTTGGTTTTTGAAGAAGAAAATGTCGCAAATGCCGAAATCTCTTGAATATAGTGGTTGTAAGACCAGGGAATGTTCTTTCCAAAAATCTTCTGTATCCACCAAAAATTATTACCAGTAATAATTCACACATAATGGTAAGGCATCTGTGGTTATAGTATCTTACCATTGTGGGGAGGTATTTCCAGGAGTAGATATAGGTGATATTTCTACCCCACCCAGTACAAGTCAAGTAACATAGGGAGGACAAGAAAGGTTAGTGTTAATTTTTGGCAATTTTCACCTGGTTTCGACGACATCATTTTTGAACTGACAGAAATGTTCAGAATACATTCGACTAATTTGTTTGTATTCAAACAACGAAAGGATAATGTCAAAAAAGAGCAGGTATTTTGGTTCTGAGTGTACAAGGTTTGGAGTGACAGGGTGTCATCGATTTCTATTTTTTCTTCAGTGGTGTGCAGTAATATGAATCTATCGTTGGGTGTGTGATGAAATTTGTTTAGCCTTCAAAAGTATTGAGTCATCTGTGATTGCCTCAGATTTTTATTACGCCCAGGCACTGTTGTCGATTAGTTGTCCTACGGCCATTGTCTACAATTGACATTACTTGAATGAAGCGTACGAAAGCTGTAACGCTGTACAAACACACTGGCAACCCATACCATTGAGCAAATTAAAGTACTATAGACTGGCCCAGAAATTGTCCTGATTTAAATCCAATCGAGAATCTGTGGTCAATCTGCAAGATACGACTTCGTGGAATGGACGTATACATGTTAGTATATATATATATGTAATTCGTGTAACATGTGCACGTATTCATGTTTCCTTGGAAAAATACGAAAAAAAGAGTAAATAAAAATGGAATTATTCATTTCGTTTCAATTAATTTGCACAAGGCCATATTTTCTGCTCAGGTATCTCGCTGAAATTTGTTGCCGCATATTTCTTGATAGATGTTAAATATTTACCTGTTTTATAAAGTATCTATAGTAAATTATTTATGATTTAACGAACACCCCATATATATATATATATATATATATATATATATATATATATATATATATATATATATATATATATAGAAGCAGTATTATGTACAATTTTCTTAGTATTGAGATTGTACATAATACTGCTTCTACTGATCTCAAACATATTCATCTCCTATATCGTAATCAAATGCATACTAATTATAAACAAGATGAAAATATACTAAAAAATTTAGTATATTCTAATATAACAACTACAGATCCTAGCAAAAATAATAAATTAATCATATACTACACTAAATCTAGTATATCCAACTTAATAATTCTTCTCCCACGGTTAGCGATTTGTAAAAAACCAACATAGTTTATAAATTCAAGTGCCCTTTGGGAGAGTGTATCTCCAACGAATTAAATAATATTTATGTTGGTCACACCACAAACTCGCTTTCACGACGCTTGACACTACATTTAAATGAAAACTCTAACATTTTTAGGCATTTAAAACAACATGCCTGCCCGCACACACAATTCCGTAAAATACTTGTTGAAAACACAATTATACTTCGACATGAAAACAATAGACAAAAACTAAAAATACTTGAAGCATTATACATCAAACAGTTGAAACCGAACCTAAATAAAATCAATTATGGCATCTCTACAAATATTCTTAAATGTCTATAATTGGTAACAGAAACCACTGGTTTATACCAACGGCTTTCGATTCATACTTCTACAATTAACTCTCGTGTGGTCATGTGTGACGTCATGAGATGCAGTGCGATTTTCGCTTCTAGCGTCTTATATGCACGTGTTTATCGTTGCTTAGAAATCTTCTATGTAAACATTGACAGACTATCATCACTGTCTTGTCCGTATATTGTTTAATATGTTGTAATTGGCATCTTTGATAATGGCTTAAGTAAGCCGAAAGCTTAGATTGTATTAATAAAAAAATATGGATCACTACTGTGAATTTCTTTCTTCTTTCAACGATAATGTTATTAAACTTATCAGAAGTTACGAAAAAAATTACATAAAATAAATAGACAACACTTGTCTATATTATTTAATGAAACGTGTATGAATGAAAAGATGCTGCCTAAATACACACAATTTAAATATATATATATATATATATATATATATATATATATATATGTTAATTTTATTAGGACTCTTTATAACATATTTCTAAATGGGAAGCACGAGCTTAAGCAGACCTACCTTGATTGATTCCTGTATTTATCAATCCACCCACGAGGATCGAATGTGGCACAAGGCCGTTTTAATGTGGGTATCCCCGAGCCCGAAGGCTCGGCCAAAAATATGGCATTTCTGAACCCGCCTAGACGGGTTAAGGCCCTGTCAACCTCCCCGGACGAAACCTTGCCTTTCGGCAAAGCCTCGTCCGGGTTACCCCCTGCTAATGCAGAGACATCGACAGTCGCCGAGGAATCTCTTGGTTCCTCCACTCTCTTCCCGGTACCAACCATATTTATATGATCGGTACTCCACTATGCAAATTAGGTGGATCCTTCCACAAGAACCAGCAATACATTTTTGAGGAGAAAAAATATTACCAACAATACGTCTTTGGAAGAAATATATCCAGCAATAAAAATCTTGTCGGCATTAGATAATCCACTGAGGTTGATATATTAAGTTGGTGCAAAAATAATGACGTAATAATGTCGTTTTTTGACGTATTTTTTAACTTCAAAAAACGACATTATTACATCATTATTTTTGCACCAACCTGATACCATGAAACAAACCAAACCATACCAAATAAGCAGACTGTTTTCACTGACATGTTTTCCAACAGGGAATCCGGGTCTTGATATTTAACCTTGGGCTATGGTAACTACCTGTTTATTTTGTTCAGGAGAAAATAAATTTAGCTAGAAAAGGCGACATTTTTTAGTTGATACAGGCTTCACTTCTACCATTAATCCTCTCGTTGAATAAACTTTCAGCGATGGGATTTCATTAGATATTTCTTTTAAAAAAAATGGCGGGATTTCATTAGGACCGTTACTACTACATCGTCTGTTTCTAATTTGACTTCTGTTTGTCCTGTTTTGTTGAATGGGCAAAATGTTCTCTTTATACTTGTAATTCATTGACTCGTTTTATTAGTATATTAAAAATATCTAGCGCATTCAGTGTTGATCATTCATTACTTTGAATTATAAATTCATTCTTCAAATATTTCTCTGATCTTGCGCCCAGTGAATAAAAATCCATTTCGGTTAAAGAGAGACTGTTGAAGTAGACAGTTTTCTTTTGTCCGCATTTGGACGGGAGGGCCAAGAAATAATATCGATTCTTGCTCAAATAAATGCCAAGAGATCGATTTCCCCAATTTTAGTTTACTGCTTTGTCGTCCATCGATATCAGAGAGCGATAGATGTCTGAAATCATACAATAACTGAAAATAGTAAGAAGTCCAGAGTTTAGAACTTTGATTTGAATCATGTCTCTTATTAGCAATCAACTCCAGATACATAAAGTTCAAATCTATTTAAATAGCGACTTTCTCTGTACCAACGTATATAATAAAAATAAAAATCTCATAAACCATTTATTAGGTTGGTGCAAAAATAATGTCGGTTTTTGACGTATTTTTTGACGTCACAAACCCACCTAATATATTGTTCGGACTGCTGTCCTTAATTTTATTACCATATATACGACGTTTCGGCCGTTGAACCTTCGTCAGGAGATATTTGTTTGAATTTCGAACTGAAACCTTTGCCATGCCTTTGGATAACTTAGTTTTAACTCAACTCTTCAAGATTTTGTTTTCGCAAAGGATTGAACTCAAAGCTCTTTTGGGTCTAGTCACTTTTTGGATCAATCAACCAGCGCTTTTTAGCGGATATGACGATAAAGGTGGCATTTATCAATCCACCCACTGGGATAGAATGTGGCACAATGCCTTTTTAATGTGGGTATCTCCGAGTCCGTAAGCCCAGCCAAAAATAAATAACCATCCAAACCCGCCGAGGCGGGCCAGTTCCGTCAACCTCCCCCAACGAAACCCTACCTTTCGGCGGAGCTTCGTCAGGGTTCCTCTCTGCAAGCAGAGAGTTCGACAGACACCCGACCCGGCAGCTCACAAAGCGCAGATACTACACTTTGATCCTAGCCACCGGGCCGAGCGGGTATTCTTTTTATAGATGGTATTTATAAATCCACCCACGGGGATCGAATGTGCCACAAGGCCTTTTTAATGTGGGTATCTCCGAGCCCGTAGGCCCAGCCAAAAATAAATAACCATCCAAACCCGCCGAGGCGGGCCAGTTCCGTCAACCTCCCCCAACGAAACCCTACCCTTCGGCGGAGCTTCGTCCGGGTTCCTCTCTGCAAGCAGAGAGTTCGACAGACACCCGACCCGGCAGCTCACAAAGCGCAGATACTACACTTTGATCCTAGCCACCGGGCCGAGCGGGTATCCTTTTTATGACGATAAAGATGAGGACAACAGCCCAAACAATGTAAATTATGTAAATATTTACAATATCTCATCTCTGACATATAGACAGAACCTGACGAAGGCCGGATTGTACAACGGCCGAAACGTCGTGAAGGTGACAGTAAAGATGAGAGAAACAGTTCGAACAATGCAAAGCCTCATCTCAGTAATATAGACAGACGAAAAATCCGATATTTAAATCTTCTGAAAATGATGTCGTTCTGATAAGATACAAATGCTAAATGCCGTCTTTGTACAAAGGACAACGGAAATCGGGGTGATGAACGTAACACCATAAGGTACACGGATGACGCCATTTTGATAAAGGATGGAAAGATTGAATGATTGGATTTTTTTTTTATCTTATCAACCTTTTTCAGGTTAATTAAAGCCAGAAAATATGTTTAGATTTTAAGAATTTTAGGTGGAGATAATTATTACTGATAGAAGTCCTACTAATTAACACATTGCTTGGTGGAAAAGAGGTGGAGTCTTGCCTTTCCCAAGGATATTTGCGCGTAAATAAATATAATTAACCCGACGGGAATTGGAACTTGGCTCTGCGATTAACAATTCCGAGCCATTATACATACCTGCACATCCAAGCTTATGGCACCTGGCATTTCCAAGCTGTCATCCAACGTATTAGTGACCCAGAAAGACCGTTGATCGGTGTTTAAACATGACATGGCCGTAAGCTTATAGAAAAAAAAAAAACGTAAGAATACCGAGACAAATAATAAAGTCAAGTGGGAAGAAAACTGATCTCTCTTTAGCCATGTTGATTGCAAAAAAAAAAACCCAAAAAACAAAAAACAAAAACGATGTGTTAAAAGAACGATTTTTTTTTCTGAATGTCGCTATTATTTTAACTACCTTCGCTCCTTGGTGATTTGATTTTTTTTTTTTTTTTTTTTGGTTTGAGAATTGACAACAAGCATAATAAAGATCTATATCATATCAATCTTCCAGTATGCCAGAGATGAAGTGGTAACAGATATTTATCTCTACAGAAGGATACTGAAGATTCTATCGAAGGAACGTATAAGAAATGATGAAGTTTTAAAGAAAAAGGGAAACAAAAAGGACATTTAGAGTTAGAATCAGACAGAAACATTTGAAAGAAGAAAGATTGCCTGGAGAATTTGACGTTCACGTGATATTCGGCAGAAGGAAACCATGAGTAACCGGCCAAAGAAGTGCGTACAAATCGATAGTAGATCAGATAGTGTTAGAGTACAACGATAAACATCGCTAAGAGCAAAAAGGAAATTGTGGAGATCCTTAATCGTTCACACCTTTAAAGAAGACTTACGAATAAGAAATATACGTGTTGGAAACAAATGATGATTGTTTTAATCATTTTACCCCAAGCAAGGCAATAAAGCCACTAAGACACAAGGGATTACTAAGTGTGAAAAAGAAAAAAATATTAACGAGCGAGGACAATGAAAGAAGAGTAACCAAGGAGAGAAAAGATAACTATTGTAATTGCACTTAAATATTTGAATATCAAAGTTTGATCGAAAGCCAAAAAATCGGAAGAGAAGTGCTGTAGAATAAACTGTTAGCAAAGTACTTGCGGTTACATCTAACCATTTCACATGTAAAATGATGAGACCTTGCCGAAAATCTAGTATTAAGCTTAAATTCATAAACTCTATATAGCGTAACGGAAAGTACATTAGAAACATTATCATGAAAGTATTTATAAAAAAAAAAGCCCAGGGCAACTACGTTCAGGCGGTGAGTTAGGGATTGCAGTCGAAATGATGAGAAAAATATGCTAGTAAGAGTTCCTCATACGACAGGTGCGGTAAAAGAAACTGTTAGCATAAAACTTACGGTTACATCTGTGGAACCCCGGAAAATGCAAGAGATTTATGTAGGCTGCAGATTTGAATTTCTATATTCCTGATTAACCAATCAGCTACGTCGTATGAGGCACGCTGTAGTCTTTGAATTTTCAAACAAAAATGTGTATCTGTCAATATTTCTTTGATGAGTTATTTTGTACACTATTTACATTATTCGGACTATCGTTGCCATATCTATCACAACGACAGCACTCCAGCCTTCTTCAGATAGTTGGAATCACTAGGGTAGAATGTTCTAGTTCCACGTGCCATGTCTAATAGATATCAGTTCAGCTAATTTCCCTCTGAAAGTTCTACACTCCCATAACCAGGTAATGAACTCAAACTCTTTGGGTCCTATCACTGGATCTAACTAATGCTTTTATCCACTGTGCCATGTGTCCTTGAGGATATCTGCGTATGAATTTCTGGGTATTATGAATCTAATGTCTTCACCAAACTTTTTTTATCAGTGCTCATATTGCAATTTTTGCTGTTATCATTTATTTCTTTACCAGAGCTCATATTGCAATTTTCGTTGCTATTATAACTTTTCTCTGGCACTTCTTATTACTGGTTCTCATATTGTATTCATTTCTATGCTTGGTCGGCTCAGGAGATGTTTGTGGCCTAGTATATGTGCTGATTCCTTAAGTTTACGAAACATTGAGATAAATATTGCAACAAAGATTAGGACAATAGTCCGAATAATGTAAATAGTGAACAATGTGTATCATGTCCTACGAAAATGATCAACAATATTTCACTCTTAAAATCGATATTTGAAAGTTTGAAAAGTTTTAAAATATTTATTAACCAATAAATTTGGGTTTTTCTAGAGCTGATGTTTCGGTTTCAAAATCGATCGTATTAGTTCACAGAGTAAGTTTTTCAGTTAATCTTTGACCAGAGTCGAGTTTTCGTTA
>OZ010613.1:9426534-9456534 GCA_963932145.1 Acanthosepion lycidas | reverse complement strand
ATCGATTTCAGTTAAATAAAAAGAAAAAAAATTGTCTCAACTAGCCAGGGTGTGATCAGATCCCAGGGCCCTAGCAGGTTTTTAAAACCGTCGATCGTACCGATTTATAAATGTAATATCTCTGTAACTAATTTTTTTTTTTACCAGAGCTCATATTGCAATTTTGTTGTTATTACTGCTTTTGTCTACCACTCCGTATTACTGGTTCCTATATTGTAATTGTTGTAACCTAGGGAGAGTTTACTGAATAGAATGATCATACACACGATGGTTGGTAATAAACGATAATACTTAGAACAAGAACAACACACATAAGATCCGCCTGCGGCGCGTAGAAGAAGTAGTCAACTGCTAGAAGTGAGTCATGTGAATTCCACCATGAATCTCCAACTGCATGATATCTACTAATTATCCCAAGCAGTCAGATGTGACACAAGGCCGAATTTAATGAAGGGATATCTGAACCCGTAGGCTCGGCCAAAAATTCCCCGTAGGCCCCGTGTAAAACGAGGTCGAGAAGCTGTTTCCCGGGACGAGTCTCTGCCTTTCGACATGGCCTCTTCAAGGGATTCTCTCTGCCCGGAGACAGAGTTTGACCAGCACAGCTGAAGACGAATTTCCAACTTCAGGATATCTACCAACCACCACACGCGCTCAGATGTGGCAGAAGGTCGGATTTAATATGGGGTATCCGAGTCCGTAGGCTCGACCAAAAATTCCTCGTAGACCCTTTGTAAAACGGGGTCGGGTAGCTGTTTTCTGAAACGAGACTCTTCCCTACGATATAGCCTCGTTTGATGGATCCTCTCTAACCGAAGACAGACAGTTTGACCAGCACAGCTGGAGACGAATTTCCAAATACAAGATATCTAAGCAAGCACCCCATGCGGTCAGATGTGGCAGAAGTTCGAATTTCATATGAGGTATCCGAGTTCGTAGGCTCGACCAAAAATTCCTCGTAGACCCTGTGTAAAACGGGGTCGGGTGGCTGTTTTTGGAAACGCGACTCTGCCCTTCAACATGGCCTCGTCTAGCGATCCTCTCTTACCGCAGACAGAGAGTTTGACTAGCACAGCTGGAAACGAATCTCCAACTGCAGACCAACATACAGTATTAACTACAGTATTTAGGTTAATGGGGACATACCCATTATCGTCCGTACATATGCTACAACAGTAATGATGTAAATAATTACAATACCTCATCTCAGAAATATAGAGAGATATAGATCAAGATATTTAGTGGAATCAGAGGTAGGAAGACGATTCCTAATGGATGAGAAGAGGGGGTCTTTATTGATGTGGTAATATGCCGCTGTGAGGTCGACATAGCGGTTATATAATTTTCTCTTGAAGAATTACGCAATTTTCTAGAGTTGTTTGATGATATATTCATTCACTGGTGTCTTCCATGGCACATGACCCAATGAATAAAAACTTTGGTTGAATCTAGTTACTTGACCCAAAATGTTCTGAGTTAAAAAAATACCTTGGAGATTGAGTTAAAGTGATATAACCAAGCTAAATGGACGAAGCTTGGTAGGGATAACTAGAACAGTATGACCTAGTCTACGAAATAAATTATTAAGTTCGAAATACTATACACTTGAAGAAGGCCGGGGCGTACAACGACCGAAACGTCGTGAACATCACAATAAAGATAAGGACAACAGTTTGATTAATATAAATAATGTAAATGATGCCTGAAGCTATCGTCTTAATTTACAAGAGCCAGATGAGATGGAAAATTTATTATTGCAGAAATATATGGACAGTTTTCCCTTTCTCGTATTGAGGGCTCAAAAACGTCTCGTGACAAATACACCCCCTTTCTCATAGACGAAACGCCGAAAAACGCTGTTTCATCGATATTTCCATGGAAAGCTTTCAGTATAACTGCTATGGTTCACGTCCTTTACCAAATGATGGTCCAAGGTAGAATGATATAAAGAAGAACTCGAACACTGATATGGAATAACACAGATATATTACAAACAGGAATATATACAGAGAAGTAGGAAGTGTTAGTACGAACAATCAGGTTTAGTAGGGAGAACAATGTAGTCTCGACCAGTATCACTATTCCAATGTCTTGTAGGAATTGTCTGAACGCGACTCTGTTTCTGACTGCCTCTGACTCGACTGACTGACTCGCTCGCTCTGACTGACTTACAGACACCTGACGGACCTGACGGACCTCACTCCAGACTTCAGACTGAACAGTATTTAGGACATCATGCAGTTTAACGTGGGATCTCCGAGCCACGAGATTCTTGGGATACGTTTTCAAATGTTCAGTTTTAATGTCAAGTGATGTTTTGGTATTTCTCATTTCTGTTGGGATTATTAACTTCCTCATCATTTGGTTATTGTTTAATTTTTGGTGGAGAGTGTGTAACGATTGTATTCATATTGGTATAATGATTTTCCAAGCGAAGCTTAGATGTGACACAAGGCCGAAAGTAGGGGACACCCAGTGAGAATCGAACTCACTACTCAGTGGTAATTGTTCTAGCGAGACAAGCTTGGCAAACATTACACCGCCTCGTGGTGCCCAACTCATATTGGTATATGTTCTATTTCTACAGGCAGCTTGT
Organism: Acanthosepion lycidas; assembly: GCA_963932145.1. Classification (NCBI taxonomy): domain Eukaryota; kingdom Metazoa; phylum Mollusca; class Cephalopoda; order Sepiida; family Sepiidae; genus Acanthosepion; species Acanthosepion lycidas. Next base: position 9,453,938 of record OZ010613.1, on the reverse strand, counting down.
GTGTTGTTTTCCACTTCACCTTGCGTCTTAGTTTGTCTTGTAGGTATTAAATTTTCCAAGCCTTCTTTCACTATTACATCCTCTAGAACTGTCAACTGTCACTTCCTTCGAAGTCGCCTTTTTGTTTACATTTTTCTGAAACTTCATTTTTGGTAAATGATATTCAGCAGCCATCTGTGGAACCATATTTCTGTTACTTAAACTATCTTCTTAATCTGCGAGGAGAATTTCCATATCGCAGAACGAATACAGTATAACAGTTCAGTAATATTTACTTTGTTTCTAAAAATCTTTTTCTTTTTCTTTTTCTTAATTCGTTGCTTAGCTTTTTGAAGACATACCCTATCGCAAAGTATCTTCGAATTTAAGTATCACTGATTCCGTTCTCTGCTTAAACATTTCCCTTATATTTAAACTTTTTTACTTATTTGATTAATTAATTAGTGTTTGCAATTTTTCCTTTGCCTGTTGGGCTGTTCATTTTGCCAACAACAATGTCTTCCGGTTTAGCAAGAGCTTAACATTCGATTGGCTATGTTGTGCCTGTGGTAAAGGATACTACAGTAAATACCCTCGCGCTTAAAGGCTCATATTAGTAATGGTTTCCTGACCATTGACTTCCTCCAACCTATTGATTGTCTTCAATCTATGAAGGCCAGCGATACAGTCAGTGTCATTACCGTATTGCATAAATATCTGTTGACCCCATTCTGTTACATTGAGCTAGATGGCCGTCGACACTAACCTTAACCCGAAACCGGACCCTAAAAGAGGTTCATCCTTTCGTTGTTTTTAATCCTGCTGCCTGTATACTCACCAGAAATTATGTATTGTTTGATTACAGAGTATCAGCAATTAAATATAGAATATGCTCCGTCAGAAGTAGTTTCGCCTAACATCGAAAATTGGTAAAAAGACAAAATATTAACGTGAAAAATCGAGTCATAATCTTAAATAACCTCATTAGATCTAGGCTTTTATGTGGTAACTATGGTAACAGTAAACCCTTTCAGAAATATCCAACCTGTCAGTTAAATAAAACCGCTTTCTGAGATCAATGGTGAAAAAAAAGATTTCAGAGACGTAAGCCTTTGGATCTTGTTGAAGATAATACGTCTTCGAATATAGTGGATTGGCGCTACAGAATCACAAGCAAATAACAGTACCAAACCAAATGAATCACATCACTTGAGGACTACCAACAGCAGCAACAACTAAAATGGATATCATTTGCAATTCAAGGAGAAAATAATAGTATACTCAAGTTGTTGACATTTTACACTACTGCAAATACAAGTTTAGGAAAGAGTCCCCCGTCAGTACTAAAAAGAGAAATATCAGCTACTGAAACAGAGAAACCTATTTTCCTGCGAAATAGTCTATAAATTTCAAACGAATGAGGTACTGGCTGCTCGGTCAATGAATGCCAAACGTTTCCTTGTAGGGAAACGGCTAATATTAACATTACTAGCAGCGTTAGTAAAGTGACCCGAAACGAGGTTAATTATTTAAATATTTCGAAATTTATAACGGTTTTATAAGGTCAGAGTGACATCAAGGTGATTCCATTTAGGATGTTTTCATTTCTTTATCAAATGGTTTCTGCGGTTTAACAAAGTTTATAGAATTGAGTATCAATGTGCTTACAAACACAGATGAAAATAAAAAAAAATATTAAGGATTATTTAACGATCCCTGCATACAATATACACACATATATTATGTTTATATATACATATTATTACTATTAATTTAAACGTTATGCCCGGACTTGAGTAGACGTTAAACGTTATTTTGTTAAATCTACTGGCTTGGACATTCAAAAAATCTTTTTAAAGAAAAATGCTTCCCCTTCGACATGATGTGGACCTGCATCCTCCTCTGCATGTATGTAGAAATGTTGCCTTTTTCATTATTTGTTTATATATATATATATAATATATATATATATATATATATATATATATATATATATTAATATAAATTATATACATAATATTAGTGGTCAATATATATATATATATATATATATATATATATATATATATATATATATATATATATATATATTAGGTTGGTGCAAAAATAATGACGAAATAATGTCGTTTTTTGACGTATTTTTTAACGTCAAGAAACGACATTGTTACGTCATTATTTTTGCACCAACCTTATATATATATATATATATATATATATATATATATATATATATATATATATATATATATATATATTCCCAAGAGGATAGAATCCAGGTAGAACTCAATGTCCAGGACAGAATAAGAATATAATATTAAAGGCTCAAACACTAATATTCCATGGTTATAATTTATTAAATTGGAATCATAATCACGATCCAATTCATCAGATCTCGTGATTACGATTCCAGTTTATAACCAGAGAATTTGTGTTTGAGGCTTTTATATCATATATATATATATATATATATATATATATATATATATATATATATGACTATTTATGTAGTGATTTTATAACATATTTATGCTATAAATTTTTTTAAATATATATATATGTGTTAATCAGCGGGTCTTATTAACACAATATAAAATTTGAAATAGTCTCATTTTACACACTGACACAATAAACAGTTTGTAAAATTCTGCAATTTTTTAAATTCGTAGGGGAAAATGATCATTAACTAATGGTTTCTTAATTCCAATTTTTCGATATATAATTCAGTCTCAGCCTAAGTAAGACAGTACAGTCAAGGGGTTACATAGTGTGGAGGAATTAGGACAAAGAACACAATAAGACTATCATTCTTATTCGATGAAATCCAACGCTGGATCACGCTGGCCTTAGAAAATCCATTAATCAATAGGAAATAATTCCTTTCAATCTGAATTCTTTGACGATCTTTATATTCCGCTTTTCCCAGACGCAAACTTAAAATTGCATGGCATTTTAGTGCATTCTGTGCTGCAATAATAGAATTAATATATAAATTTAATTTTTAAAGATCACCGAGTTCTTTCATCTGTAATTGATTATACGTTCATGGAAATGATTTCCCGTTGACTTCCACCATTCTCTTTTATTATTTCACCGACAGTGATTTACAAAGGAGGCCACATATGGAGCAAGTGTGAGGATTGTGAGATGAGATCACTGTTAGATTGGCTGACCTTATAGATCTTGCTCTCGCTTCTTGAAGATGATTCAGACAAGCAGATTGAAAATTGCTGAGTCCACTAAAACACGTTTGTCTTCATTCTATCCGCGCCAAAGCTAAGCGCTCAAGGGTATTATGTGGTATATTGACTGCTGACAAGTTGCTTTTCAGCTTGTCTTTGTATATATATATATAAACTTCGAAAATATGAGGTAACATATTTTAACGAGACAGCTGAGCAGTAAATACACCCTGGTGCATATTAATTGAAACAAAATGAATAATTCCGTTATTATTTACTCTTTCTTATTGTTCTTATGAAACATGACCCGGTGCACATGTTATTACTTAGTATGTCCATACAACGAAGGCATTCTTTGCAGATTGACTACAGATTCTCGATTGGAGGATGTAAATCAGGAGAGTTTCGGGCCAATCTAAAGTACTTTGATTTGCTCACTGGTAAGTGTGTTCGTGCACCGTTACAGCTTTCGTACGCTTCTTTCGAGTAACGTTTATAACAGACAATGGCCCTAGGACGACTAATCGAATGTCGAGACAATAGTGTCTGGGCGTAATAAAAATCTTATGCAATCACGGATGGCACAATATTTTTGAAGTCCAAGCAAATTTCATCACCCATCCCAATATAGATTCATATTACTGCACAGGACTGCAAATGACATAATCTGAGGAAAAACAGAAATCGATTACACCCAATCACTCCAGTGGGTTTAAAACTGACCGTATGATGAAAGAAAGGGAACTAAATGGGTTGTTGCAATTAATTTTCACAGGGATGTAATTCTAAATGATTCCAGCATGACCTTCTTTTAAACACTAGGACAACAAATGTAATGGTGTTTGGGGTCGCACAGACTTCACAGACGTCCCGCTGGAGGTTGAGTGGATAGTAGTCAGTGATGATTTTGTGTATTTAGGCTAAACTATGATACCCAGGATATGTCTAGGCGGGAGATCAAGTGAAGGCTGGCAGCAGCAAAAAGCGATACGACAAAAATGAAAAGTGGAAATGACTACATTGACAGAACGTAAGCTGCCGATTTCATGAGACACCTTGGAAGTGTTGAAAGAAATCTCCCGAAATTAGGGGAACCCTAGATGTTGGTATTTTATTAATCCGGCAATGTAGTAGGCAAATGCACAACGTTTCCGTATTTCGCTGTTTATAAGACGCTTTGATGGATAATATACACCCCCGCCCCAATATATATATATAATGAAAAAAAAATTTCAAAGAAAAACTTTACAATTGTATTTCCTGGTTATAAACTTAAATTTATTTCGCAGTTGGTCTACATTGCATCTTCAGTTGGTTATGAAGATGCAGCATAAACTAACCGTGAAATAAATTTAAGTTTATGACTAGAAAATTCAAATGTAACGTTTTTTTTATTTTTTTCTTAATTCTTTTGCCCTGTATGAGTTGTTATTATTCTCATACATTAAAGTCTTTACTAGATGTTTTACCTGGATATTAATCTTTTAGGAACTCCTCGGGATTATCCACATAAACAAATGATATTATATATATATATATATATATATATATATATATATATATATATATATATATATATAATAAGATGAATTTACTAACTTAAAAATATGGTTCCATCGCTACACAGGAATTACCATGCTTCAAAAACAGAAACTAAAAATTTCAACTCCAGTTATAGAATTAAATTAAAGTTCCTTGACCTGTTTCATTTTCAATCGAATTTTTAAAACCACATACATTCATCATAGTATTTTCTAAGGATACGGTGAAATTCAATCATTTTGACAAGGGATGGTAGGATATTCATTTTCATTGACAACTATTGTATCAAAATATGAACTATTTTCGAAAAAGGCTTAAGTTAATGTAGGGTAGGGTCGCCTGGGCTTTATCAACGACAAGTTTTTCGGAACTTTTGTTTCGCTGTTAAATTTGTACTTGAATACATAAAGATTTTTTTTCTAAAAGGGTTGTTTGTACATGAATACGTCGTTATTGAACTACAATTTTAAAATATTATTCCTAATTTTAATTACTAATAGACTATGCTTCTTTTTAAAACAAATAAATCAAATAGAATTAATTAAATTATTTACAAATTATTATTAAATATCAAATATAAATATGTATATTTCTTTTATCAGCCTTTTTTAAACATTATTTAAGAAAAGTTCTGACAATGTCAGCAAAGAATAGTTAGTTCATTTCTTTAATTAAGTAAATTTTTATTTTTTTATAAATCTAGTAATATATATTTTCTCATGTATGCACAAAGGACATGGATCATTTAATCACATACATATTCCAGCTTTTCTTATTAATTTCCATTTCACAGTAGTTGTTTTATTGGTTTCTTTTAAGTGCCAGGAATATTTCGATAGGGACGTCTGATTTCGGTATTTATTTATCCTAAAAGAACTTTGATGTTGGTTGAACCGCTTCTTGAACCCCTGTCTTGTGCATACAATGTAGACTTTTACGTTGTCTGGATCCTCAATAGATGAGTTATTGCATTGGTATACTAATGATTCAGTGCGACATTTATTATTAAGAGGACAGTTATGAGGATTTCTGCAGTTACATATCTTTTGTTTATCTTCATTTCTTTTAATTATTATACTGTCTAAATTTCTTTGATCTTGGTCTAAGTGTTTATGTAAGATATTAGCATTATGTTTCTTAATAATTTTTTCTAAGTTTTCAGTACAACTGTAACTTAATTTTAGGGTATTTTTATTGAAAATAGTACTGAGTTTACTATTTGAGGAAAATGTTTAACGATTAATGCATGGATTTTTTGTCCTAATTTGTTCTTTACCATTTGGTTGCATGGGGACGTATACCAAATTATTTTTCTACTTTTGTTTTTTCTCTGTTTTCCATTTTCATTTTTTATGTAAGTTAGTTTTGGGCTTTTGTAGCGACTAACTTACAGAGCTTTATTATAGAAATTAATATGTTCATAGAAAATCACATTTGCTGAATTTGTACTTATTCTCTTTTCGATAGATAAAGGCATATGCTTAATTATAGATGGAGGATTATTAGATTTAGAGTGTATATATAAAAGATTAGCATTATTTTTTTATATAAGGGATGTATACATTTTTCATTAAATCTGATACAACAAGGAAGTTCACCTTTTTTAATTTAGTGCTTACAGTAATTTTTAAGTTCAGGCATTTAAATTCTCTATATATCTTTCTAATTTTATCGATTTTAAAGTTTGTAGAGTTTTTTTTTTATAACCATAAGTTCATCGTCTCTGTATAATCCAATGTCAGTTATATTCATTTTACGATATGTTGTGAGATTGTTTAATATAAAAAGACTTGTAAGGTTGGAAGATTCAGCTGAAAAATAAAATAGCATTCCGGACAATCTTGACAAGTTTCGCCCAACTATTTAAATAGCGTCTCTGAAAACGTTGTTAACTTAATTTTAAAACACTAGACTTATTTTATTTTCAAGGGCTCAGAATAGGATTTAACTGGCTGTCACTCTGCAGCCAAAACTTAAAATTCCTGTCGCCGACTTACAATTTATAGGAAGGACTTTTGGGGATATATTATAGATAATGCGTCTTATAAACAGCTAAATGCGATAATTATGAATATACCAATCCGTTACTCAATACTGGATTAAATAAATGCTCTAATGAATATAGTTTTTAAGAACTCTGATATTAGTTATAAATTTACAAAAATTCATCATTGATATTAGGTTTATAAAAATATAGGTTTCATGCTGTGACCTAATAATGTCAAAAATAACATGGTTTGAAGTCGTGGACATCTAGGAATGAAAATGAAAATAAATTAATAATTAAAATTTTCAAATCAAAATCAATAATGCTTAAACATTGATAGATTTTATAGCTATTCTGAAAGCGTAGCTTATACATGGCTGCAGTAAGGGCTGAACTCATTAATCAGACGTAATTGTTTATTATCTACCACTTCTGGTCTGATGTTCCTGCTATATATTTAGAGATTGTTGATAAAATCCAAAGAAGGATCTACAATGTTATTGTCCTTACCTAGCATCTCGGCTTCATTCACTTTCTCACCGCCGTAATGTAGCGTCCCAGTGACTTTTCTACAGTTACTTAATTCTTCTAATGAACTTTCCTCCATGCTACCTAGTTCCGTGATTTTAAGCGCAGTACTAGATTGGCGGCAAATTAATTAATGACAATTTTAAAATACTTAAACATTGATTGATTTTATAGCCATTTAGAAAGCGTAACTTAGACGTGACTCATGGTCAAAAGTAGCTACACACAGTGAGGACTGACATGACTAATCAGTGGTAATTGTATATTGCTGCCACATTCCAAACCAACACTGATTTTAAATTAGATACATATATATTATGTTACATAAATAAGGATAGTTTTAATTTATGTGTAGGTTAAAAACATATGATAGTGCTTACCGTACTGTGAAATTTTTACGAGAATTGTTTACGTTTTTTTTTTTTTAATTTTAATTAGAATAATCTAGAAAGTTTATTTTTTAATTCTGTTTAATTTTCACCATAATATAAGGTTGGTGCAAAAATAATGACGTAATAATGTCGTTCTTTGACGTATTTTTTAACGTCAAAAAACGACATTATTACGTCATTATTTTTGCACCAACCTAATAGATAATATTAAGTTAAAAAAAAGACTATTTACTAATAATAAATGAAAAGCTTAGTATAAATCATCGAACAGCAATATTTTTAAAAGGAATTCCAACTCTTTATTTATAAACGTGCTAATATTTGTAGATACGTTTGTTCATATACGACATTATAAGAAAATAAGAGAGATAACTATAGTAAATTTAAAATCAAGGTATCTACAATTCAATAATAGATTATGAAGACACTTTTCTTAAATTATTCAATTTACTGAGTGCATATAAAATTTGAGTTAATATAAAATTTGCGCTGACTTCAGTTTCTTCAATTATGCTTCGCAATTAAATACACAGTAGAACACAATTAAATCTGTCATCAGGCAGTCAGCACGTCAACAACTTAAATGAATAGATACTGTCAGGTTAAGAAAATGCATTTCTGTGATATATTAAGCACATATTAAATAACATTTAGTTCGGATCAGATTAATTATACTTTAAATTAGCTAATATTGCTCAAATAACGTTTCAGAAAACTATATATACTATATAAGATTTTTAATAAAGAGAATTACATTGGAATAAACGTGGGCTAAAAATGGCGCTAAAATCAACTTTTTTTAGTAAAAAATACTTCCAGTCAATTTAAATTAGCTTTGAAATAGAGCAAAGTATTTTGCTTAATGGAAATATTAAATTTAATCTATTAACTTGAAATTAAAAGTGAAATAAAAGCTTCAAGAAATTTAATTTTTTGTAATTTATTTTTTAATTTTAAAAATTTACGAATCTGTGGAGGTACCTATTCTAATTCTAATTCTTTATTTTCAGTGCACGAAAATAGACGTCGGAAACATTCAACATTTTTATCGACTTGGCTGTTGTCCAGTCGCGTTTGTAAATTATTGGCTTCATATCCGAACAAGCAAAAAGAACACAATAATTTTATTCATAATTTATTATTAGGTCACAAGTAAAATTTGCCGGGCATTTTCATTTTTTACCTTCAAATGTTAAAACACAAAAGAAAAACATAACGTCTGCACGAGAAAAAAGGAATAAGTTGCATATTTTTTTCTTGCTGACTAGACATTCAAATTGTATGAGTTTGGGGTAGGGGTTATTTAAGGGTGAACTGATATTGTTATTTAAGGGGCCAACATTTCTCCCAAACTTTTACTCTTGCATGATTTCCAAATCATTTCTGTCTGAATTTCTGGGACGACGAATTATCGTTATTTATATTATTTACATGCAGACTATTTTACTCGTCTATGTTTTGATCACAACATTTCGATATTTTTGCTTTATCGATCCTGGTAACCTACATCTAATGAATTTCTGGATGGGGGAATTATAATTATTTAAACTATTTGTTTTTTTTTTCTGACATTTCGATCGATTTATTGACAGACAAGCGTTTGGAAAGGTTAAGTAAGCAAGAGCAGATGTAACATAAATTTATAAATGCTAAGCGAACGGTGTTTTTTTAATAATTTTTCTAAACTATCCAGTAATTTTTAAAAAGTATCAAAATATTTTCAGCAATTTTCTAATATTTTATTAAGTTTTAAGTACTTTAATTTCATACCCTTACCTTTGAAGATGTTTTCTGAAAATATAATTGATACTAAAATTTAAAATACTATAAACATTTCGGAAAATAATTTTAAAATTTGAAAAATGAAATAATATAAAAATTAATAATAAATAAAATAGGATGACATACGTACCTATAATTGTTATAAGTACCTCTCTTATTTATGAAATATTCTGGTATTTTATTTATAATAAATTTATATTTTTTCAATATGCTACTTTTTTTTATTCTTCATTATTAATTGTTATATCATGATGGCTATGAAATGTTAACATTATTCTATTTATTAAATTTTGATAATAATTTAAATGTTATTATTAACTAACCTAGAGGCCGCCCTTCTTGCGGCTTTTTTGCTTCAGCGTCCTATGTATGTAAAAGTTACAAGAATTTAGGAATAATTAAATTAGTCTATCTTCATTCTTAATTAATTCGGCATAATCATTCTTCGTATACGCATCACCGTAATTTGTTTACATTTATTTTGTGAGTAATTTTTATTTTAATTCATAATCAGAATTCTTTATGATCCCTTCACATAAAGTCGATTTTACAAAGACATTGGGAAACCTGAACGATGTAATATTTTGAATAAGTCACAGTACGCGTGCTAGAATAAGAAAAAAAACATGAGCAACGTATTGCAACATATTACGATTTAATTAGGTGATATCAATTGCAAATGCACCGAAAAGCGAAATTAAAATTAAACGTTTAACAAAGAATTTTTTAAAACTTTAATTCTGTTCGATATTTGAATTTAACTTTAAATGACTTATTTAATTCTTACCAAGAGAAACTACAGTAGTTGCCATCTGTTATTTCAAGTTGTTTATCATTCGTCCAGATCGAAAAACGGACGGACTGACAGACAGACGTACAGTCCATTTTATATTTACACTTTTAATTCAATACCACAAACAATATTAAGAAATTGCTACTATGATTAACAATGATATAAAACACGTGATTATTTAATGATAGTATCATGTATGAACTCCCGTACTTACAAAAGTTGGCACATACAAAAATACTCAAAATACTTTAAAAACATTTTTTGGTGATTCGCATTAAACGTTTCCATTAAACGATTAGTAAATAAATAAAAATATCTAAAAGGTTGAAATTAATAGAGAATTAAAAAAAAATAAAACTTAATAATTTTTCTAATTAGAATCTAAAAACAATCAAAACTATTCATTATTTATCAAAAATTATATCTATTGAAAATTCGTATATTAGGTATTCCCTGAAAAACAATAAAAATTTAATATTATGTTTCTTGTCAGGCGTTTGCTATAAAAGATGCATATATATATATTTTTTTTCTCAATTCGTTGTTGGAAGTTTTACCTGATGATCCTGAATCCTTAAAAAAGGATTTAGGTGAAATAAATTATCGTAATGGTACATTAAAGTGGTTTGTTTTTCATTACATTATATATATATATATATATATATATATATATATATATATATATTAATGCCTGTTTCATTAAATAATATAGACAAGTTTAGTCTATTTATTTTAAGTAAGTTCCTTTCATATTAAATGATAACTTTTAGACATTTAAAACAACATCCTTGCCGCGTACTCAATTCAGGAAAATCCTTGTTGACAACACAACTATACTTAAACATGAAAACAATAAACAAAAATTCTTGAAGCTATATACATAAAACGGTTGAAACCTAACCTGAACAAAATGAACTACGAAATCTACACAAACATTCTTAAATGCCTATAATTTATAATAGATGCCATTGGTTTATATCCTTGGCTTCCCATACATAATACTTCTCGTTTTTCAAGCGTGGTCATGTGTGACGTTACATGCTGCGACGCGATTTTCACTTCCACGTCTCGTATATACGAGTTTTGTCGTTACTTGAAATTTTCATGCAGCATGGGCGGACTATCATTGTTTTTTCGTCCGTTGTTGATTGATTTATTGAAATTGTCATTTTTGATAATGGCTTGTGTAAGACAAAAGCTGAGACGGATTTAAGCATGTATCTATATGGTGTTTTCCTTTCGTCTTTCAACGATAATGTGATTAAGCTAATCAAACAATATGAAAGGAACTTACTTAAAATAAATAGAGAAAACTTGTCTATATTATTTAATGAAACATGCATTAATGAAAAATTGCTGCCTTAATATACACAATATATATATATATATATATATATATATATATATATATTCGAATACATTACATTCACTTACGTGCTAATACCCTTAAGAAAGGTATTAATCCTCTTCTGCTCCATCCAGAAATGAGTAAATTGCACGGCAGACAGGGTTCTATAGCCTTGGATGTCAACTGGTCAACGAGAAAGAACAACCCTGAATTCAAATCATGCGGAGGATTGTTTGGGGACCTTGTGGCAAATAGTGCACCAGATCTTTGTATTCACCTCTTCAAAAAGTGTGGTTGGTTCTGCACAAAACCTTCACCACTAGAATCAAATCCCGTGTGCTGCTTGACCGTCATACGTCGAATACGGTGGGAGATTCCACGATATATATATATATATATATATATATATATATATATATATATATATATATATATATAGTAAAACAATTAGGAGATCATCCGATTCCGCTACCTTGGTTTGAAACTTTCGGTATCCTCAGGCGATTTCGGTCAATTGATTTAACAACGCTTTATTTTTTTCAAATAAAAACCACACTTGTCATCACTTTATGACATAACTTAAGTGCGCAGTAATTTTAGACGAATAAGATCAGTTACGGTCAGTAAAAACACCTTTATTAAGCTTCCGCGTGCTAAAAGTTCCGCACTGAATATAAACAAGGCCAGTAAATACCCACGGCTGAATGTGACTGAGTTCGAACTTTTATTGTCGATAACTCTGAAACGGTAGGTTTTATCAAAATTTAATTGTTATTTCGAGTTCAGCATGTAGATTTACACATAAATATGACGATTTGGGTAAAAAGTAAATTTAGTTCCTAGGAGGAGGTTAAATAGGGGGGTTGGAGAGGTAAATGAAATATACATACTTCATTTTCATCCCACTTAATATCAACTCAAAAGGAATTTGTATACAACGGACCGTGATTTCCTATCTCTGATTCAAATGGATTTTTGGTCTGGATATGTTATTATTGCTAATTTTTCTACTTGACAAAGGCTGTAGATATTACTGTGATTACTGTAATATTTTGCTTTTTGAAAAATTTTCCAATTTATAATCGGACCTTTTTTACTTTAATTTCCACACGTGGTTGGCTAGTTTAGTAGAATTCTTAAGAGCCTCTCACTTTAAATATGACTTGTGACTTCACCACCTCTTCTTAAAGTTACCATCAATACAACCGAAAGATATGTTTTCCTGGCCATTTGCATCTTTTACTCCCGCTTTGTAAATTGCTGCTTCTGTTTTGAAAAATCCATCTAATGGACATCTATTTTTATTTCTACAATTGCATATTTTACATTTAACGATATTTTGCTGCACGTTAAAAAATTATGGCGTTTTGTCTTTTTATTGTGGTTTCTACATTATTATTTCAGCAGTAGCATAATTAAACTGTGTTTTTATTAAATACTAGCAGTAGAACCCGGCGTTGCCCGGGGATGTTAACAGTAAGAGATAGATCAAGTATGGACCATCATAAAGACTGAAAAATAAAATTGACAATGATTATTGTTTAAGGTTGACGGACACGCATGTCTTAATTAGTTTTGTTTTTTTGTTTTTTTTACGAATTAGCCAAACCAAAACTCGAAAAAAAAAACATTGTTTTCAATCGTTATGAGTCTATCGATTGAATAGAATTTTATTATATACAATTGTCTTGTAAATGGAATTTTTAAAGCATTCTGAATGTAAAAATAAAGAAAAAAGTGTGCAAGACAATATGAAACACTACCTGCCAAAGAAAAAAAAACTCAAGTTTACTTGAAATCGGTTAAAAAATGTAGGAAATCCGATCCCATATATAAACGAACACACACAAAGAACCAACCTGGGTTTTATAATACACTCGATATGAGTTGTCCCCCTTTCATTCTCTCGATGCCTCTTAATCGTGTTTTCAAATTGATTTCGTGCAAAAACAATTGTGTTTTTTCCGATTTTTGGCGCTGTCAGAACCACCGCAAGGTAATTTTACGCAGTCCTGTGAAGTTTTGTTGAAATCGGTTGAAAAACGTAGGAAATCCGATCCCATATATAAACGTACAGACACACACAACCTGCGTTTTATAATAAGTATGATTTTATGTAATTCATAATTTTTAGGGTAGTGTTTATTAAGTAAATTATAAAAATATTTTCCCTATTTGTCATGGGTCCTTACCTATAACGACAGAATGAACTCTTCCTAACACTATGTATACTACGCCTCTCAAGAGAGAGGGACGAATCGAGTCGAGCCGATAGTAGTTCACTCCAAACCAGACTGACAGTCATACTAACACCTTCCACATCTTGTATTATTATTTCGTGTAATATACCTTCGTTATTTCTACTCTTGTGTTCGTGTTGTTCTTCCTTGGTCCTAACCTGGACCATAAGATTATTTTATACTGAACCTGAAATCCCGTGTGCTGCTTGACCGTCATCATGAAGGTGAGATCAAGCCAAGTAATATTTATTCTTTTCTTTGAATTATTTTTCTTTTGTTATTTTATTTGAGGTTTAAATTCCACTTTGGTTTTATGCGCCTCTTCTTTTAAAGCCTTTTTATATTTCTTTTTCTCTTCGAAAATTATTTTCCTACAGGAATTTCTACATAACCTGGACTCTATTCATTTAGGGATTTGCTTTATTATACTCACAGGATGGTTGGATCTAACATTCACGTATTTTAATTTTATGTTGGGTTTCATATATAGAGAGACACTGACAGTGTAGTTTTATTTCTACATCTAAAGAGCAGACACTTCTGTTCTTAATATCGATTTCTATTTCGAAATCGAGGCTTCTGAAGAGTTTGAAAATCACTTTTCTTATATTGTCTTATATTCATGTTGCAGCACTATCATCAGTCCGTCACCCCTATATAGGCCGTGGTTGTTTATATGTACAATTTTATTCATTACATATAAAATATTTATGCCTATTAATTCTGAATTTCAGCACCATCAAACGAACTTTATGGTACCTCGAAGTCATATTGTTTTGACTTATTAATCCAAGCTTTTCCATTGTGGATTAAAATTGATTTACAGCAATGTCAAATTATGTCTATCTGTTCAGGTGTTATATTTACGAAGCCTTATATATGTAAATTATTTCCCTATTGAGTGTATGTGCAAAGGAACAAAATGAATAAAAAGACGAGAACGCTCAGAATAGATTTTTCTCATGTCTTTATATATATATATATATATATATATATATATATATATATATATATATATATATATAAAGAGAGAGAGAGAGAGATGTGAATGAAACTAAATAGTAAATTTATTTGCGTTCGATGGCGTGCAAGTAAATATTTATTTAATTTAATTCATGGTAAACAAAACAAAACACAATTCACCACGCTTATCCCTTTCTTTTCAATCATATTGCATGTGCTTTACGATTTATACTATTTTAAATTAAATCTCTTTTTTTTCCAACGGAAAACTGTACCATATAAACTTTAAGCTTGCATCATCTTTTTTATTTTTTTGTTACCCAATAACTCTCTCTATGCGCACTATAGTTTGAATTTACACCCAAATAATAAATTGGGTTTATATTAAGTTTGACCTTTGAATCTACGTATAATTTAGCGTTCCTTCCATAAGACCCAGTATTTTTAAAAACAACTGTAATAAGTGGCTCATTTACCATATGTGTCTGATGACTTGGGACACCATGAAAATTTAATTTGCGGTCCAAAGGTAGCTATATGTGTTTTTGTTAATATATATAAATTATAATTTGTTTATATAGACAAAAAAAAAAATTACTCACGACAAAGATGCAACTTCGTGTCGGTGGATTTAGTTGCACCTCAACAGGTGAGAACCAAAATGGTTACGACAACGTTGTTTGTAAGCAAGCTGCATGTGAAACGTCACTTCCTTTCTTCTGTTTGAGAAAAATAAATAAATCAAATAAAAGTAGGGGCTGTCTAAGAATAAAGAAAAAAATAGGAGAGGCAAAAGGGCGACAGGGTGCACACAATAATGCTTGTTGATAGCAGTTTGTTGAAGGTTTGCTGAGGTTTTAAAGTGATGGATCGACCTGAAAAATTTAAATCGACAACAACGGTCAAGGCACAGGATTTCCAAGCCTCCTAAGAATGAGAGATAGGGGAGGAACGGTGATATTAGAAAAGAGTAAGACGATGAAAGAGGAAGTAGATTATTTCAAACGATGGTTATATTAGTAATTGCAAATGTTTTGGTAACTTTAAAACGAATCAAGAGCTGAATTGTGTATATTTAGGCTGGAATTATTGTTACTAGTTTTCTAATCAATAAATGTAGTTTGTAAATTTGATAAATTAACAGGTGGAGATTTCCTTCTTGGTATATTGAATACATAATATATATATATATATATATATTTTAAACAATAAGTGTTAGTTCAGAATTTAAGATATAAATGGAAAGATATATAAATCCTAATTCCGATCACCCAGCGACGGTTATTAAGAATATCCCATCATACGTTGAACGTCGTATCAACAAGTACTCTTCTACCAAACTATTATTCGATAAACAGAAAATATGTTTACAACAAAATCCTTATCGACAGCGGCTACAAATCTTCAGAAATTCAATATTGGGAAAATTATAGTTACAATAGAAAAAACAATAGAGGAAGAAAAATAATTTTGTATACACCTACCGTCAACAAATTAGTCCGTACCAAATCGGGACACATTTTTAAATCTAATTAACAAACACTTTCCTACGAATACTATATTAAGTAAAATCTTCAACCGCAATACCCTAAAAATTAGTTATAGCTGTTCTAGAAATCTAGTTGAAATTATTAAATCACACAATAGAATACTGAAATGTTATAACGAGAATAAGCGTAGCCCAAACTCAAATTCTAATATGCCCAAGATTATCGAACTGCGTAATTGCAGAAACCCTGAGCAATGTCCATATTGAAACAGATGCCTAATCAAATCCATTTTATATATGTGATATATCTCATCAAATGAGAAGCCCAAGGATATTAGATTGAATGTGGGATCCACTAGCAGATATTTTAAGGAGCGATATTACAATCACATATGCTCTTTTACTAATACAAGCAAACGCAATATGGTATCACTTTCTAAATACTTTTGGAAACTGAAGAAGGAAAGCAAAACAACTAAGGTTAAATGGAAAATCCTAAAACAAACCAGAACTTGAAAATCTTTGAACGAACTTTGTTTTTCTTTATGACTGCAAGAAAAATATGTATCATTAAACTTTTGAACAGCAGCCAATTATTAAATGAATAATTTGAAACCACCATTTTTTGTAGGTCTATTAAAAGTCTAGCATTAGTCTTGCTAAACTTTCAAATCCATAATCCTAAACGTTTAAAATTATAACTCACCTTCTTTGATATACATTCTACCCTCTAATATACCTTTCTACTAATCTATCTTAGATTATGAGTCTTAATTTTTTTTGTACATATATAATACCAGTAATAGTATCAGATAAATTGATTTACATCCATGCTTATTCTACAAGTTATACAGTCCGAGAATAGGTCAAAATCTGCTTATAAAGGTTATATTAACATTCCATACTTTTATGTGCCTTTCTACTTATATCTTAAAATCTGAACTAAAACTTCTTGTTAAAAAAAGGACAAATAATTGTTAATTTATCAATTCACAAACTACATTTATTGATTGGTAAACTAGTAGAATTAATTGCAACCTAAATATACGCAATTCCGCACCGGCTTCGTTTTAAAATTACCAAAAGCATTTGCAATTACTAATATAACCATCGTTTGAACTTATCCCTCCATCATCTTTCATCGTCTCACCTTTCCTACCCACCTCTCACACTTAGGAGGCTTAGAAATCCTGTGCCTAAACCCATGACCGTTGTTGTCGATTTATTTTTTTTCGGATCAAGCCATTACTTTAATAACTCAATAATCCTTCACCAAACGGATATCAACAAGCACTAATGTTTGCACTCTGTCACCCTTTTGTATCTTTTACTTTTTTCTTTATTCTTATTCGGCTCTTCTTAAAATGTATTTTTTTTATTTAAAAAAGGGAAATGGTGTTAACGTGAGGCTTGCTTATAAACAGAATTTAATATAACCATTTTGGTACCAGTCGATGTGCTACTAAATGCACCGAAACGAATTTGCGTCTAGTCGTGAGTAAATTGCTTTTTACATTATTTACATTATTCGGACTATTGTCCTCATCTTTGTCGCTATATTTTTTACAACGTTTAGGCCGTTGTACGCTCCGGCCTTCTTCAGGGGGTTGGGATTTCGAACTGAACCCTTTATTTCGTTCACTGGGGTAGACTGTTCTAGTTCCACGTGCCGTGTTTGATGGATGCCATCAGTTATCTCCTGATAATTTCCCTCTGAAAGTTCTCCACTCACACTCTTTGGGTCCTGTCACTGGATCTAGCCAACGCCTTTATCCACTGTGCCATGTGTCCGTGAGGACATCT
This sequence comes from Acanthosepion lycidas, assembly GCA_963932145.1. NCBI lineage: Eukaryota > Metazoa > Mollusca > Cephalopoda > Sepiida > Sepiidae > Acanthosepion > Acanthosepion lycidas. Next base: position 9,435,913 of record OZ010613.1, on the reverse strand, counting down.
GGGTATAAATTTCTGGGTCTTATAAACCTAATGTCTTCAGCAATCATTTTTTTGCCAGTGCTCATATTGCAATTTTGCTGTTATTATTCATGTTTTTACCAGAGCTCATATTGCAACTTTGTTATGATTGCTTTTTCTCTGGCACTCCTTTTTACTGGTTCCCATATTGTATTTATTTCTATGCTTGGTCGGCTGTGGGATCATGTTGAGATCATAGACAAGGAACGCCATTGGAAAATTCGTAAACTTAAGGAATCAGCACATATGCTAGGCCACAAAAATCTCCTGATAAATATAGTAACAAAAATAAGGACAATAGTCCGAATAATGTAAATAATGTACATAATACATCATCTCAGAAATATAAACAGACTCTAAATTGGTTTTGTTTATATGAAAAAATTGAAGTTTTCGTTGGTTGAAATAGGTCTCTACTCAATAAGGTAATTTGGATTTTATGGTTTACTATATATATATACATATATATATATATATATATATATATATTGGATTGATATGAGTTTTGACCCTGCGTTTTACTCTCTCTCGTCAAACCAACTGATATTTTGAATTTATTTATGGTATCGCATATCATGGTTTTATGGTAGTGAGACTTAGAAACCTAATGCCTCAGCAATCATTTTTTACTTCAGCTCATATCACAATTTTTCCGTTATTATGATTGCACTTTTTACCAGAGCTTATATTGCAATTTTTATTGTTATTCATTGCTTTTCGCTTATTAATAGTTCCCATATTGTAATTATTTCTGTGCTTGCTTGGCTCAGGAGATTTTTGTGGCATAGCATATGTGCTGATTCCTTAAGTTTTCGTATTTTCCCGTGATCATCTGCTTATTTTTTCAACCCCATCTCACAGGTGGGCAGTGATCACCCTTTTCCCTCTATATGTGTTCAGCTACGTTGTGGCCGAAACGTTGTTAATATGGCAATGAAGATGAAGATGACAGTCTGAATAATGTAAATAATGTAAGTAATCATAATACCTCATCTCAGAGATACAGACAGAAACATTTCCCGTCGGGAAACGGACTTCACGCCAAACGATGCTGAATTCAGTTGGAAAGTCAAGACGTTCATCTCTTCTCCTCCGAACATTTCTTGTCAAAGTGCGAAGTGACTTCTTCCTTTTATCACACGCAGCCTTAAAACACATGTAACTAAAATGCATACCAGTACACAGAAATAAATAAATTGTATGATTTAATTTACCATTTAACATGTTTTAGTATTATTTGTCTGTATGTCTTTATTCCTGTGAATACGAGGCTATCTCTGCTGGTATGATGTGAGTGACCCCACAGAAATTCACTTACGTATTTGACCATTTTTTTTTTTAATATATCTATGTCTTAATTTCTCATTTTTCTTTTTTGACAGGCCTTTATACTAAAGCTCAATTAATTTACATATTTAGAGACTAGGTATCCACTTTATTATGCATTAAAGATGATACATTCAGGTGTATCAAAAGATTTTCGATTTTACATATCTTCACTTCATAGCTTATTTTATATACACTTTCAGACACAGTGCATTTTGTGAATTATTCCACCACAAACAATACGGAATTATTACTAGTACGCAAGGGGGTTACTGGGAGTGAAAGTTAAAGTGAAGCCTGAGAATAGGGAAGACTGAGGAAAGGACAAAAGATAAACGTGATTAACATTGCATTTTAATTTTTTGAAGATTGCAGTTACCAGGGAAGACAGGTGGCAGTGCAAGAAAGGCGACTAGATGCCAATCTAGTGGTACGGTTAAATTCATTTACTCGGGGTACCTGGAAAGAACTCGTCAAAGCTTTTTGCATGAAAATATTTCTAGAAAAGACAGAGTGAAGCCACGTAACGTCAGTAAGAAAGAAATGACGTCGATATACCTGATCAGGATCGATTACATTCTAGATCCTTGTTTGGATTTTATCAAAACTTTCAAGATGTAAAAAAAAACAAAAAAAAAACATTGAATTTCACCTATTAGGATTCAGTATCACGACAGAAGTCACGTGGAACTCATATGTACGATTTGTTGCTAAAGATACCGGAAAACGGATTGGTTCCTTGTACAGATCCGGTGAGTATCTCACTTCCGCTGTCACATGCTATCTTTAGAAATATGGTGTAAAGTTCTTATAAATGTTCTAGCAAGTCCTCACAAGCCTGTCTTGATAGATTTCAAGAGTGCCTACGGTGCCTTCCAACATAAAAGCGCTTTCTCACAGACGACACGCCGCAAGGCTATCGCTACGTTATCGCTTTGTCCAGAGCAAGTGATCTGACGAGATACATTTCATAGTTACACCAGCTCTTCGTGTTCTGTTAGTTAGTTCAACACAACCGGTTTCTTCCCAAGAACTGCTTTTTTCGTCGGGATTTTTTTTTCTGATCACTACAATCTTGATCACTTCTAAGTCTAAGGTTACCTTTTTTTTGTCTTACATCTATATAAATAAATGTCAATATAAATGTATCACACTTTTTCAACTCTACCCCTAAAAGGCGTAGCCCAACATATAATACCATATTGGAATCAGGGCGACTCCGGGAGCAAATTAGCGTCGTGATCTGGACCCGCAATCCTGAAATTTTGGATTCGCAAGTTTTCATTACTGCGATTGTTTTCGGATTCCGCCATCTTGTCTTCTACTGATACAAACAATTAAAGGGAAACAACTCTCTAACTTTCAATTATTCATTTCAATCGAAAAAAAATACTGTTCCCAAATTAGTGTTCCAAATAAAATTGTCCGTGTTTCAACTTTACTCCTACAGGCCGTAGCCAAACATATACCATTTTTGAATCAGGTCCCCTCTATGAGCAAATTAAAAGCATTCCGGGCCAGATCTGGACCTGCAAATCTGAAGTTTTCATTACAGCGGGTGTTTTCGGCGATATTTTTATGTGATCTTTTGCGACGATAAAAATTTGAATGAATTGGAAATGAATTTAAGAATAATGGATATTAATTGCGAAATCCAGCGAAAGTCAATTGTTTGTGTGGAAAGTAAGGGCCTACGTGCATCAAGTTATTTTTTTAAATTAAGTAGTGGGACAAGGATTATCGTTGAACTTTTAAAAAGTAAGCTTGAATACTTAATATAATACTAAAATGCATTGATCATTTTTGAGTTCTTCTGTAGTTTATTGTAGCCTATCGCATACGTCAGCAGTAAAAAGAAATGCCTGACAACAGAGGACCAGATTGCAATCAAAAGAACCAGAGCTGCAGGGTGAGGGGGGAGAAAGTACTGTACAAATTAAAATGAAGATCAAATGGCAGTCAGGAGGGATTCCAATGCTGAGAAAATGCAAACATTTACGGAATCTCAATCTGAACACAATGAAAGCCCAATCAAAAATCCTCCGCAGACCTTCTTCATCTTTCTTACTCTCATACATCATCAAGAAGGTTCTATTTGAAGTTTCTCTTGGGCACTGTATGGAGTGAACGAGAAACTTAAAATAAAGTAGTTGTAGTATCAATTCTAGGAGGAAATGAGAATGAGATGATCAGGAGAACGCATGTCGATATTCTGTCAGGATTCAATTGTCATCTTCTGGCTTACTTCGTGACCTTCCACTATCGCAGATTGAGCTCCGAACTTTCACCACTCGAGATGAACGGATATTCCCTCAGTGAAGACCCCGTGCGTTGAACGCCTATCTGAAATTAAACCCAGCCGAAACTTTAAGTAGAACTCGTACATATGATCCTTTGATAAAGTTGTTGTAAATATGACCGATTCCCTGTATCGTTCCAGGAGTTCCTCAATCCTCCTACGATCCACTGTCTCTATAAGAGCCAGATCAAACCGAAAATGAAGTACTGTTACCATTTTATGGACAGGAGTTGCTCAGTCTTCGCTTTCCACTGTTTTTGTGGGCGACAAAATATTTTCTACCTTAAAACTCCTTTCTCGCAGATAAGATATCGCAAGCCTATCACAGCTCTATCAATATTCCTATAAATTTGAGATCAATACTAGATTGGCCCCCAAGATCTCATAATTTTACAGTGAAAATATAACTGTAAGTTTTATGCTAACCGTTTTTTCTATCGGTCTTTTTGCCCGCGTAACTCTCTTCTGGCTTCTTGTTTTCCAAACAACTTTTTTCAAAGATCTAAATGAAATGTCAATCGTTATCTACTGCCTTCTTCATTCATAACCTTTTATTGTTCACTCTTCTTAATATTTTCTCATAATCTTTAACACTCAGTAATCTCTTCTGTTTTAGTGGCTTTATAGCCTTGCTTGGGAATGGAATAATTAATATTACTAGAAAGACTTGTGCAAAGTTAACTTTTTTCCTATATAATTTTTTAAAAATTAACGTACCCTGACATCTGATTTTCTTCTATTGTACACATGGGAACTAGTTAAGACTTCAGAGAGACTTTGAGGTATTATAGCGGTTTTAGTAAAAATAGTAAATAAGAACGTGTTGCTTTACTGTAATCAATATATTTTTAAGTTTAAGAGTGAGTGTTTGGTCAAATGATTCTTTTCAATTACACTGTTCCCTTTTAATTTTGTCTAGTTAACTGATTTTTCTGTCACAATTAAGTATTGTGCGGGATTTTATTATTTATTCTTGTATATAAATTGCATTCATTGTAAATATTCATTAGGGCTTCAGTTTTACATGTTATTTTTATTCCCCCCCTCACACACTAAGTTTACATAAGTGGACTAGTTAGAACTACGCAGAGACTTCTAGGTATTATGGTGGCTGTAGTAAGAATGGTAAGTAAGAATGTGTTGTTTTGGTGTAAAGTATACAATGGTATTTTTGTGTCAGTAGTCGTGGCTAGCTAAGTCTAATGTAGGACAGATTGAAGTCCAGCCTTCCTCTTATCCTCTTTTTGTCCTTGTGTCACATTGTTGGATTAAAACAAAACAAATATTGATTTTATCTTTGGTATCCCCTCTCCCAAGATTAATTTTACATATGGGGACTAGTTAGAACTACATAGAGACTTTGTGGTATTATGGTGACTGTAGTAAAATGATAAGTAAGAATGCGTTGCTTTGGTTTAAGGAAAACTGTGGTATGTTTGGATCAGTAATCTTTGTTAGCTAACATTCATTATAATAAGACCAGCATTCTCCTACGCCCTGTTAGCCTTGTGCCATATTTCTGTATTAAAACAAAATAAATATTCCTTTCATATTTTATACCCTTTCTCCACCAGAATAAGTGTACATAAAGCGACTTTCTATATTTATGAGATGAGGTATTATGTACATTATTTACATTATTAGGATTATTGTCCTCATCCTTGTTGCCATATTTATCACAACCTTTCGGCCGTTGTACGCTCCGGCCTTCTTCAGGTGGTTAGAATGTCGAACTGAACCCTTTATTTCGCTCACTGGGGTAGACTATTCTAGTTCCACATGCCATGTCTAATGGATATCAGTTATCAGTCTCCTGTTAATTATCTCCTGTTAATTTCCCTCTCCAGGTTCTCCACCGCCCTAAGCAGGTATTGAACTCACCCTCTTTGGGCCCTGTCACTGGATCTAACTAACGTCTTGATCCACTGTGGACACATGGCACAGAAGAAGGCTGGAGCGTACAACGACCGAACCTTTGTAATAAATATGGCGACAAGGATAAGGACATTAATCCGAATAATGAAAATATTGTATAAGGGGACTAGTTATGATTACACTGAAATTTTTTATGTATTATGGTGGCTATAGTAATTTTGGTACGTAAGAATGTGTTGTTTTGGTGTAAGGTATACTGTGGTATGTTTGGGTTAGTAATCGTGGCTAATTAAGTTTAATATAGGAAGACCAAATTTCCCTTTATGACCTTTTTGGTCTTGTTCCACATTTTTGTATTAAAATAAAATAAATATTGCTTTCATCGTTGGTACCCCCTCTCCCAAGATTAATTTTACATATGGGGACTAGTTAGAACCACATGGAGACTCTGAGGTATTATGGTGTCTGTTGTAATAATAGTAAGTAAGAATGTCGTTTTGGTGTAAGGAATACTGTGGTATGTTTGGGTCAGTAATCATTGCTAGCTAAGTTTAAGAAAAGATAGATTGAAGACCAGCGTTCCCCTATTCCCCCTTTTAGCATTGTGTCACTTTCTTGTATGATATCAAAATAAATGTTACTTTCCACTATGGTAACTAAACGTTATGGATTTAAAGGTATTACTAGTGTGGCGGCAAGGTCTCAACATTTTAAAGATGTATTCGCTAGTTGTAACCGTAAGTTCTAGGCTAATAGTTTCTTCTAACGCACTTGTTGCTTATGGAAATCTCTTCATTCTTCTTGTTTTTCAGTCAACTTTGGTCTTATAAAATGTAAATGCTATGTCAATTGTAAGCTTCGTAATTCTTATTCTTCTATTTCTTTAATAGTATATTTTTCACATATTCCCTAACACTAAGTTACGTCTTAGTGGCTTTGTTGACTTGCATGTGTTAAAAATAAACACGGCGGTATTTTCTTCATTCAACAACAACAAAAATATTAAAAAAATATATTAAATAAAAAGGACACTGTAATCGTCAGTCGATTTTTTTATTAATCTTATGCATATATATATTGTTATTATTATTATTATTATTATTATTATTGTTATTATTATTATTATAATATTATTATCATTATTATTATTATTTTTGCGCTTATGGTAAATAAAATCTGTATGATGAGTCTCAATGAAACCAACAAATAATAAACAACAACTAAATCTTTCCAAAAACTCAAAAGAAAATTATATATATATATATATATATATATATATATATATATATATATGTTGACACATTACAAAACATTTTTGTCTTTTTTGTTGAATTTCTTTTATACAGTAAAATTTACGGCTGTTACCGAAATGTCATCTTTTTCTCTCTTTTTTTTTTTTTTTTTTTTTTTTACTAAATTTTCTTCCATTTTACTTTTGACGTTCCATAAACAAATCCAATTTTTGTAGTTCCTTTTTTTTCTTTTTTCTTTTTTTTTTTGTCCTCAGTGTCTGACCTTTCCACCCAAATTTATTTATATAAACTTTGATAACACACAAGCATTGACTGCTCTGTGAAATTCTCATGTTCTGTGGCAGGGTTTTTTTTTTTTTTGTTTTGTTTTTTCGTTTTGTTTTTGTTTTTTGTTTTTTTTGCTTTTTAGGCTTTCAAAAATACGTCAGAAAAATAGCAGGAACAATAATAATAACAATCATTGTTGTGTGTTATTTATATGTTTAAAGAAGATGGATTCTTGTATGACCGTAAATAAAACCATTCACAAAATTTGTCTTTAATAGCAGATAGCAAATAAAAACCAAAAATAAAAGCAATGAAAATCGGAAAAGATTACAAAAAGTGAACCAACATCGAACAGAGAACAGATCGCAAAAAAAAAAAAAATCATCAATGTTTGATATATAGTCAGAAATCATATATATATATATATATATATATATATATATATATATATATATATATATATATATCCCTAGATATAATACTTTAGCAGTAGAAAATTATTTTTTAAATATTTTACGTCAATTTCTTCAACAAGAAGAGACATTTTAAGAGTACCTTACTTTGTGATTTAAAAAAAATTATTTTTCAGCCAAAATTTCTATTTCAACCCCAATAAACTGCGAATTAAAATTAAATAGTAAAAACAAATAGTACACGTATATATATATATATATATATATATATATATATGGTTTGTGCAAAAATAATGTCCTTTTCTCACATATGTTACTATGTGAGAAAACGACATCATTTTTGCACTAACCCAATATATGTACTCAGACGTACTATATATAAATAAATATTTCACCTATATGTATACTAAGTATAAATTTCGCGTTGCGTCACACCAGCTACAATAGAAAAATACTCTCCGAAAAGAAATGTTTTTTAAAAAAAAGACAATCAAGGTGTCCCAAAATGAATCCCCCGCGCCAAAAATAAAGCTTTTAATGTTCTTGGTACATTCATTTTGGGACGGTCCGTATAAGTGATATTATTTCCTTTTTATATATATATATATATATATATATATATATATATATATATGTGTATATATATTTCATTATTTTTTATGTTCGGTATAAACATAGTTATTTTTCTTCTCTATATATATCGATCAATAACAACTAATCGAAAATACAATTTTAAGAATCGGAGGTTCTTTTAATTAGACTGTTAGACTGGAGGCTTCGGGGTCTGGAGTGCCAACCCCGGTTTTGTAACAGTCCTGGAAAACCACCCGACTTATAGAAGGGGTATCATGCTTCTGTTGAAAATGACTTCAGAATTTGGATGCAAGTGGGACCCTACAAATAAAGTTAGTGGGAGGGGACTATGTGAAATTAGCAGATGTAGTACTTTTTCTCTTTTTTTTTTTTTTTTTTTTTTTACTAATTGGAAAGGAAATGGGTGGCAAGAGGCCTAGTTTAGAGACTAGTGGAAATAATACTTTTCTAAATTTCAGTGTCAGTTGGAATTTCACCCCCAATTTCCTGAGGTGCATACCTACTCAACACGACGGGCTGCAACACCACAATGAATATTTAAATTCACGCACACACACACACACACACATATATATATATATATATATATATATATATATATATATATATATATATATATATATATATATATATATATATAGTAGAGTGCGAAGCTTATACACTATATTATAAAGAATAATTTATACAAAGAATTAATTTCCTATGTTAAGGTGATTAATGGCGAAATAACTTACTATGAATTCCGTGAATGATAAAATCCATATACATCTCAGTCTACCCTATATATATTTCGGCTTAATGTTTTGCCTGTACAGTGGAACCTCGGTTCACGAATTTAATTCGTTCCTGAAGCCCGTTCGTAACCCAAAATGTTCGTAACCCAAAACTATTTTTACAACAGGAATCAATGAAAAATGGATTAATCCGTTCCCACGATGATTGCTTATTTAAACTTCAGCAACCGTGCTTTGTGCACAAGTTTATATATAAAGCTAATGAAAATCATTAAATATAAGAAAAAAATAAATAAACTCAATACTAGATAGATAGAATATAGATGAACATTTTAATTTTACCCTAATTTAAGTAGGAGAGTTGATGGCGTACGTGAGAGGGGGAAGGAAAGAGGTGTTATTGTTTGGAAAAGAAAAAGGAAAGATATGATCGTCTCTTTATTTATAAGAATAGTATAGATCGTTGATTTTGTCATATGAAACTAAGAGACAATATCATCAACAATTGTTTTTCTTTTAACTTTTCTTTTTTCCTTTATCACTGCTTGCTTTCCTTAGAGCCATGACTGAAGACTAATAAAGAGAAAAAAAATGGAAAAA
>OZ010613.1:9394034-9424034 GCA_963932145.1 Acanthosepion lycidas | reverse complement strand
ATATGCTGTTGTCATACAATTTTCTTTTGCATACAAGCAATATCGATCCTACTGTATGCAACAGTTCTAACAAGTTTTGAATTGGAGATAAAGAAATTCAAATTAAAATAGACTAGGCTACATATAGTTTCACGGAAGACCACAAATTGCTGCAAACGAAAACCAGTCTGTAAACTCGACTCGTGTTCTTAAATTGACTTATTAAAGCGTAACTTTTACATGGATGTCAAGAGTAGCGCTAAGCCTGTTCAGAAATATCTATTAGCTGTCCACTACTGCTTTCTCTGAACTATGCCTAATAATTTCTTTGAGTGAGGGTTTTGATCAAGATCATCTTTAGTAGAACATCATGGACTGGCGCTTTAGAATCACAAAAACAGCACCAAAATAACAGAAAACATTTGAAAATTTTGAAGAGTTTCAATAATCGCAACAATTGAAATGGATGTCACTTATAACTCGAGAAAATAATGACATAATCAAGATGTTGATATTCCACACCACTTCAACAAAAGTTTAGGAAGGGAACCCCCAACAATAATGGAAATACCAATAACAACTACTGGACTCCAGAAACCTGTTTTCCTAAAAAAAAAAAAAAAAAAATTTTTTCTAAGAGATTGATTTTATAAATTCCACCGAAATGCTGGTAGATTGATTTGGTGAGGTTGTAATTGGGCTTTTCATCTATATACCGGGTTGTACAGATTAGGCTCAGCTGAAACATGTCGACCAGAACTGAGCTGTATTAAATGAACAAGGTAAAATATCCGAAGACATTGACGACGGAAGGAGAAACGTATGACAAACATGGATTCCTTGAAACAAGTCAGTTCTAAATTCACTGAAGGAGATGTGGGTTGTTAGGCACCGGAAGAAGGAAGGTAAGCATAACAGACGAATGGTTGTGATAATAACAACAACGATACGAACCTTCGTCTGACTAAATTCGGAGAAGTGCGAGATTATTATTATTATTAGCATCATCATTATTATTAATATCATTATTAATATTATAATAACATTTAAGAAAATGCGATTTAAGGAAAGAAAAAGAAAAGAAATAACACTTTTTGACAATGTTAAACAATATGTCTGTTATATTTTGAAATATTTTAAAAATATAACTTGAAGAAGACAGACATAATGCCGAAATATTGTTTAATATTATCGAAAACAGTGTTTTTTTTTTTCTTATTTACATTTACTATTTTTATAATATAATTTCTAAACTTATCTATTAGGTCGGTGCAAAAATAATGACGTTTTTTGACGTTAAACATACGTCAAAAAACGTCATTATTTTTGCACCAACCTAATATTACTAAATATTAAAATAAGCGTCTTTTTCATTGAATGGTTATGGGAAGTGACCCCCAAAATATGAAAAGTAAAAGTTGTCTATCGGTAAAAAAAAAAAAAAAAAAAAAGTTCACTAATCTAAATCAATCCCAGTCCCCCTACTACTACTGGAATTGCTGTAATTGTTATTTCTATGTACTCTAATAAAATTCTCTCCAAATATAAATTTGTATATTTAGGTAGAAATCCTTCTTTTATACATGTTTAATTAAAGACAATAGATATTTTATTGCAATTAAGCTTTTTATACAACTATTTTTATGTTCGAACAAGTGTTTTCTTTTCTCGACACAGTCTGTTGAAATTGTCCAAATTGTAATTCCGTGCGCTTTCGGCTATACTTTTCAGTCATTATCAAAAAAGGTTTTATCTTTAATTTTTAAGTGGGTGCATGGGTTGTGTGTATGTATCTAGAGTTATATGGATGTTTTATTTTCCTAAATAAATTGGACATAAAAATTGGGACAGAATTTTATCAGAAGACCGGAAGATATATATGAAGTATCGAGCAATGTCTTTGAAGTTTTTTATAACATTAATTTGTCTATAGCTTGTATTGTACAGTAAACACCAGAAACATTAAAATCATCACATTCTAAAACGTTGAAGAGTTTTGCTCATAACATTTTTAATTAATTTCCTGTTTGGCTAGAATGGCTAGATAACAGAGGAATACTAATCTGGTCAGTATGTTCGCGTATACGACATTTTAGTACTATTTAATTCTTTAAAATATATGCTTGTCCTTGGTCTTGAGCTGCCAGTATAAACTCTTCTGTTTCTGATTTCATAGGTAGGTTAGTTTATTACTTTATATTTTGCGACACAGCGTAAGATTATGATTACCCCGGATACATTCTGTTATATCTCAATTCAATATAAGAAACTCAAACAACACTTTCCTCAAAATACGCCTAGTGCTCAAAAAAGGCGATTTTTGTACGACATCACAGGTAGCTTACCTTTGCCATTACTATGGTTTTATTTCATTTGATTTCTGGTGTGTATTCATTTCTTTCTGGGTCCCACCCAGAGACCTAAGGTCAGAAATGGCATTATGACATTTTCCACTCAGCAATTAGAAAAGCACAACATATTTTTACATTGATCAAGCACTTCGTAAGGTGTGAGCTGTACTATTAGGTTGGTGCAAAAATAATGACGTAATAATGTCGTTTTTTTACGTATTTTAACGTCAAAAAACGACATTATTACGTCATTATTTTTGCACCAACCTAATAAGAACAATTTTTGGTATTTCTTTAAGGCATAGGCTACAAGAAATCCCATCTATAAGTCTGTTAGCATCTTTTCCAACCAATTCAATGGATCCAACTACAAAAGTGATTATAGATGTTCGCATGTGCCACATTTTTGAAATTTCGATTTCAAGGTCCTTGTATTTTGGTAGCTCTTTGAAGATCTTCAAAGATACATTGCTGTCTGCAGGGACTGCCATATCAATATGGAGGCCATTTTTTTTATTTGCGGTCTCGAATAACGATGTCAGGGAGATTAGCTTTGATTGTTATTATTATTATTATTATTGTCATTATTATTATTATTATTATTAGTAGTAGTAGTAGTAGTAGTAGTAGTAGTATTTGTTGCCTATTGGCGTACGAAACAGAAATGCTATTCTTGAGGTATTTGTCAGAAAATCTCAAGAACTTAGCGAAGAATCCTCACTGGTTAAAGGGTACCACTTCTCTGGAGATTTACCATCTTGGTCTAAATTCCAGTTTTACGTAAGCACACTTGCAACTTTTTAGGCGGTGTTCCAAATGCAGCCGTTACACCAACAATTATTTCAACGGGGAGCCTAGGCAATCGAGACATTCCCAGGCCGATAGACGTTAACGGCCCGCTAACTCAGAGGAATAGTTACAAGAGGCCTTAAGGATATATTGTTTAATATTAAAAGTGAAAATGACAATCTCCTGGAGGATGCGGTAAATTAAAATATCATGGAAGCAAAAATAATACTATATGGAGCTTAAAGATGAAATAAAGAACTTATAAACGAGAGGTGATTCAGCTCATAAAGCTCCACAAAAATTTCGGAGGGTAGGCGGTTTCAGATTCGTTTAAAATAAGTATAACGCGATATTTATTTAAAAACAAAAATTCTTAGATATGGAAGTAAAATATTTGGCACAAAGAAAGTATAGAATGTCATCGTCTAAAACAGGAATTCAATACTGATGCCAGAATCTGCATGAATGGTAAAAGCGACGTAGATAGATATGAAGAGATAGCTAACTAGATAGATAGATAGATAGATAGATAGATAGATAGATAGATAGATAGATAGATAGATAGATAGATAGATAGATATTAGGAGAGGCAGACAGATAGGTAGACAAACAGACAAATAATGAAAAGACTGAGATAGATAAATAGATATATTTGAAGGAGATAGATAAATAGATATCAACGGAAATATATAATAGATAATGAATAGATAGATAGGTAGATAGATAGTTAAAAATGAACAGACTGAAAGAAAGAGGGGGAAATGAAGAAACAGTCAGACATACAAATAGATAGAGAGATAATGAACAGACTGAGATAAATAGATAGATAAAACACTGATATAAACAAATATATACATATATCAATAAAAATAGATACAACTTTCGAGATAATTATGTATATTAAAACATTTGGGTTTATATATTTTTGTATCTCTTGCAATACATAAAGTCAGAAAAAGAAAATATATACTAATCGATATTAGAGAAGAAAGTTTTTAAAGGGAGATTTTGTCTATTGGTTGATATAACTTCAGACATTTATAATTGGCCTAGGGATACAAAAAGTTACATCCAGAGAACAACTTAAAGGAAAACAAACACACACACACACATATTAATAGATAGGTAGATCGATAAACAGATAGACGGAATAAGGCATAGTGACCTGAGTATTGATTTCTAATTCCCGATGTTTAAAACACTCTGCTATTGAGTTCCCGACCCTATAAATATTGACAATTTTAAACAATATATATATATATATATATATATATATATATATATATATATATATATATATATATATATACATACATACATACTACAGTTCAAAAATTTGAAGGCACCACCAGAATTAGCATGTGATGAACTTGACAGAAGAGTGAATGAAAAAAAAAATATCCTAAAATCATTGGAAAAAAAATGGAATCAATCATCAAACTTATACTTTTAGAAAATTTGTGCTGCACTAACCAAGACTAAAGGAGGATATTTTGACGAGAGCAAAATTTAATCATAAAATTGTTTTTTTCTGTTTGTCATAAAATTTCTATAAAAAATCATGTCTCACTTTTTTTCTTTTTTTTTTTTAAACTATATATAAAGATTTTCTCTTATTTAAAGTACAACTACTGGGCCAATTTAAAAAAAAAATCAAGTGCCAAAGTTTTGAACTGTAGATTATATATATATATATATATATATATATATATATCTTCCAAAATTATTTTAAAACTTAAAATTTTTCGAAAACCAATAAAATTTTGCCTGTTGTACATAATTACGTGTTACAAAATAAAATTCCTTGCAGTTGCTCTGATAATGTCCGACAGCGGACGAAACGCGTCATCTAAGATAAGTTTATCTTTTTCTCTTTATTCATACTGTATTTTTGTAGATATAGTCTGTCTGAATAATGCACACACACACACACACATACATACACATATTAATCAGAATACTTTTAATTATAAACTATGATTGCTATTTTTTTATAATAAGACGGGTCCTAATTCTTTAACTGATATTAAGCTTTGCCCATTACAAAAATATATAACCCCATATGATTCTTTGTTTGTCTAATTAATAAGATGGTTTTCATTTTAGGCAGCTGTTTTTTTTTTTTGTTTTTTTTTCTACTTTATCTTTCTTTTTGGTGGATTTCTGTATTTTTTTTTGTATTTTTTTTTGTTGCTTTTTGTGTTTTCATTTATTTACATAAACAATATATCTATATACATTCAGACATATATTAGAACAGATACGCATATTATGGAAGCTGAGAAAGGGAAGTTGTCTTTTAAAGAAAAGCACCCCAAACTAACACGAAATGTTAACCAAGCGAGGAGCCGGTTAGTTTTCTTCGCCTTTTTTTTCTTCACCACACATTTTCACACTTATGAACGGAAAAAGTTATGGTATCTTAGGTCTTTGTTTGAAATGCCTACGTGCGATATTAATCTGTATGCCTTTTGATGCAAATGTGTGCGTGCGGGCGACCTCATCGTCTATTGAAACTTCTTTCAACCCCCAAAACCTTTGAACGACACACTGTTTCCTTTTCTTTTTTCTTTTTTTTTTAATTTTTTTTTATTGTATCTTTTTTCTTTCCTTCCTTCTTTCCTTCCTTCTTTCCCTCCTCCAATCATACTTTCATTTCTCTTTCTTTCATTCTTTCTTTCTTTCTTTATTTATTTTTTTATTTATTTATTCATTCATTCATTCATTTTATTTCGCACTTCCTTCTTTTTTCTCTAATCATACTTTTACTTTCGCTTTATTTCTGTCTTTCTTTCTTTCTTTCTCACTATCCTTTCTTTCTTTCTTTCTTTCTTTCTTTCTCACTATCCTTTCTTTCTTTCTTTCTTTCTCACTATCCTTTCTTTCTTTCTTTCTTTCTTTCTCATTATCCATTCTTTCTTTCTTTATTTGATTCTTTCTCATTATCCTTTCTTTCTTTCTATCCTTTCTTTCTTTCTATCCTTTCTTTCTTTCTATCCTTTCTTTCTTTCTATCCTTTCTTTCTTTCTATCCTTTCTTTCTTTCTATCCTTTCTTTCTTTCTTTCTATCCTTTCTTTCTTTCTTTCTATCCTTTCTTTCTTTCTATCCTTTCTTTCTTTCTTTCTATCCTTTCTTTCTTTCTTTCTATCTTTCTTTCTTTCTTTCTTTCTTTCTTTCTTTCTATCCTTTCTTTCTTTCTTTCTTTCTTCCTTCCTTTCTTTCTTTCTTTCTTTCTTTCTTTTTCATGGTTAAAATCGCCTTTGTCTCATCTTTCACTCTCACTCCCCACAAACCAAAAAATGTTGCATTTTTTCTACTCGTGTCGCTGATTTAATGTATTTTTATTTTTTTATTTTTTTTATTTATATTCATTGTTAAAAATAAAAGAGATTTGTATAAATTCAAAATATCAACAATCATTTTTCACGGAAAAAAAAAAAAACAAAAAAATGCCCTGTCAGCATTTTTGTAATTTTCCCAGTTACAATTCCCCAAAAATATATCATTAAACTCTATAATCATTAGCAGGGGAAACTGAATGCCTACCCACCAAGATGGCTGACGCTATAATAATGTCAATTCTCTTTTGGCCTCATTCTGAGAAATCAGGCACATGTACAGCATGTAAGCTCTGATAGATATGGGGAGGGGAGCTGAAAAATTCTCAGCTTGATATAATACTCGAAATAAGTATTATAATGGCCAAAGATGACTTTTCAGCGACCCCTCGAAAGATTTTGACGTTTAACATACTTAAACATTCAATGCTGAGACAGTGTCGCTTCTGTGGCGATGATCATGATGAGATGGTAAACCCCATCATCAGCATCGAATGAAGAGCAGGGTAGAAGCGGTCACATAGCAAGAACTATGCAAACAGTCACGAAGCAGATACGAAAAGAGAATTAATCACGATACTATGGGAAGCGATACAACATAAAGAGGGTAACAGAATTGATAGCTGAAAAAGAAGGAAAACAAAATATAAGCATGAAAAGGAGAAAAAAAATCACCCATGGGATAATTAAGAGGACCTCGTCTGGGAGATAAGAAAAGAGATGAAAAGGAATGAGCTTATATAAATATCTGAACAAGCTTAATTGAGACAAATTTGCTAGAATGATTTTGAGATCATCTAGACTAAATTAGATTTATAAAGCGTTAATCGTTAATGATATAAGAAGACTAGCTTATAATAATAATAATAATAATGATAATAATAATAATAATAAGTCTCTTTGTCCTAAACCTGGCTAACATTTTTACAGGTATATATATATATATATATATATATATATATATATATATATATATATATATATATATATATAAAATTGAACATAGAAGTTAACACTTAGAGGTGACAGTCTGTTTCATGCTCGTGGCCTGACGATAGCATCTAGCATGAAACAGACTGTCGCCTCTATGTGTTGACTTATGTGTTCACTTTTATATTTACACACGCTCTAGCTCTGATATTGAGCACTTTATCCCATAAATATAGCACATCTTAAGACTATATTTCTTCATATATATATATATATATATATATATGCACGCACACACACACACATATATATATATATATATATATATATATATATATATATATATATATAACTATTTTAGAATAATTCACCGAAAATATCTAAAATCGCTACTAAATTGCAGTAGTGTTCAAATGCATCTCATCAGGCGATTGTAAATTACTGGCGATTGAACGATTTATTTAGAATTAAAAGCAAAATCCAACCTCTTTTTTTCGAATACATATATATATATATATATATGAATAGAAAGAGAAGAAAAGTAATATGTAAATTCTAAGTTCCACAGCATTAATTCTAAAGAAGGCTCAAAACCGATAGTAGAGCAATAATTTTGGTTCTCACCAGTCGAGGTGCAACTAAATGCACCGAAACGAAGTTGCATCTTTGTAGTGAGTAAATTGTTTTCGTCTATATGAAAAAATACAATATATATATATATATATATATATATATATATATATATATATATATATATATATGTGTGTGTGTGTGTGCGTATACAAGTGAGAGAGAGAACAGATGGAGTAAAAGTTCACTGTTAATAGAATTTACTTCTAAAAAGTTCTCAATACAATGTAGAGCAAAATATTAGTATTATATTTTAATTATAAGAGCTTATAATAAAACTTTTTGGGAATCGGTGCACAAAAGCTTTCATGTTTCTATACGTTGATTGTCTTTCTTTAGACGATGTTAAATATTTATATATATGTGTGTTAATTCCGGGCCACAAAAAGTTGTATACATCCCCCCCTACGAAATACCGTATTGTGCATCCCTGTTTTTAAGTGGAAATAGTCGGGCCGTGTTGAGAGGAATTTCGGAGTTACATCAATATACTTGGGAAGACCCACAATCATAGGCCATTTCTGTCGGTTGGGTAACTCGACCTCAAGGCAATTTTAAGTTCACATTTATATGATACTTTTATAAAAACGCCTCACGAGGAATTTGGGAGGGGATGGATGAACATGATCTACACACTTAAAATTGTTACAGGTATACCTGACAATTTATTTGTACCCAGCGTCTCTGTTTGCAAATCCTACTCTCTCTGTCACTTTATAATAATAATAATAATAATAATAATAATAATAATAATAATAATAATAACAACACTAACAGTAATAATGATAACAATAAAAATAATAATAATCCCTGTTGTAGGTGGAGCCCTCGGATTGTTTGGAAAACATTCCAGTAGAGTAATGCAGGGATTCCTGGAAGCCCATGCCTTAAAAAAAAAAAAAAATTGTTCTCACGAGTACACCCCACAAAAGGCTTTACGAAAGGCTTTATCTGTGTAAAATATGTGTGTGTGTGTGTTTTGTTAATTGGAAAATATCATGATGATATTTCTAAACTTAGGTTTCTGGGCGAGACCCGGAAAGAAATGTGTTCACACCAGAAATCACAATAATAATAATAATAATAATAATAATAATAATAGTAATAATAATAATAATAATGGAAATATTAACCGTTCCCTTATGACGAAACATTTGGTAGTCATTGGTCGAACATTCACTACTACTGTCGGTTGAAGTTAATAAAATCTTTTTATTAAAACAATTTTTCAAGTCTACTAAGCTTTATTACCCTTTCCTGTATTGATATAGGTTTCTTTCCTACCTTTTTTTTTGAAGTTGTGTGCAATAGCAATACCTGGTTTATACCATTAGTTTGTCACAGATTTAATGCGCTATCAAGAGATGTGGTTTCTGTTATTTGGAACAGTACATTGTGATTTGGGACCTTCGGTCTACAAGGTTTGCAAAAGTATAATCATCTCCAGTAATAATAATAATAATAATAATAATAATAATAATAATAATAATAACGTATACACTGGCGTACATAGCTGCTAGGCGTATGAGTCGAACCCCAAGTTAAAATGTATATTTCGGGAAATTTAGTCGTACAATACGACCCCACCTCCCAAATCGTACTTTAAAATATATTGTACTGAATTTATTAAACAAATTCAATAAACATATACTTTCTTTTCACTAAAATTCTATTGAAAAAACGGTAGGGAGATATTGTCAATTAACTATTACAATCTAAAATTCGTAATCATTGGAAGCTG
The DNA here is from genome assembly GCA_963932145.1 of Acanthosepion lycidas. Classification (NCBI taxonomy): domain Eukaryota; kingdom Metazoa; phylum Mollusca; class Cephalopoda; order Sepiida; family Sepiidae; genus Acanthosepion; species Acanthosepion lycidas. Next base: position 9,414,275 of record OZ010613.1, on the reverse strand, counting down.
CGTTTTCAGCGGGCTATTACGTTAGCCTGAATGACATTTCCCCGCTAACCATTCACTCATTCTACTGTTCTTGAATGAAATCTTTAAACGCCTTGTTAAGACACACATCCAGTTGCGTTTTTGTTCAACACCATCAGAGAAAGGAAGCGAGATATTTTCAATTATTAGGTTGGTGCAAAAATAATATCGTTTTTTGACGTATTTTTTAACGTCAAAAAACGATATTATTTTTGCACTGACCTAATAACTACCAGAATATACAGAGCGTGGAGATGGTTTGGGGCTTCGCTCTTGACGAATGTGCTTTTTGTCGTTGTTGTGCAATCATAGCACACATTATATCAGAGTAATTTTATTATATTCACTTTTATTATTTTATTATAATAATGCGAATTAAGTTGTTTCAGTAGAAAATATTGGTATCGATCGTTACCAAAGCAAAGGTTGGACTACCGTCAAAAATCCCCCATGCTAACAACTTACTATAAATCACAAGATTAAGGTTCATATTTTAGACCTGGAGTATAAGACAGCTCCCTATTTATTTAAAAAGGTCGCCTTGTACGACGACATATACGGTAATAACATTTTTTGTTCGAATTTCTGGGATGTGCAGAATTTATATTATCTATATCCGTCCGCATTTTGTATTTTTCCAGATTAAATAAAGGGTTCCGTTTCCTGTAGGTTTACCCGGGCGCGATATACACTTGATGATGTTCAGAGTGCACAATGACCGAAAAGTTGGGATAACAACAACAAAGATGAAGATAATAGTCCAAATATAAATAGTGTAAATAATAATAATAATAATAATAGTAGCAGTAGTAGTAGTAATAATAATAATAGTAGTAGTAGTAATAATAATAATAATAGTAGTAGTAATAATAATAATAATAGTAGTAGCAATAATAATAATAATAATAATAATAATAATAATAATAATAATAATTGTATCCGTACACCGATTATGGTAATTAGGGTGTTAATGCTGTTGCTATGGACGAAATGACCTTGACGTTGCTGTGCAAAGGACAGCTGAAACAAGAAACGAAATCACCGGTAAGTAGCTATTGTTAACTCGAAATTCAGAGCAAATTCACCTCACACTCAGAATAAACATGGAGAAACTTGTTATATTTGCATGCAATAAAATTGCCCGAAAAGATACATATTTTATTTGGGCAGACAAACTAAACGAACGAATTCAAATATATAATCAAAGAAAATATAATCATATATAATCATATATAAAATATATAATCAATAATTATATTCAAAGAATATATTTACCAAGCAGAGAATCCATTGCAATAATCGAGTCTCTCTTAGTAGAAGAATTAAATAGCAAAACGTAGCTAGGTTTCTTTCAGGACCATTTCATTGACATTTCTAACAGAATGAATTAATTTTTACTATGATTTGCAACTTAAAATTAATACTGCTAGGTTTGCGATCGTGCTCACCGCGATAATAGTGGTTCAATTGAGTATTGTGTTTGTGTTTGCTACAAAAGCTAAAACGAAAATCTTATAGATATTGTAGAAGAAAATGAAATTATTGCATAAATTAATGAATCTCGTAAAATAATGATACATTTATTTTTGAAAAATATATTTTTACATTATTCATTATGGAAATATTGTTTTAAAAAATGAACTTATCAGTATGTTACGAATATCAGAATTTTTATATTTATTTTCCTTCAATTATAAACTGTCCAAATTATATTGCAAAAGCAACAAAAACAACAACAACATTAATAATAATAATAATAATAATAATAATGATGATGGATGTTGTCTGTGATGAGACAAAGTTGAAAATGTTAATAAATATATAAAAACCAAAATATATAGCAGAATATAGCAAAGTAGCTCAGAATGTTTAGAAAAATAGATATGACTGGGTAGGAACAGCGATATAGTAGGAACTGTGCAAATAACTGTCTATACACAAAAGGAGAAGTAACACCGTGTAAAACGTTGTAATTCACATAGATCCTGCAATATGAAGCAGATGCTTAATAATAATTATCGTATACAAAGGTTAAAAAGAACATTGGCCAAATACTGAATGCCGTCGTTCTGACCAAAATAAATAAAAAAAAACTCTAATCGGGTAAAATGCTAAAATGTGTGTAAAAATGAGTAAAAGCATATTTCAAATGAGAAAATACTAGTTGTACCCATCATTACTAGAAAGCTCGGAACACAGGCTAAAAGGTCTGGAAGTGATAAATCTGGATATTCCTAAAAAAAACTACATAAATACTCAGGAAGGTGCTGGTGTAGTGATGCGACATGTTGCAACATGATATACAGAAAGAGCCATCAGAGATTCCTCCTAAAAAAATAATTATACTGCCACTACTGTTAATAATAATGTTAATGTTAGTATTAGCCATTTCCTTATAAAATTTGATATTCATTGACCGAGCAGCCAGTGCTGCTTTCGGGCGTCCTTGGTAAGACGATAAACTACGTCAACAGCAAGGCATCTGATCAGGAGGTTTTGAGGGGCGTGGAAGCAACACTTAATTGCTGGTATTCCCAGGTTCACACTGACCCGGGGTGGTAGCACCTCTTAGGTTCCCAACTATGGGCAAACACTTAACCCTCAAACTGGGGTCAAAGCACTGTGAAAGTGTAAAAAAGGTTTTAATAACAGCAATGAAATTTTAGGAACAATTTTTACCAGCAATACATTTTTGAAGAAAAAATGTTACCAACAATACATTTTTGAAGGAAAAAATGCTACCAGCAATACATTTTTGAAGGAAAAAATGTTACCAGCAATACATTTTTGAAGGAAAAAATGTTACCAGCAATACATTTTTGAAGGAAAAATATTACCAGCAATACATTTTTGTAAATAAATATTACCAGCAATTAAAATCTTGTCTACATTGAACAACACATTGAGGTTGATATGCTTTAAAACAAAACAAACGAAACCAAACCAAACCACTTCGGTTGGAGCTTATAACATCTTTCTCTTGAAACAATTTTCTCAAAAATAAATTTATCATGTATTATTTTATTTTTGCGGGTGGGTGGGGTGTTAGAGGGGTCATTCTTTGCCTTTTCCTTGAAGTATTATGTAATGCCAACAATAATAACATAAATAGAAATTTCAATAATAATAATGTACAAAATGATTGATGTAGTTCAATTTTTTTTAATCATTACGCCCCGAGAAAGGTGTGAAGCCACTAGGATTCAGGGGGTTGCAGAAGATTTGGAGCAAGAGCAGATAGGAGTGATAGAAGAAAGGATGAGGAGAGGGATAGTGGGTAGATCAAGGTAACTGGAGGTGTCGATTGACATTACATTTGAATAGTTGGAGATTATAGCTCTCAGGGAAACAGTAATTGGGAAGGGTGTTCCACAGACGAGAGGTGCGAGGTATGAAGCTATTGGAGTAGAAGAGACGGCTACATTTAAAAGTTTCTACAGTGAAAGGGTGAGAGCGGGATGCCAGCCTCGTAAGGCGCTTGAATTCATGAAGTCTGGGAACCAATGAAAGCAGCTCATCGGATCAATTACCATGCAATTTCCAACACTTAGAGAAAAGTGCGTTTTAAGAAACGATTCTACAATATTTCGACAGTATGTCTGTTTTCTTCAGGTTATGTTTAAAAATTGTATGCAAGTATAGAAATATTTTTAAAATCTGCAAAATATTACCAGTTCAACGGTTTTTCTCAAGACAAGCGACGTTTGTACAAAGATTTATCATTTTTGGTAGATTTAAAAAAAAAAAATTTATACTTGTAAACAATTTTTAAACATAACTTTAAGAAGACAGACATCATACTGTCAAAATATTGTTGAACATTGTCAGTCACTCTGTTTTTCTTTTCTTAAATCATGCTTTTCTTTAAGTGTCGAAATAATAAAAATAATTTCAAGTGTAAAGTGAAAAGAACAAGAATTTGCTAAAGGACTAAAAACATATGAAACATGAAAGTGACAGACGTGCCAGTCGTTATGGGCGAACTGGGAACGGTCCCAAAGTGCCTAGAGACAACAACATTAAAAAAGAATGCTGTATATTAGGATAAAAGATGGAAAGAGTGATAAGACTGATTATTACATTATAATATTATTATTATTATTATTATTATTATTATTATTATTATTATTATTATTATTATTATTATTATTATTCATCGTTAAAGTCTTCGCCATTTCTAACCTTAGGTCCCTGGGTGGGACCCGGAAAGAAATGTGTAAACGCCAGAAAGCAAAGAAAATAAAAATAATAATAATAATAATAAAAATAATGTTGTAGTTGGAGCCTTAGGACTGGTTGGAAAAGATTCCACTTGACTAATTGAACAGATACAAAAAAATTGTTCTGACAAGTACAGCCCACACTTTACGAAGGATTTTATCTATGTATTTTTTTTTCAATGTTATGATGCCATTTCTAGACTTAGGTCCCTGGGCGTGACCCGGATAGAAATGTGTAAACGCCAGAAATCAAACATAATAATAATAATAATAATAATAATAATAATAATAATAATAATGATAATAATAATAATAATAATTTTTTTTTTTTTTTTTTTTGTCAGTGAAAAGTGTCATGATGCCATTTCTAGCCTTAGGTCCATGGGTGGGACCCGGAAAGAAATGTGTAAACGCCAGAAATCAAAGAAAATAATAATAATAATAATAATAATAATAAATATAGAAAATTCTCTAGGACTTTACAATACACACAGAAAGAACAATCAAAGCTAATCGCCCAGACATCGTGATCAAAGACAACAGAAACAGAATGGGCTTTCTTATTCTCCCTGCATATTGTAATGTATCTTTGAAGATCTTCAAAAAAATTTCAAAATACAAGAATCTTGAAATGGTAATCTGCAAAATGCGGCACATGAAGACGTCAATAAAACCAAGGGTAGTTGAAGCTCTCGGACTGATTGGAAAATATTTCGATAGAGACACATTGAATGGATTTCTGGGCGTACATGCCTTAAAGAAAAATCCACAAGCATATCTCACAATTTACGAAGAGCTTTATCTATGTAAAATGTGTGCGATCTTTTTTTTTTTTTTTTTTTTTACAAAAATTGATCAGTAACAGATATCAGGAAGCCATTAGAAGACCTTAGGTCTCTGGTTACGGCCTGGAATCAAATGCCTATCGAACAGATATCAAATGAAATTATAATAACAATAATAACTTAGTAGATTTAAGAAACTTGTTATTAATGGCTATTATTCTGGACCACATGATATCGGTCCACTCGTCGCCCACGTCTTTATTCTCGGTTATAATCCTTTTCTGCTTCATACTATCAGCTTAAAAAAGATTTACAGATCATGATTAAATATATATGCATAAGTAACAGTTGTTTATAGGCACACTATCAAAATCAAAATTATCAGACACTGGCAACTGTTCCCTATTTTGACCTAAAGAAAACAAAACTAGCTTGTGACTTTACATACATCCTAAGCCAATCCAGGAATGTTTCATCACCAGAGCGGACGTTGAATTTACTTGAAACTCATAATGTACTCCCATTGAGGCAACATCCGTTGAACGTCTATATTTGCTCCAAACCTCAAGTAGAACTACAATATACGATAAATCCCCTAGGTGCTGAAAACTTGATCTCATGAGGGTCGATTCAGCTCGTAAAGCTCGATAAAATTTGGGGGCGTAGGCGGTTTCAGATTCGTTTAAAATAATTATAAAGCGATATACGTTTTAAAAAGGAATTCTTAGATATGAAAGTAAATTTTTGGCACAAAGAAAACATAGAATGGTACCAAATAAAACTAGAACTCAATACTGTTGCAGGAATCAGCGAGAATGGTCTGGAGAGGTAACCTTCATGAAAATCGGATGATAACTTGGATGTCAAAATCCAAACAAAATAATTAACATAGATAGTACTTCTGGGTAGATAAATGAATACGAACATATTGAAAATAGATTTAGAATATATCAATAGATATGATATGACTGGTATAGACAGAAAGAAAAAAAAAGATATATATATATATTTATATATATATATATATATATATATATATATATATATAGATAGATGACGAAACATGACTAGATAGATAGATAAAAGGAAAGACATGAATAGCTAGATAGACAGACAGACAGATAGATAGATAGAGAGAGAGAGAGAGAGAAACATCAATAGATAGATGACGAAACCTGACTAGATAGATAGATAGATAAAAGAAAAGGCATGAAAGCTAGCTAGCTAGTAGTAAGGAGGAGCATAGAGAGATACATCAATAGATAGATAACAAAACCTACCTATCTATCTATCTAGATAGATAGATGACGATTACTAGATAGATAGATAGATAGATAGACAGATGCTGAAAAAAATGTCCTTGTATCGCTCTGAAATATACCTGGCCTCGTCTATCATATCTGTGATATTTTCATTGCTGACATTGCATCTCGGATTCAGAAATCTTATCACCGTTGTATGGAGCTTCATCGTACCTTTTCTATAAGTATTTCCATGAGAATTCTTCTAATGAGCTTTACTTTCTTAGTACCTCAACCTCATGAAGCTAAATCGGGTACTGGACTGACTACTTGGTCTCACTTTTTACGACTGAAAATAAGTTCTATTCGAATACATTTTCGCTTCTATTTATCGCTTGTGGAACTCATTATCAACTTCTGTATTTCTTGTCAACTAAAATCTTCAAAAATTTAAATGCAAAGTCAATTATCATCACCGGTCTAGTTAATATCTATTCGTTTACCGTATTTTCTACTTATCAGTTTATTTAACTGTCAGTTCGAGGCTTTATTGCCTTTCTTGAGGTAAAATGATTTAAAATGATTGGGTTTCAGATATTTGTTCCTGAGTGTCACTCTAGCCCAATAATAATAACAATAATCAGAGGATGCCAGTGAACTAAGTTAGTTAATCCCCATTGCAGACGTCTGCTCAGATATATTTGTGTTTGTTCAACACTCACAGAGACCATTTCTGGTTTATGCTGGAACCAGGCTAGATAACGCGACCTCTCCTGAGAGAGTGCGTTATCTAACGTGGATCAACGGTTTGAACCTCGGTCACGATGACTTGTGACTTCGTACTCCCAAGGATTTCCTTTTCAGGCACTTTCCAAAGTTGCCGCACACTGGGATAACACCAAGGATCATCTTCCTTCCAAATCGACCATGATAGGATTACGAACCCTGGGATCATGGTCACAAAGTGAACGTTCTAACCACTCGGCCATGTGCCTATTAACAATAACAATGACAACAATAGTAAAAACTTCAAAAAATTAACAAATAAAACAAAAATTTATTATTAGATATATTCGAATATTTCCAATGATTTAGCAAGTTGGCAATTACCTTTTTCTTAAATATAAAAAAGATGGTCATCGTTTAGTCTATGGGTTGCAAAAAGCTTTCGTGTTCGTTTATCTCAATTTTTTAATTGGAAGAATAAAAATCTGAAAGTCATTTTATCTGAATTTCTTGGATTACAAATTCCGTTATTATTCTATCTTTGCTGATAGTATTAACACGTTTCAGTCGCTATGCACACCAGACTTCATCAGCTATCTGTCGATCTGATTAAACATCAAGGATAATTGCCTGGAAAATTTAAGCAGTGTTTATTGAGTTAGTTCGAATACAAATTGTGAGTTCTTCTCAGACTTATTCGAACCATATCATTAAAATAATATTACTAAAAGGTTGATTTATTTATTCGATTTTTACTTCTTGCCAACACATTAATGTTATTTAAAGCTAGGAATTTTTTTTTTTTTAATTTTAAGAATATTTTTTTGGAGATAATAAAGATTTACTGATCTACATCTCACTAATTAACCCATATCTGGGGGAGAAAGATTGATTCATATATTTATTAATGGCAATTGCCCGTAAGCATACAAAACACTCAACTTTGTTCTCGGGTGTCTTGATTAACTATTCGGAGCCATTATCATTGCACCACCCACACATCCAAGCGTATATCACTTGGTATTTCCATGTGGTCACCCATGAAGGTACTAACCAGGCTCGACGTTGCTAAAAGGACAATTAACCAAACATGGGATATCCCTAGATATGGACTATGGAAATAGAAACAATATACCCTCCATAGTGAATGAAGAGATAAATTCACCAGACGCCAGAAGATGTCCGGCGGGAACCACAGTCGATATTTTGTGGTTGTATTATTAGTATAATTTATCAGCCAGCTATAGTTTACAAGCTATTTACTGTTTGGAAGAATAATGCTTTTTAGCATTCCAGTAGTATACCAAGTACTAATATTAGCATTAGCGTAGCCATTGATACACTAATACTGAATACGAATATTCACGAGATACACGTCCGTAACAAACAAAACATTTAATAAGGCAAAACTACTTACATACATATATTAAAAAGATTCACACATGTCCCAAAAGAAATGTTTGTTCATACTGTCCAAATGACGAGAATGTTTACAGAACGAAAACAAAGAAATAACATACGTCCTTTATGGTCTTTGATCGTCCGTAACTAAGTGAATCGAGATTACTTTTTTTCTCCACGTTAGTCTGTGCACATGTTGACCTGTTTCCATGTGTGTGGACGCCCTGGTCGTCAGGAAGGTAAAGAGACCGTTCCTCAAATGAACGAAAGCAAAAAGAAAAAAAAAGGGACAGAAGAGTTCTCTCTAAAGGGGCTGAACTCACATGAGCTCAACCCACGGAAAAGAAACTGGTCTCCCTACAGTATCAACAAAGATGTGGATTTTCGATTGATTGTAAATAAAATTGATTGTAAATAAAGTGGCCTTTAGTAAACGACATTAAGTTTATTAAAAGGCCAATCGCAATTGTAATCTAATCGAGGCAATGGCTGAACTTATCATTTATATGCCGTATACTATCAGAAAGGTTAATCACTGCCAACTGCCACAGAGTTTTTATAGTAACAAGACGACGTTAATCCAATTGTAAATAAAGTGGGATTAATGTCCTAGTTAATTGCATAAAATATCACAAACGAGTAACAATTAGAAACTGAAACAAAATTCGTTTCACTTATGTAGCAGATCATTTATTAACAAAAATGTTTTAATCCTTTTCCTGTCCAGGGCATTTTCGTGTGTACTCTCCAAAAGTTCATGCTTTTTCCAGATTTATAACTACTGCAAGGCAACTCAGCTTATTTGGCAAATAAAATGCGCTGATATTTTGGGTTTCACATGATAAAAAAAATAACTGGGAATCGCACAGAATGGGATGCACAGAACGTACCAATCGTAAGTGATTTACATTTACGCCCTTTCATCACATGTGATATGATGCACAGAGTATTAGTGGAATTAACGCATTACTTGGAATATGATTTTAAAAGCATTGATTTTGAACTGATAATTAGACAGATAGATAGATAGATATGAACAGACTGATATATATATATATATATATATATATATATATATATATATATATATATATATATAGATAGATAGATAGATATGAACAGACTGATATATATATATATATATATATATATATATATATATATATATATATATATATAAAAAGGTAGATAGATATATAGATAGATAGATATGAACAGATTGAGATAGATAGATATGAACAGACTGAGATAGTGATAGTGATTAGTGAACTGATTACAAAATCATTTCAATACAGTGTAAAAATAGATGTCTTTCATTTGAGACCTTACATTATCAGCCAATCGTCCACTGGTCATATATGATGGCCAAAAATTTAGATTTTCTTAAACGTCCTTAGTTTTACGACTATTTTAAAATCATGTCTCGTGTGCACCACATAGGACGCACGGACGTGGAAGTTCCATGTCGTGCGCAGCACATATGATCCGCAGGAAAGGAAAGGGTTAAAGAAGTTCTGAGGCTCTTTGAGAATAAAATTACGATGAAAAAAAATCATAATAAAAAGCCAAAACTATAGGTAGCATGTTCTGAAATTTTGTTGAATATAACTGAGATATTGATACAAATTATTAACCCTTAGGCGCCTTTTTTTTTTTAAAAATAATTGCTCTAGCCGTTACCATAGTAATTTTAATTTTAAGAATGAATATGCTTAAAAAATGCTTAAATTTCACGAATTAGTTATTCCAAAAAAAATTTGCTTGAAGATGGAACAGAGCTTGGTACTTTAATTCAATTTAATTCAAATAATTATATTGAAGTTTTCGGCTCTTGTTTTGAAACATGAAAACTCTTATGTAGGGTTTGAATCATATTTTTAAATAAATAATTATATTTAGGACCTACTTTTGTATCGAGCACTGTTTTTTAAAAATAATAACAAAAATACAAAATAACTTTGGATTATTTACCTAACGAGTTCTTTCTTATTTTCTATATATTTTTACACATATATATATATATATATATATATATATATATATATATATACATGGGTAAAATTGTTAAACAGATTAGGTCCTATAACCTTGGCTGGTAAACAGTCTAGAACAAGGAAAAACCTGAATTCAAATCCACCTGACATCCTATAGGTAATGTCTCTTTATGAAACGCTAGAAGAGGATGGGCCGGTAAAATTAAAATCCCACATGCAGAAAGGAACAGAAAGCCACTGCACTTTTTTGTCTTGAATCTCACTATGAACCTCAGTTGTTAGATGGAAGGGAGTGGTGACCACAGCGGCGACGTCAAATGTTCTGTCGAATGAAAATGAGTAAGAATTATCATTTTCAATAAATTTTTAAAATATTTCCTATCAGTCTTCTTCAAACTTGTATGCTCTTTGGTATCCTACGATAGTGCTTCTGGTCTTCCATACATTTTTTAGAATAATCTTTTTAAAATGGTAGAACAAACTGAGTCTTGGACTGTTTGTCTTGGCTGGCTAACAGTCTAGGATAGGCCCTGTCACTTTAGGCAAACACTAGAAGAAGGTAATTCAAAAACAATTCCACCCCTACGCGGATGGACACTGACGCAGAATGGAAGGGTAACACCATTGCACTCTTCGGTCTTGAATGTCATCATGAACCACAATTGTGAGATGGAGGGGAGTGGTGATTGCAGCAGCGGCGACAAATGCGCTAATTGAATGAATGATTAAAAGAAAGTCATGGGTTAAAGTAGCTAATGTTGGCTTTAGAATATGCTCGTTTAATATGGCTTCCGAACTCCCTTGTAATTGGTCAAATTTGAAATTTCTCTTGGGGGCTTGCAGGGTTCGAATCCCCAGCTGTATGAGTTTCTTGAGCCTGACAGAATCTATTCATAGTCTACATTTCAGTAGTAGTTGGATCCTATAATCTATTGTTGGTGGTTGGGAAAGTCAAGAATCCCCCTCTTACCCACTAACAACTAAATAGACTTTGGCAACCAATTTAGAAGAAGGAAAAGTCTGAACCACCTTGTAGGACTTGCCTCTTTAACTTCTAAAAGGAGGGACGGTGTAGCCTCAAGATCCCCGGTGCAAAAAGAACTGGCACTATCCTGTCTTGAATGACACCATGAACCACATTTGTGAGATGGAGGGGAGTGGTGACTACAGCAGCGGCGCTAAATGCGCTGAGTTGAATGACTGAAGACTAGAACAATGTTAGGAAAAATAGTAACAAAATGGAAAACTAGTTTCAAATTTCGTTCATGTGTATGTATAGAATTACATCAACATGTATCTCATTTAAGTTCAATGAAATCCTCAAGGACGAAATACATCACACGAAATTTTATTCTAATTTTGTCTTTCATTTTCTTTATATTAGAAAATGTAAATTCAAATATAATCGGATTTATAATTTTGATAACAATCTGTAACCAGACAAAATGTGTTAAATACATAATTATTGCGACTTTAGTTTAATTCAACAAATATTAACGAAAACATGAGTACAAAATCAAGTGATAACAAAACAGGTATTTGACTATAAGTCTAAAATTTTATAACAAGCGCAAGTTATCATACAATCCAGGAAGTTAAACGGCCATCATGTCTTTTGGGATAATAGAAGTTTTCTTGCATAAAGATTTGATTCGATTAGAACAAAAAGACATTACCCTCATACACTCTTGTGAAAATTAATTGAAACAAAACAAAAAATTCCATCATTATTTACTCTTTTTTACTATTTTCCCAATGAAATATGACCCAGTATGCATGTTAGCATTTCCTATGTCAATTCCACGAAGTCGTTCCTTGCAGACTGACCACAGCTTGGATTTAAATCAGAAGAGATTCCTGGCCAGCCTATAATACATTGATTTGCTCACTGGTAAGACTTGGCAGTGTGTTTGTGCAGCGTTACAATTTTCGTACCCTTCCTTACAGTAACATCTACCGTAGACAATGACTGTAGGACAACAAATCGACAGTCGTGACATTAGTGTCTTGGCGTGATAAATATCTGATGCCATCACGGATGACGCAAAATTTTTCAAGGCCAAACAAATATGATCATACACCCCGAAAATACATTCATATTACTGCACACCACTACAAATGACCTAATATGAGGGGGGAAAAATAGAAATCCATTACACCCTGTCAATCCAGTGTTTCTAAACTGACTGTATGGTGAAAGAAAGCAAACTAAAGTGGTTGTTTCAATTAATTTGCACAAGAGTGTATGTATATGTCTGTACTCTTATATATTGTATCTCTTCAAGCAGTAATGTCTCTCCATAATTTTCTATCATGTATGGCTATCGCCCTAATCCTGACACCCATTTACATAAGCTCGTCAGTCAAGTGACTTGCTAACTTTACCTATCTGTCTTGCTCTCACTAAGCTCCGTGAGGGTTAAGTTTTCCAAGTCCTCTTTCAGCATTATGTTCCCAGAGAATTTCACCTCCCACTTCGTCAATCTGAATATAATTTTACTTTGTTTTCTTTTTCAATTTTCTTTAAAACCCCCTTCTTGTTCATTCGTCACCTCCATGTAATTTTCAGCACCCTTCTCAAGAACCACGTTTCTTTTTCGTTTACCTGATTTGTTTTCTATGTCTTATGGGATGATAAAGTTTTCTTGCATAAGGATTTGATGCGAATTAAACAAAGAGACAGAATTACCATCAGAGTTGTTAGGTGCGGTAATTGATTTAAGGACAAAAATCATCAGATTAAATATGTGCTAAAAGACGAGAAAACATCTAGAAATATTTTCACGCCGATTCATGCTTCTTGGTATCATGAACGAATAAATTTAAATGTGCTACTAGATTGGCAGTTAGGTCTCATTGTTTTCATGTTGAACTAGCTTGTACGTTCTATTCTAACAGTTTCTTTTCTCGCATTTCTCGCCTCCGGAAATCTCCTACTGTTTGCAGTTTCGTTGCCATCTATGTTATTATAAAATTCAAATGCAAAGCCAATCGCCATCTCCTGTTTCTTTAATCAAGCCCTTTTATTGTCCTTTCTTCTCTCTAAACTTTTCTTAGTCTCCTTACTCCCAGTCACATCCTGATTGCGTCTTAGTGGCATTATCGATTTACTTGGTGTGTGATTTTAAAAGTATTGATTTGAATTGACAGATAGATAGAGAGATAGATAGATATGAATAGACTGAGATAGATAGATAGATAGATAGATAGATAGATATGAATAGACTGAGATAGATAGATAGATAGATAGATAGATAGATAGATATGCATAGACTGAGATAGATAGATAGATAGATAGATATGCATAGACTGAGATAGATAGATAGATAGATAGATATGAATAGACTGAGATAGATAGATAGATAGATAGATAGATATGAATAGACTGAGATAGATAGATAGATAGATAGATATGAATAGACTGAGATAGATAGATAGATAGATATGAATAGACTGAGATAGATAGATAGATAGATAGATATGAATAGACTGAGATAGATAGATAGATATGAATAGACTGAGATAGATAGATAGATATGAATAGACTGAGATAGATAGATAGATAGATAGATATGAATAGACTGAGATAGATAGATAGATAGATAGATATGAATAGACTGAGATAGATAGATAGATAGATATGAATAGACTGAGATAGATATGAATAGACAGCGATAGATAGATAGATATGAATAGACTGTGATAGATAGATAGATAGATAGATATGAATAGACTGTGATAGATAGATATATGGATAGATAGATAGATAGATAGATATGAACAGACTGAGATAGATAGATAGATAGATATGAATAGACTGAGATAGATAGATATGAATAGACTGAGATAGATAGATAGATTTTTCATTAAACTTTGTAAGGTTTATATTTTTCATTAATCCCTGTTTTTCTTATTTATATTAGTACCAAAGGAAGAGCAAGTCCTCGCATTGACTCAAAGAGAGGTAGAACTAAGAGTCTTGATTTGAAATATTCCTTAGATAGATAGATAGATAGATAGATAGATATGAACAGATTGAGTAGATTGATAGATAGATATGTACCGATTGAGATAATAAATAAATAGATAGATAGATAGGAACAGATAGATGATTCATTAAACTTTTTAATGATACTATTATATACCAATCGTTTTTTTTCTCGTTTCCATTAGTGCCATAGAAAGAATAAAGCCTCGTAATCACTCAAAGAGTGGTAGAACAGATACTTATTATACCAATATTCAAGCAATGCTACCAAATTTAACGGTTTCTTCCTCGGAAAATTTTTTTGAAAAGCTACATTGATTCCGTCAAATAACCTGAAGTTTAAATAACAGCTGGCCATCTATTAGGTTGGTGCCAAAATATTGTCGTTTCTCACATAGTAACATAGGTGACATTATTTTTGCACCAACCTAATACAATATCAGAAATCTAAGAGCACAGAGAGATAAAGAGAGATAGAAAGAGAGATAATGAGTGAGAGAGAGAGAGAAAGAAAGATAGACTTTTATTCAAGTGAAAACACTGGTGATCAAATGGCAAAAAGACAGAATATTAGCAACAAAATGAAATATTTTACGTTTTCTTTTTCTTTCTTTCTTTCTTTCTTTTTTCTTTCTTCAAACACGTTTTCATTTCTTTCTTTCTTTTTTTCTTTCTTTAAACACGCTTTCATTTCTTTCTTTCTTTTTTTCTTTCTTCCTTTTTTTTTCTTTCTTTCTTTCTTTCTTTCTTTCTTTCTTTCTTTCTTTCTTTCTTTCCCCTCCTGCATTTCGGTAAACATTTCTTTTGTCAACATTTTGCGGATTAATTCCCTTTCTATGGTTCGCCTTCTCCCCCTATTTTATTTCTTTCTTCCTGATTGTCTTACTCTTTCTTTATCTCTATTTTTTTCTTTCTTTCTTTCTTTCAGACTTTCTTTCTTTCTTTCTTTCTTTCAGACTTTCTTCTTTTCCAGATATTCTGATCAGTGTTTTTATTTCTTATAAATACTCGGTCGACGTCTTTTTCGGCCTTCCAGTGACAGCTGTCTACTCTTTAGTGTATTTCTATCCAGCCAGTCTCTCAGTCGGAAGAAATTTAGCTGCAAACTTTAAAAAAAATATGAAAATCAAAAACAAACTTTGTCATTTGCTCCGACTGACCAGAATCAGGAAAGAGGATTAAATAATATTCGATATTCTGTATTTTATTTGCAGTAGCTTTCTTTCTTTCTTTCTTTCTTTCTTTCTTTCTTATTTCTATTTTCTTTCTTTCTTATTTTCTTTCTTTCTTTCTTATTTTCTTTCTTGCTTTCTTATTTTCTTTCTTTCTTTCTTGCTTTCTTATTTTCTTTCTTTCTTTCTTATTTTCTTTCTTATTTTCTTTCTTTCTTTCTTATTTTCTTTCTTGCTTTCTTATTTTCTTTCTTTCTTTCTTGCTTTCTTATTTTCTTTCTTTCTTTCTTATTTTCTTTCTTATTTTCTTTTTTCTATTTTCTTTCTTATATTCTTTCTTTCTTTCTTATATTCTTTCTTTCTTTCTTATTTACTTTCTTTCTTTCTTATTTTCTTTCTTTCTTTCTTATTTTCTTTCTTTTTTCTTTCTTATTTTCTTTCTTTCTTTCTTTCTTATTTTCTTTCTTTCTTATTTTCTTTCTTTCTTCCTTATTTTCTTTCTTTCTTCCTTATTTTCTTTCTTTCTTTATTATTTTCTTTCTTATTTTCTTTCTTTTTTCTATTTTCGTTCTTATTTTCTTTCTTTCTTTCTTTCTCATCCTGCATTTCGGTAGACATTTCTTGTCATTCTGTGGATTATTTCCGTTTCTCTGGTTCGCCTTCTCTCTCTCTTTTATTTCTTTCTTCTGATTCTCTTTCTCTTTCTTTAGCTCTAGTTTTTTTCTTCATTTTTTCTTTTTATTCTTTCTTTCTTTTTTCTTTCCTTATAACATTATTTTATTCGTTATTTTTTTCTTTCTTTTAATTTTGAAAACGCTCATCAATTAATTCATACTTTCTTTCTTCATCGTACTTTCTTTCTTCCTTTTTCTTTCTTTCTTTCATTCTTTCTTTCATTCATCCATTCTTTCTTTCCGACTTTCTTTCTTTTCGTCAATCATTCTACTGTACATCATTATGATGCTGTTACGTTTGGAGGCTTTATTTTATTTTTTCAATCGTTCATTTTTCATCTTTTCTTCTAGTCATTCGTTAAACAATCTATTTTCCCTTCTTTCTTTCTCAAATCTTTTATCATTTCTTTCTTCATTGGGAACACACACACGCAGAAAGAGAGAAAGGAGAGAGAGATGGCGAATAAAAAACATTAGACACAATCGCCAGAGAATGAAGCAAATACTATAAGATCAACCAATATCAAACGAAATATAAAACTCCATAGAATATTACTAACAATGTCGAATATGTTGTGTTTTCCAGACGAAAAAAAAAACAAACAAAAAAAAAACAAAAAAAACAAAAAAAAAAAACAGAATGTATGTATCCTTCGAGGAAACTACAAAAATCTGCCTGTCATGCAAATTATTGATAAGATACTCTCATGGGCCATCATCTCGCATTCATGTGACCATTTGCAGACTGAGTTAAGCTTTCAAAATTATATTTAAATCCAATGTTAAAACAACAGTTTTTACATCTTGTCTGATATTGAATATACGAAATAGCTTGAGATTTTGTCAAAACGTAACTAAATTACATGCTGCGTCTTTCCAATAGTGACATCTCGGTCAATAGGTTTTGTTTGCGTCTTTTTGAAAATAATATACCAATTGAATATATATAAACATAAAAATGTCTTTATATATATATATATTTACATATATTTACATATATATATATATATATATATATATATATAATATTAAGACATTTATATATATATATATATATATATTAAGACATTTATATATATATATATATATATATATATATATATTAAGACATTTATATATATATATTAAGGCATTTATATATATATATATATATATATTAAGACATTTATATATATATATATATTAAGACATTTATATATATATATATATATATTAAGACATTTATATATATATATATATATATATTAAGACATTTATATATATATATATATATATATATTAAGACATTTATATATATATATATATATATATATTAAGACATTTATATATATATATATATATATTAAGACATTTATATATATATATATATATATATATTAAGACATTTATATATATATATATATATTAAGACATTTATATATATATATATATATATATATATATTAAGACATTTATATATATATATATATATTAAGACATTTATATATATATATATTAAGACATTTATATATATATATATATATATATATATATTAAGACATTTATATATATATATATATATATATTAAGACATTTATATATATATATATATATATATTAAGACATTTATATATATATATATATATATATATTAAGACATTTATATATATATATATATATTAAGACATTTATATATATATATATATTAAGACATTTATATATATATATATTAAGACATTTATATATATATATATTAAGACATTTATATATATATATATATATATATATTAAGACATTTATATATATATATATATTAAGACATTTATATATATATATATATATATTAAGACATTTATATATATATATATATATATATATTAAGACATTTATATATATATATATATATATATTAAGACATTTATATATATATATATATATATATATATATATATATTAAGACATTTATATATATATATATATATATATATATATATATATATTAAGACATTTATATATATATATATAATTTTTTAAAGTACATTCAAACAAAAACATGCTTTAATCTCATATAATAAATAATTTCAAACTCTACTCTGTATTGAGACTCAATTTAAAATTAAATGCTGCGGACAGTGAGATTATACTCCATTTGACGTTTAACAGTATATGAGACTTTTTCTTTTCTTTTCTTTGCAGTAACTGAAGAGAAAATTATGCCAACGCTAACTCTAAGTTTATGGCCACCTTCAGCGTTTTCCATATGATTTTTAAACATAAAATAATTTCTGATATTAAGTTCTATAATACCACGAAAACTACGAAGAAAAGATTTCATTAGAGTATTGTTTAAGTGCTAGGATATTAATATATAAGACCAATACCCATTCCTCGCCGAGTTTTTGAACAGAAAAGAGATTTATTCCTTGTCTCTTTTTTAGGATTGGGTTTCTGGTTCCTTTTAATCACTTGACATTCTCATTTACTCCCAGTAGCCGCCTTGCATCTTAGTAGGCTTAACGTCTTCTTCGGGTGAATTAATTAAATAAATAGTAATGAAAAAAAAAAAAAATCACATATATATTTTCAAATCCATTTCGTTCCTTACCCTATCATTTACATGTATTATTCATTCGTCCATTTTGTTTATATTGCGAAAGTGCTGAATAGAATGACAGATGTCCACTTAGCGTTACAATGAATGGATATTCTTAGGGAACAGATATATATGAGCGAACCATTTATGAACCAATAGAATCTTTTTTAATAAACAGACAAGAGATTAATTAATGAAGCCAGCAATATGATTGGCTGTAAAAAGTTCATGTATACAAGGAAGATCGAAGAGTCGGATACATATGCAAAAGACAATAGAACAAAAAAATATTCCGAGAATTTTACTTGACTGAGCAAGAAATATGCTTGGAAATGAAAACAAAACGAAGCAAGTATGTAACTGTATTATTTAAAGAAAATATAATATTCTCAATATATTTGTATTTTTTACACAACTTTCCCGTGTTTTATTTTAATCAGAAATATGAACACACTTTCAAGCAACACACACACACACACACACACACACATACATAAACGCCATAACTTATACGAACGCAACTTAACAAGTCAAATGCATGTGAAACCTGCTTAACCAATGAGAATGAAACAACACAAAAATAAAAATGACATATCTTTTTCCATATTTCTTTCTCGCTGTCATATTTTATGTATATAAATATCTATTTCTTCATTCTCCTAGGATCTGTCGGATTCCGATCAGTATTTAATCTGAATTCGATCCCAGTTCACACATATAGACGTACATATACATCCACCCCCCACACACATACATATATATATATATATATATATATATATATATATATATATATATATATATATATATAAATATATAAATGACAGTAGGAAAAGTGTAGTTATTGCTGACGCGTTTCGTCCAATGTGGAATTTCTCCAACATCGTCCACATTGGACGAAACGCGTCAGCAATAACTACAGTTTTCCTATTGTTATATATATATATATATATATATATATATATATATATAGATATATATATATATATATATATATATATAGCTGAAAATAAAGACATGTGGTTAGGTTTTTTTTTCTATATAAGTTCTCATGTGTTTGTAGATATTTTTTCTTTTAAAGATATAAATTATATAAAAACAAGTTGAATGTCTTCCAAGACCTTCCGACTATTCTTTTAGGCATTATCAAGGAAGTTGTTTTTTGTTTTTTGTTTTTTTTTTTTTGCTTTTAACTGAATATATAGTTAGATTTATGTATGTATCTAGTGTTAGAGAATTGATTGTTTACAAACACGGTCACTGCATTGTGGCCGTGGTAATGGTCGATATTATTACGTGTAGCTTTTACTTCTCTTTTTTTTAATATTAATAATGCTCCTTTTTGTTGATGTGGAAGATGCTATCTTATATATATATATATATATATGTGTGTGTGTAAATATACATACATACATACATATATATATATATATACATATATATATATATA
>OZ010613.1:9386534-9391534 GCA_963932145.1 Acanthosepion lycidas | reverse complement strand
AGATAGATAGATAGATAGATAGATGGAGAGAGAGAAAGCGAGAGATAGAGAGAGAGAAAGCGAGAGATAGATAGATAGATAGAGAGAGAAAGCGAGAGATAGATAGAGAGAGAGAGAGAGAGAAAGCGAGAGATAAATAGATAGATAGATAGATAGAGAGAGAGAAAGCGAGAGATAGATAGATAGATAGCGAGAGAGAGAAAGCGAGAGATAGATAGATAGATAGAGAGTGAGAGAGAGAGAGAAAGCGAGAGATAGATAGATAGATAGAGAGTGAGAGAGAGAGAGAAAGCGAGAGATAGATAGATAGAGAGAGAGAGAGAGAGAGAGAGAGAGAGAGAAAGCGAGTGATAGATATATAGATTTCAACGAAGATATATGGCAAGGCACTGTGATTAGGCTTTTTATTATATTTCCATGCATGCGAAAGAGGCGTATTTTGGGGCCAAAGAGTGTGTATAACATCTCTAGATGTCCTTCTCTAAATCTACATATAAGGACATACACTGGATCCAAACATCATTTGTACTGTTCTTACATTATCTAACCCCAAAAAGAAATTTCTGGTACGCATGCAAGGAAAATATATTAAAAAAATAATCGCAGTAATTCAATGAAACATGTATAAAATAGGGATTGCTACCCAAATACCCAATTTTATACATATGAGAAAATACTTTAAAAAATATATCCATAACATTAATATCAACTATAAACACTCGTTTAAAATCCACATCATGTTACCATTTTTATACAGATCTATTCTTCATGAATCTTATGTTTAAAATAACGAGAATTTTCAAAGTTTAACTCTGTCAAAAACACCCTCTGTTCACTCTAACCAAAACTAGAGGATTACTATATCTTATTTCGTTTCTCCAACCCACACAGAGTTAACGACCACAGAATCTCCCTACATCTACCTATACATTCACGAGAATATAAAAATCGATCCCCATGCAAAATTATTTTGCAAAATATCGCTACATTTCACTGACACAATACGAGGGTCACATCTGTAGAATTCCCTCGCGTATACACTTATATGAATTAACGTTACCGTCGAAAATACACCAGCACATTCAAGCGTGTCTTTACTTCCTCACGCTGACCCTGTAGCACAATTTAACGTCCCAAATGTTCCTCGCCCATATTTATGTTGTGTGTTTATATACGTGGCACGTATCTGAACATCCAGAATTCACAAAATTCCAATTCTCTGTCACTAATTTTTTATTTCTGTTTTCGATCCCGGACGAAGTCTTAATGAAGTTGAAACATGTTAAATTGAGATTCGTTTCCTACTTGTTCTTTATTTCATTTTAGCATCTTGTTGGGTTTTTATCCATATCTGATATAAATTTTATCTTCAACTTATATATATATATATATATATATATATATATATATATGTGTGTAAGCAAATATAAATGGATATAAATCTGACAGAATGAAGAAAAATATTTGGAAAAAACAAACAAAAATCCTTAAATGCAATTATGTTGTTTTAATATGAATGAAATGTCAACGTCTGACGTTTCGGTTTAATAAACCTTCTTCAGGACAACATTCATTAAAATACAATTAACATAATCAGTTCAACATGACAAAGACGATGGACATAAAAACAAGACTTATCCAAAACAGATAACTGAAAATTTTAAATGACCAGCTTTCCGTTTAAGCATGGTCACGTTGTCGTCAAATGAGTGACGCTTTCAAAACGTATTCCTAAAATTTTAGTATTTTGAATGACAAATACGTTTTGAAAGCGTCGCCCATTTGACGACAACGTGACCACGCTTAAACGGAAATCTGATCATTTAAAATTTTCAGATATCTGTTTTGGATAAGTCTTGTTTTTATGTCCATCGTCTTTGTCATGTTGAACTGATTATGTTAATTGTATTTTAATGAATATTGTCCTGAAGAAGGTTTATTAAACCGAAACGTCAGACGTTGACATTTCATTCATATTAAAACAACATAATTGCATTTAAGGATTTTTGTTTGTTTTTTCCAAATATTTTTCTTCATATATATATATATATATATATATATATATATATGTGTGTGTGTGTGTGTGTGTATACTTGTATACTTAAAATGATCCTTTCTTTAAATAGTAACTTAACAGAAGACAAGAGGGGAAGGAAAAAAGGGTTTATTATTGTCATCCAGAAGGAGTCAATGACTTTCCAAACAGTTCCAATTTGTGTTGAGTTCCTGCTGTATTACAGTCGGACACAGTGAGTTAATCACAACAGCTTCTAAGATAATCAAATGGTGTTTTGTCCGTGCTTTGTGATAGAACACTGTTCTAAATATTTGTTCCTAACACCAATATAGAGAGACGCAAATATTTGCTAAAAATATAGTTAAGGCATGCTATATTTATTGGAGGAAAATCTTCCATACCAGGAAACGTATATATAAGCTATGTAGGTATAATCATTGAAAGGCGACTGTCTGTTTCATGCTTAAAGACAATACTTAGTCTACGTTCTGATGATCGCCTTTTTGGTACACTTCTTGTCCACGCGCATACACTCGTAGAAGAATATAATATAAACACTGGAGCGCTTATATCTTCTCAACATCATCGGAATTAATACCTTAACTCAGACGACAGATTCTAAAGATCCTTCAAGATCTATGTTTATCGTCACACAACGATGGAGGACAAAAGGATATACAAATAAATTCTGTATGGTGAATTTGCCAAGAAAAATCCTTAATAAGCACAAAGCAATGAAACGTTTCCTTGAAATTGAAAGAGTGACCTTTCTTTCCAGGAACGGGTGAACATTTTCCAACAAACTGAAAGAGACAAATCAATGATAAGGATACCTAATACTTTTGTATAGCAAACCGGATTAATCATTCAAAATATACGTCACACAATGAAACCCATATTGAGAGCACTTCGCCGTAGGAAAATAGTTACCAATCTTGCCTAGCTCAACAATGACAAGTGAGAGGTATGTTCGATCCTCACTGGGTGCTTCATAATTGGAGTCGTGTGACACATCGCAGCTACTAAATTCTAAGTGAGAACAAGTTATCGGTTAAACAAACAGCACATACTTCGGAAAGTCCGGTTCCTGTCAATCTGGACCAACCAGAAATTTGAAAATCAACAACCGGCGGATCTAGGGACACAAATTTCTTTTCGATAAATGACTTATAAGGTCTGTCTCACAAGCCACTTGCCCGCTTCAAAAGCCATTGCCAGCCGCATGAAAATTAACGCCCACATTTTGTAGTTTTCATTAACCTGTATGTTTTAATAGCATTTTATGCAGTATATACAGAACATATGATAGGTCGACAGCCTTCATGTACACATGTATGTCTTTATTCTTTATTTGCTGCATAAAATTCTATAATAATTACGGGTTAAGAAAAATACCAAAATACTGAACAGGCATATTGGTTGCGATGAGTAAATTCTCGCCATTTTATATTTTTAATTTCGTGTTGTTTTTTTTAGATTTTGTTGATTGCGCAGTATAGAACGGTCAGTTGGTCACCGTCTGTGAGGGAAAAAAAGCACCATAACGCAATTTACTCCGCCAGAAATTTGGAAACGGCATGTTGTACTGCTTGGCATTCGCACCGGAATACGAACATTTCCGAGTGTTTCGTGTTAATCTGAGGACAGTGCGGAAGAATTGGAAAGATTTGGATGATATATCTAGTCATCATCATGGTGTTTCGAGTGATGGTGACGTTAGGGCTCCACTCATCTTCCAACGGGGTCTCAGGCTCTACACGGAGGACTACATCAAGCGCCTTGAGGAGGTAGTGCTGCTCTGGGTAAAGATGCTGACTGCATGTGTGCCAACAGGACTTTGCACCATACCTCACAAACAGGAGGACCTGGTCATAGCTATCAGGCAATTTATGCGACCATAACAGCCCTTGAATCTTGACGCCTAACTCCCCAAACTAAAACTCCCTTGATTATTATATGTGGGGCGCAGATGAGCGAGAGACCAGCAAAACTCTTTGTAACACTAAAAATGAACTGAAGGCAACTTAAAGAAAGAGGCCGTTATTCTTATGTAACCTTTCTATTGAGAAATGTAAAACCGCGAATGACATCTCGATTATCTGGAGATGTTGAAGCTAACATGTAAATAATCTTAGTTAAGACATTAAAGAATTCACGGAAATAAATATAAAAAAAAGTGAGTAAATTTTCGAAAATAACGTTATTATATTTGAAACCATTGTTCCCGATACTGTTGTTCTCGGGACCGAATTTTCATAATTAGAATTTGTTCGCACCCCACAAACTTTTATGTGAAAAAAATAGATATAAACTTTAGAAAAAAAAAAAAATAGTGAATGTCAAAGGGAGATAATCGCAGAGTCGAATGCAGAAATTATCATTGATAACTCTCTCAGCCAATTTGCGGACATTAGTCATTATATTCTTAATAGAGTACAAAAATATCACAATGATACAATCGGTCAACAATTATTAATATCTATTTGTACTCGGACTCTGTATACAATTACAAGTAATTCATAATGGTATTTTAAATTTTTAAATGGTGATCATTCTTGACATATGAAATGTTTTAAACTGTTTCTAAAATTTGATTGTCATTCAATAATTGCGCCAAACATATTATCCTCTTAGCGCCTCACCTGCTATCCTATTTCGACTGAGTCCCACCCCACTGGTTGAGAAAAATTGCCTTAAACTGTCATAACAGAAAATTAACATACACAATATATGCAATTAAAAACGACTGTCCAACAAAACGTTTAATCGCAGTAACATGTCAGTATACACACACACACACATACATACATATATATATATATATATATATATATATATATGGAGAGAGAGATGGTAGTCAGTGGGAAAGAGACATATGTTATATGTAAATGGATGTATGTATATTTTCTTAATCGCGGTAACATTAGACTTTAAAGAAACATATATATATATATATATATATATATATATATATATATATATG
>OZ010613.1:9334034-9381534 GCA_963932145.1 Acanthosepion lycidas | reverse complement strand
GACGGTATGGGCTTCGTCGACATGACCGTTGGTTACTTTAACTTCCAGCGTCGACACATCAGCCTCGATTTGTTGGTGCTGTTTCTTCGGACTCATTTCTGCGTTTGAGTTGTTCTGAGTCGAATCGTACGGTTTTGAGAGAAGGTTAACTGTTGTGTTGTCCTTTGGTTTCTTATCTTTTCGTTTGCCGAAATTGTCTTTTCGGATGGTAGCCCGGGCAACCATATAGATGCGTAGGTAAATGAACATCATGATAAACATCGGTAAATAAAAGGCGCCAACCGTCGAAAAGACGGTGTATCCTAAGTCTTGACTGATCACGCATTGGCCAGTGAATTCTGCATCATAGTTTATATCCCTCCACCCGAAGAGGGGCGGGATCGAAATGAACATGGCCACTGTCCATACTAGGACGATCATGATGATAATTCTTTTTTGGTTACGATTTCGGATGTACTCAATGTTCGTCACGGCCCAGTATCGATCCATGGCTATTGCAACAAGGTGTAATATTGAGGCTGTACAGCAGAGAACATCGAATGAAGTCCACATGTCACAGACCTCTCTCTGCAAGAACCATACTTTACTGATCTCTTTCAGAGCGCTTAACGGCATTACAAGGGAAGCCACCATCAAGTCGGCGACGGCCAGCGATATAATAAGATAATTGCCGACATTATGTAGGTTTTTCTCCAAGAGCACAGCTGCAATTACAAAAACATTGCCAATAATTGTCGCAAGGATTAGGAGTCCGAGAATAATGGATGTTGAAATGGCGTGTTGGATACTGTAAAATTGGGGTCCCAGAGGTGTAAGACTTGTTGTCAGCGACACATCGTCGTAGTCTTCTGAGCCAACGAGAAGATAGCTTAGGTTGGGATAAAGAAATGATGTATTGTCTATATGATAGAACGTCGTAACATTTTCAGGGCCGTATGACACTGTGGTATTATGAAGATCCATTCGGTTACTTTTATCTTGAGATATTTGAAACGACATCGTCGTGCTTTATATATCTGTATAGAAAATATATATGCATATATATATGTATGTATATATAAGTATATATATTATTAAAGATTTATTTTTTTTAAAATAGTGTCTTTTTTTTTCTTTTTTTTTATTGTGAGAGATGTTTTCTTATTTTTCTCAATTTGTCTCCGAGCAAATGTTTATTTTTTTCAGATATTAATTTGTTTGAAATTCAGTTAATTTAAAAACATTTTTTCGACTGCATAATTCTATTTTGTATATATATATATATATATATATATATATATATATATATATATATATATATATATATAGGTGTATATATTTGGACACCTTGACGTGGTGTAATGACTAGCAAGCCGATGACGACCGAGCAGTCAGTTCAATCCTCACTGGGTGCTCTAAACTTTCTGCCTTGTGCTGATTCTAAGCTACGCTTAGAAAGTCACAAAATATGTATGTTTACGACTTAATTGTATTAACATCTATGTACATTTTGCGTCCTTGATGTCTGCTCATTTGAAAGTGTTTATTTTACACCTCGGCGTGATTAAATAAGTATTTTTTTCATGGTTTACTTCAAATTATTCATGATTTAACAGGCAGAACTATATCATATACAAGTATTTTTACTTTCGACTATCAAATGTATTGCGAAATATCTACATTGATGTATGTAATATATTTATGTTAGCTCTTTTTTATGTGTATACTGATATATTTGTCAATTCAATCAAATACACTTTTGTGCTCGAGGTAATTCAATGCAAGCGTTATTTTATTTCAGTCTTTCTTTTGTACTGATGTATTTCTTGATAAGTTATATCGAACTGTCTATGTATCGGTATAGCAAAGAATATCTGGAATTTTTTTTATAAATGCCAGACAATTTCTTCAGTAAGATAAAAAAAAAATAAAGATTTCTGTATAGTTTTTTTAACGCTTGTAATTAGTTAAAAATGGATGACAAATTCGTTCAGTTTTTACTTGTCTTTCTTTCATTTTTTTTTTCATTTTTTTCCAAAATTATTTACACATATTCTTTTCTTTTTTAAATTGGGACTTCTTGATTTGTATTATTCAAAATTTTTATTCAGATTTATATTTCTTTTAGAAAATATTTTTGATTCTTTTTTAAAATAATACTGTCAACAATATACGTTCTTTTCAACAATATATATTTTTAAGAGATGTCAAATCTCGGTTGTATATTTGAGCTGCATGTTTATATATATGTTCACCGAACTGAAAGAGAGCGAATGTTTGCATATCTTTTGTGTAATGTATATTTAAGCATATTTTTGTTGCTTGGATAATGTTCGTGATTTTGCGTGATATCTCGAGATCTTCCCAAACTTGTTGAATATCAAGTATCAGTGGACAACAAACGTCATTGCTCCGTTTTTTGTATTTTCTTTGTGCTCTGAAAAGAATTTTTTTTTGACAATCATTTTTTTCCTTTATTTTCGACGAAATTTTTTTAATTTTATTTTAGCAGCAGCATTTTCTGGAAAAATCCTTGATTTATTTTATTCCGTATTACTTCCATAAATCATTCAAATGAAATCATATTTTTCCTTCTTCTTTCCTTTGTTTTAACAAAATTCTTTGGATATTTTCTTTCAAATTCCAAACAGTAGTTTTACATACAAATTTGAATATACATGTATTTTCTACATCTAAAATAATTTCTTAATTAAGTTGAATATAATAATATAACAATGGTTTGTACATAATTATTGACACCATGTTATAAATTTGAGATATAAAATAAACAGTTTTTGAAAATCTTTTTCCTTCAAAATAACGATTATAGATTATTTAAATTTCTGTTTCCGTTTGTGTAAAGTCTGGAATTTCATTAAAAAAATATCACTGAAAAACAAATATAGGAGTTTTCAACAATAAACAAATCAATTTTAACAGATTAAAAAATACAAAAATAAAAAAAATAAAAATTACAATTCAATGTTTCTGAAAAACAAGCAAAGTGATCAGACGTCACCTTAACCGATACCTTCCCGAACAAAATGGCCTTGTCAACGTTGGCACATACGCCATAATTATTTTCCCTCGTTCAAATCCGCCATTATTTGCTTTTTCTATAATTGTTATTATGACAATATTTATTACAACTATATTTCCCGCATCAGTATTATGATTTTTTAAAACAAGTTGAGAAAAATTCAACTGTTTATATCGGAGGTGAAAATTGGACGTTTTTTTATTTTTTTTATAATTCAGTTGTAATCGAAAATCTAACTTCACGCATGCTCAGTGGAGCTCATATTTTTTTCTTTTAAAAGCAAAATTTATGGCCTCTTATTGGATAGTATAATTTCGAAACGCATAGATTATTAAGACTGAGTTTAAGGCATGTATATTATGGGGAATAGAGTTTCGAAGCAATTAGTTTTTTTTTCACGAATGATACAAAAAAAAAATAGTTTTGACGTTGATTTAAGAGAAAAAAATAAATTATACACCCGATCGCCAAAAATATTTTTTATATCTCTCTATATATATATTTGTGTATGTGCATGTGTGTGTGCGCGCACACGCGCGTGTCTATGTCTATATTGCCTAAATATGTCTTTCTACGTGTAATTATATTTGACGACATAAAATAGGTTTATTTTAAAATGCGGCAGTCAGTTATTGATTTGAATAAAGAATTGTAAAATTTTGATTTCTGCTTGCAAAGAAATTGCGGTTTCTTTTGTCTCGAGATTTACTCTTACAATTAAAAAATTCAGAATGTTACAAGTTTTTATTCGTATCTATTTTAATTTAGCGCGTTTATTAGGCTAATCGAAATTTAAACAATGATGGTAATGTTTGATTCAAAGCTATTTGATTTCGCCGGACTAACATTAACTAAATGTTTTATATATGAACAATAAAACAAAAAATGCTCTAATAAAACGTTAGTTTTAAACAAATTAACAGAAGCACAAAAACTCTGTTATATATCTATATATATCTCTCTCTATATATATATGTTTATGTATATATATATGTATATATATATATATATATATATATATATATATATATATATATATATATATATATATATATATATATATATATATTAGTTGTGTATAGAGATTCCTTTAATGCTGGCCTTTATCTGAAAAAAAAAAAAACAAAAAACATAGTAATATGACTGATTCGTCAATTTCATGGATCCAATGCACCGAAATATTCCGTATTCATTCTACTTCATTTTCCTGTGAATTTCCTTATTTCTGGAGTCCTTTGGTCTTTAACTCCGTCGCCTGAAAAAAAAAAGTGCGGTTTTTTATCTTCTCAGGTTTAACGCGATATCGTTTTTATTTTTTTGACCAGATGAAGATAGGCGAAAGGTCATTTTTCTTCGCCTTTGTTGTTAATTTTTTTTTTTTTTAGATACTTTTGGCAAGATTGCGAGGTTTACCGAGTCTTTGAGAATGGAACAAGATAGTGTCTGTATATGAAAACCTGTAACGAAACATCCGCTGTTCAGATCTTTCGGCTTGTCTCTGCATTTACAGAGAAGGGCACAAAACCTGCCCGAAATAATGTTAATAAACTGCACTTAGAACCCAGAAATAAATACAGTTTTCAATGAATTAGCAAAAATGGTTGTTGTATTAAAAGTAATTTATAAGATGGTCTGATTATAGATTATTTCAAAATCGATGTCGCTCTAAAGAGACATTAATTAATCCTTGTTTCAGCCTTTTCAAGTCATGGATATTTGTATCCTCATACAACTATTTAGAATTTTAAACGGATCACATGTCTGCTGATAATTTAATGTTTTTATCTAGTACCGTTCAATTTCAGGATTTCATTTACATATGAGGTTTTATTTATCGCTTCTTTCCTGAAGGACTATATTGTGGCTGACGGAATTTTAAAAAAATAGTAAACTTGAGGATTACATTTGAAATAATATTAATGCAAGAAAGTAAGCTTTTGAGCTGTTTTAATTAATTTTTATAAATTTAGTATTTAAAGAATAGGTATTTATTTTGCTTTTCTGCAACTTTTTTTTCTTTCTCTTTTTTTTCTTTCTCAGAATCTTATATGTTAGAAATGTTTGATTTCTGTGTGTATGTTATTAACCATTCCTTCATGACACAAGAGGACGTTTATATATGTATATATATATATATATATATTTATATACATATATATATTTTTGGACTGTTACATAAAACTTAATGTGGAAAGTATAAAAATATATGATAAAAATAAGCTGTTTCTAATTTTGAATGTTATTTTTTTTTGTTTTCATTTATTTACTGCATTGTTTTTTCTTTGTTGTTTTTATTTTAACTTATTTATTTTCTTTATTTATTTATTTATTTATTTATTTTTTTGCTAACTTCTGTCGCCGATGGAATCAAATATTTCGCTTGGACCGTTGTTCACACACTACTTGATTCGAGGTAATGAAACCGGATACGGAAGAACTTGAAGTGAATATGCTTTTTCAAGAAATAGTACTGTAGACGTCGTAACTCTCGTTTCCTCTTAATTATGACGCACATCACCGGATATAAAATCGCACCTGGAAAACAAAAGAAAATTGTGTTTAGTGATCAAACCAAAGAAAAGAAAACGTTTTGCTGTTACATAAGGAATAACGAAAAATAATTTGTACATTCTGTATTTTTCTTTGCAACCCCCCCAAAAAAAAAACTTCTTCCCACGAAACACTATATTGAGGAAATGACTCCCAAAGAGTTGCTTCCCCGATGAATACCTGTTCATGTATAAACTTAACCCTCTGTCTAGAGTTGGCTTCGAACCTTGTACAGTTTGAATATCATTGTTAAAAAAA
This sequence comes from Acanthosepion lycidas, assembly GCA_963932145.1. Classification (NCBI taxonomy): domain Eukaryota; kingdom Metazoa; phylum Mollusca; class Cephalopoda; order Sepiida; family Sepiidae; genus Acanthosepion; species Acanthosepion lycidas. Next base: position 9,375,707 of record OZ010613.1, on the reverse strand, counting down.
AAAAAGAACACTATGTGTCTGCCCAGGGCGCGGTCGAACTACTTTCCCGTGTTCTGTTAGTCCAAACCTTCCCGGCAAGGATACGTCATACCAATTACATTGTAGCAAACCACCCACAACCCATCCGTATTCCATCGGTGAGAACAAAGTTCCACTCTAACAGCTTCTTCCCGCGAACCACAATGTCTCCCAAATGAATGTTTCCCCGATTGCTATACTCTTACATGTTCGAGTGTAATGTTAACCGTTATCTTCCTATCGTATCTGTGCGTCCTGGGTAAGATGTTGAACTACATCTGCGTCCGGGATAAAACGTTAAACTTCACCCAGCATCAAGGCCTCTGATCAGGAGGTTTCGAGGAACGTGGAACCACCTCTTAATTGCTGGTGTTCCCAGGTCCACCCTGAACCGGGGTGGTAGCACCTGTTAAGGTCCCAGCTATGGGAAAATAGTTAACATTTACTAGCAATACTTTTTTGAAAAAGATTATTACCAGCAATACAATTTTGAAGGAAAAATATTACCAGAAACAGATTTTTGACAAAACAAAATATTACCAGCCATAAAAAAATGTTGTCGGCATTAAATAATCCATTGAAATTGATATGCTACAAAACAAAATAAACCAAAAAAATCTAAACCAAAGAATACGAATCTATTCATACGAATCTATCCTAAAAATGTTGTCGGCATTAAATAACCCATTGTGGTTGATATGCCGTAAAACAAAATAAACCAAACCAAACCTATCCTATCTGCAAAAATTGCCACTAACTTAAACCTCTACCTTGAGTGACCTTTGTCACGGTGACACTTACTGTAAAAAATACATAAAATAGTTGAGTAGACAATCATGGCTCTCCACAACTTCCTATCATGTGTGGAATGTTTTCTCCCTTTGCTAAGCCCTTCGCCGACATCCATTCACACAAACATGTCAAGTAAGCGGTTCGCTCCCTCACCCATATCTCTTTCTCTCAATTTGCACTGTGAGTGTTAACCGTTCCAAGACCTCTCTTCTCATTAAGGAATTTCAGCTGTCTCTTCCTGATTCTGGGTAGAATTGTTCGTGGCATTTTCTTGAAGGCTTCCTTGTTACATACGCACTCCGCCCATGAATTTTTTAGTATACATCTGTAGATCCACATTTATGACGCCTCCAATGTCCCAAACCCTGTTTCCTCAATATGTGTCCGAGGAATTTCAGTTGTCTCTTCCTGATTTTGAGTAGAAGTGTTCCTGCTATTTTCTTGAATGCTCCGTCTATATTTCTGATATGAGGCATTATGTACACTATTTACATCTCTGTTGTCATATTTATCACAACGTTTCAACCGTTGTACACTTCAGCCTTCTTCAGGTGGTTGGAATGTCGAACTGAACACTTTATTTCGCTTGCTGGAGTAGACTGTTCTAGTTCCACGTGCCATGTCTAATGGATGTCAGTTATCAGTTATCATGTTAATTCCCCTCTCCAAGTCCTCGACCGCCTTAACCAGGTGCTGTACTCTGGATCTAAATAACGCTTTTATCCTCTGTGCAATGTGTCCTTGAGACTTCCTTGTTACTAGCACGTTCCGTCCATGGAATTTTCAGTATTCTTCTGTAGATACACATTTCTGCCGCCTCTAATGTTCCAAACCCTTTTTCCTCATTATTTTAGCTGTCTTTTCCTGATTCTGAGTTGCTTTAAGACTATCTTATTGTTTACTCGGTCCTTCCATGGAATTTAAAAAGCAATAAAAGACCAGGATTCGGGAAGACAGAATGTAGCGATGGCCCTGTATTTAATCTTTTGAACGCCATCGGTAACAAGAAAGCAAGAATCCGGAAGAGATTTCCAAAAACAGAACAAGAAAATCTTCCATTTATTTATTTAAGAAAAAATACTGTTATCTCTGTACAATGTCCAAGAACCACTTGGTGTTACAGAATAAATGCTAAAGGGCATAGACGATAAGGATAGTTGAGCAAGATAACGATTAAACCGGCTTGAACAGTGTCCTGGGTATGACGATAAGCTACATCAGGCAGCAACGTTTTGAGGAGCGAGAAACCACCTCTTAATTGTTGTTGTTCCGAAGTCCACCCTGACCTGAGCATCTGTTAGGAGGGGTCCAAGCTATGGGTAAATAGTTACCCCAAACTGAGGTCATACACTATGAAAGTATAAAAATATATTTTTATTGTAAAATTACCAAGAATACATTTTTGAAAAAAAAAATATATATATACCAGTAACAAATTTGACTTTCGACAAAAACCCTCTTTACAAGAATACATCAATGAAAATTGATCTAGAAACTGGTTTCTCACAAAGAATACATATTCTATTCATACGAACCTATCCTAAAAGCCTTATCGGCATTAAATAACCCATTGAGGTTGATATGCATGAAAAACAAACTAAACCAAATTAGAATTTCTACAAACCCCTTTTACAAAAATACGTCAATGAAACCTGATCTACTAACAGTTTTCTTACAAAGAATACATATTCTATTCATACGAATCTACCCTAAAAATGTTGTCGGCATTAAATAACCAACTGAGGTATTAATATGCCGTAAAACAAAATAAACCAAAAAATTAGAATCTCTGCAAACGCCCTTTACAAAATACGTCAATGAAACCTGATATACAAACTGATTTCTTACAAAGGATATATATCCTACTCATATGAACCTATCCTAAAAGTCTTGTTGTCATTAAATAACCCATTGATGTGTTAATATGCCATAAACGAAACTAAACCAAACTATAATCAGTACAAACCGTCTTTACATATATACATCAGTGAAATCTGATCTCAAGTCTGATTTCATACGAAAAATACATATTCATTTCATACGAACTTATCTTAAAAAAATTTGTCTGCATTAAATAACCCACTAGAGTGTTGATATGCCTTATAACAAAACAAATAAACCAAACCGAATTGAATAAATTAAGAATGTTATGATCGAGGAAGCACACTCTTAAGTAGTTTGTGGCAAGAATCTGCTCGAGTGGAATGGTGTGCAAACTGAATGTCGATGGTTAGTTAGAATGGAAGTGGCACAAAGGGTCTTAGACATGAACGTTAGAATTGGTGGAACTAAGGAATGTAGTCCATTTGGATATTTTTCCATCGATATACCGATGGAGCAGAGATTCATTGCCATTATATAACACTGCCAATTGATATCAGGTATTAAATCTACTATGTGAATACTTTTTGTTTTGGGAAAGTGGCATTTTTAAATGAGGCTATTAGGAGATGAAATCCTGGGTTACTTAAATCCAGAGTTGGATGCATTTGGTTATGTTCGATGGTGGCACAGGTAAAAAGTGGTTCATTCTTATATCCGTTAATAGAATGCATATATTAGTATTGAGAAAGGACGAATAAGAAATGTGGTCACAAGGGTAAAAAGACTTCAAGAATCAGGTATGAATCAGATGGTGACAATGCTGGAAAAATGGACGATTGAATATTGTCAGATGATAGGCGGAAGGAAACTTGTGAATTTAATATCAATTAGAAATATAAAAACAATGTTCAAATTAATCAGAATCGCGTGGTAATAAAAACAGTAATGGAAATAGTTTCATATTGTAATTGGCAAATATCTGGAATTTTGATTAGATGAAGCATTGTCAAACATTTTTCATTTTTCACTAGGATTTCTTTCGTCTTCATTTCAATTGCTTTATTTCCACTAGTAGTATTAGTAGTAGTAATATTATCTGCAATTTTGATTAGATGAAGCATTGTCAAGCATTCTTCATTTTTCACTAGGATTTCTTTCATCTTCATTTCAATTGCTTTATTTCCACTAGTAGTAGTAATAATATCTAAAAAATATTTGATTTCATTAGCAACCATTTTTCCTTCATTGTCTTGAATTTTATTCATGACAATTTTAGTTTCACATAGGCGCGATTACATTTACCGTGAATTTACGGCTGTCAATAAATAGAGCGTTCGTATCTGAAATTTTAAAGTGTCAATGAGACTTGATCTGTTACGATAAAAAGTAACTGAAATTAACAGAAAAGAGATACTTGTCTTAAATTGATAATATTCAAAACCAATTTGTATAACTTTACTATCCAGTTAGTTATGTGCCATGCGTGATACACACTTAGGCGATCATGTATCTTTCGATACATGACTCACGAGGCAGATATTTTCCTGCAGTAGGTTGCCATTTCTTTCTATAGTAGCCCTGGTCTGTCCTGCTATTTACCCATAGCTGGAGGGAAAAGACGAAGATTCATACCTTTCCTAAGGTTATTAGCACATTATTTAATGTAATGGATTCGAACTTATCTCTATGATCCCTCAGTCTGAGTCGCTGTCCAGTCGCTATCCCTAACTTTAATATTAATATTAAACTACTGATAAATTGTCAGATATATTTTCGCCGATAGTTTGAGGAAATTAATATATCACTGTGGTTAAATTTGATCTCATCTCAGATTAGTTCTCGTTATGTAACTTCTTTGGTCGAATGGGCTCTCCAGGCAAAAGCTTCGTCAATTTGAAAATCACATTTTAGGATTTTTCCTTGATAGATGATCGAATTTCTGTATCATGGTAACAAGCCATAATTATACAGGAAATCTAGAAAGACATACTCGACTCTGAGCATAGTTTGGAATCGAGAAAAATTGTGTTATCTATTTTCAGTAATGGTCCATATTTTGATAGCACTAAAAGCTGACTGTCCTGGGTATGATGATAGACTACATCCGGCAGCAGGGATCACCTGTTAATTTCTGTTTCTCCCATGTCCGCCTTAAAGTAATTATAGCATGAATACATTCTAAAAAAAAATATTGCCAGTAACACATTTGACTCTCAAAAGAAACTCTTTTTACGAAAATGCGTCAATGAAGGGTCCTACAAATTCATTTCTTACAAAGAATATATATTTTATTTATATGAACATACAAAATATTGTCAGCATCAAATAACCCATTGAATAATATGCCGTAAAACAAAATAAACCAAATCAAACCAAATCAAACCAAGCGATGGACAATAGCATAGGTTCACAATATCTCTATCTATAAAAGGCAGGATGTGTGTGTGTGTGTGTGTGTGTGTGTGTGTGCGTAACGAATGAACGGCCACAATTTTCAACGGATGTGCACAAAAATTTACATGCACATGCTCCAAGTTTGCGTGAAGGTCAAGACTGACTTTGCATTTCCCAACTCCAATCGATAGTGGAAATAATCGATTTTTTCATGCTTCTACGGCAGTTTTCATGCAGTTTGCGGCCATTTTCTACTGGCCAGAGTGAGAGCCTATAGCTGGCTGCCACGAATAGGCAGGAATATTCTATTGGCGAGCGTGAGAGTCAGCAGCTGACTGACACGAATGTTAACTAGCATGCTATCAGGCAAAAAAAATCGATAGCTGCATTCGGCACAAGTGGGAAAAATTTAAATCTTCATGGCACATTACTCCAATTGGCTCCTTCGCTTGCTTAAACTCAACATTGATTCTGATTCCGCAGAACTGAGTTGAGTGTGAAAAAGTATGTGTTCGTTATCATTCTTTTTTCATTCGGTTTTTCCAGTTACAAATCCTTTTTATTAAAGCTGATCGTTTTGTGTTCATTTTGTTTAGTTCTTTTCTCGTAACAGATTTAATGTGTAGTATAGAGCTTAGAAAAAATTCGCAGTGTGAGATAGGCAAGAAGTAAGGCATGTAGCAACATCAGCACGGCAACGAAGGGCAAAAATATTTTAAATCAAGTGATAGCTATTGCTTGTATGAGTCGTACGATCTTTGAATCAAGCACGGGCAACGCCAGGCCATGCTGCTAATATCAGTTCAATACAAACTTTCTGCTCGATTTTAATTTATATATATATATATATATATATATATATATATATATATATATATAAAATAACCGTAATTTGATATTGGTGTTTGTGTTTTTGCTGATATCTGATGTGTTCTACACTGAAAATTTTCATCGTTCAGTTGCGAAGCAGACTTTACTTAATGTTGATGTTTTGTTCACAATGGCTGCTTTAAAGATGGAGGAATTTTCACTTCCGCCTAATTGTGCTCTCTGAATTTCGAAACGGAATAAGTTTTGGAACTACAACCAAAAAAGATTCTCAAGATATATTCAGATCGCGATCCAACTCTTTTGGACGGTCCAAAAGTGTTTTGGCAGATTTCCTCAGTGAGATTTTAGTCTAAACAATCAACCACGCCCCAGGCGAAATTCCGGCGTTGATGAAAACTCTCTACTTGCTATCGTGGCGAATAAACCGATGATCTCGACTAAGAGTCTGAAAATCGATGTCTCAACTGTCTTTGGCCATTTTAATAGATTTGGGTTCAAGAAAAACGGACGATTTTGGCAAATAGAAAAGGTGTTATTTTCCACAACGACAACGGAAGACCGCGTGTTGAACATAGACACAGCGGAAACTGAAAAAGTTGAAATTGTTCCCCGCACCGCTTTCAGCACCCACCATGATCTCCTGACCTTGATACTTCTGATTGTCAATTGTGCCTGTCTTTAGATAAGAAGAATAACACAAAATAACAATTTTAATATCAAAGAATTGGACACTACAATCTGTCGACAAATATATCACACACTTCTTTCAACATAAAACAGGAATTTTCTCCGAACATGTTATCAACATTCTTGAAGACCGATGGGTGAGAGTTGTTAAAAAAATTGAAGACTATGTAATTGACAAAAGTATGGATAATTTTTGATTTACTTCGAATTTCCAGATTTGAAGTTATAAATATAAGTGATTAATATCGCAAAGTAAAGCAAAGATAAGTGTTTCGTCAGTTGAAATCAATATTTTTTATCATTTCACTGCAAACAAGACGATAAAACCACGATGTAGCATGTCGTTAATGAGAGAGAAAAAGTCTGGGATTAAAAACTGTATCAAGGATTGAGGAAAATATACGGATATGTTTAAGAAGTCAGAAGATAACGATTGATATTGCATTCAAAGTTGATTGGAAAGCAAGAGACCGGGGTAGAGTTCCACAAAGCGAAAAATCCGAGCGTAGAAACTATTAGAATAGAACTTACGTTTACATCCAGCCATTTAACTTGTAAAATAAAGAGACCCAGCTGCCAATCTATTAGTACGCTTAAATTATTAACGCCGTGATACCAAAGAAGAAAGCTCACTAAAACAATTGCCATGAACCTATTTATAAAAATGGCAAACGGAACCTAGATTACGGCGATGGGCAAATAACTGACACCGAGATGCCAGGTCAGGACCGGCAACATTTTCAAACATTATATGAAACGTTATACTGAATAAAGCTGAAGCAGAGAATTTGGCTAATAAATACTTCAGAACAAGAATAGAGATGGGTAAATTTGAATTTAAAAAAAAAGTTATTAGGTTGGTGCAAAAATAATGACGTAATAATAATTGATTGGTTAACACATCTCTTCTTTGTTCATGTTCAACTTGAGTTATACATAGTTTTTAAACTAAATTCTGAAACAGATTTGTGTAGAATTAAAAATGACGACACTTGAATCAATCAGAATCTGTAAAATATTTTTTGTGAAGTCAAATACCAGTAATAAATTTGACATTCGACAAAAAACCTCTTTACAAAAATACATCAATGAAACTTGATCCACAAACTGGTTTCTCACAAAGAATACATATTCTATTCATACGAACCTATCCTAAAAGCCTTATCGGCTTGTTTTAGTGAGGATGTTACCTGAGAGTGTTTTGATCTCATGATTGTTGCGAATGTTTTATTCCCTTTACGTCCCACTCTCACTGATGGCGATGACGGAGACGCTGTGAAGGTCTAGCCTAGGGTGTAAGATTCGTTATTGATTGATAGAAGAAAATTGAAATAATTATTCTAAAATCGAACATTATTTTTTCGAACAACCGAATATATTTTTAAATTTGAAGCAAATTATGAAATAATTAAATTTTATTATATTTAAATTGTAATAGATTTTTATAACTTCAATGCGAATAGGTAACTAATATATATTGGTAAGTTATATAAATAACCAATATTTTAATAAAAATTACGAATAATATGCTATATGACGGTCACATAATATATCTGTTATTAATTAAATATTTCTGTTATTATCTCTATGTTACATGTTGTACGCTCTGGCCTTCTTCAGGAGTTTGGAATGTCGAACTGAACCCTTTATATCGCTCATCATATTTAAATAATTAATCATAATTAAACAATTAATCTTCCAGATTTCCTCTTTATTTTTTTTTAATTTGTCGTTTCCTGTAAAGCATTAAATGCGTGGTAGCTATTAAATAAATGTACGAATAAAATAAATTAAATTTCGACATATGTAAAACTTTCCGAAATTCTAATGATGGTTATTAATAACTCGAAGTAAAATAAATATTTTTTATGATTTGGAATCGATTTTACCGATTTTTAAAAGATTTCTCGATACCAAGCGATAAAAAAGACAATGAATTACTTCATATATATCTGCTTTAATGTCAGTAAATATCCGATTGAACCATAAGCATTTTCTCTTTTAGGGAACCACTCGGGGAACTTCTAGGTTACATTGATATGTTTGAAAAAAGTGTTAGAATAACCCAGAACCTATACTGGTAGCACACCACCTGGGTAGCCATACAAATTTAATTCAGTCATGTGTACCCGCTCGAGCATCGGCATCCTCATCTTCTACCTTTATTCCCGTTACGTCCCAATCTCACTGATGGCGATGATGGAGACGCTGTGAAGGCCTAGCCTGCTCTTGAATAGTTGTGATCAGGTGTCACAGAGAAAGGGTGTAAGACGTGTCTTATCACCGGGATTATTCAACCTATAAAGCGAGGCGAGTCTGAGTGAATTGGAAGTTCTACCAAGATTCATTATTGATTATTTCGAAGTATTCTGCTTGAATGTAGGTAAATATCCGATTGAAAAATAAGCAATTTCTCTTTTAGGAAACTATTCGTGAAACTGCTAGGTTACCTTGATATATTTGGGAAGAATGTTAGAATAACTCAGAACCTATTCTGGTAGGAAACCACCTGAGTACGTATAGAAAATTAATTCAGTCATGGGTACCCCCTGGAGCACCGTAATCGTCATCTTGTCTCCTTATTTCCTTTACACTGTACGCTGAACTGGTTGCCATGACGTAGATGGTTATGAAGGTCTAGCCTACATTTGAAGTGTTGTGATCAAGAGTCACAGAAAAAGTGTGTAAGACAAGAATATGTCTTCTTACCGGGGTTATTCAACCTATACAGCGAGACGAGTCTGAGTGAATTAGGAGTCCTACCAGGATTCACCAATATCTTAACAACATAAGATATGCAAATGAAAGTGTTGATAATACACAGAAAGCCAAAAACCAGGGAAGGTAATGAAAGAAAGCGGGAAGAAAGGACTAAACATCAATTGAAAGAAGAAAGAATGTGTGATTATTAGTGAAACGAATAGCCCCACATGCAACTAATAAATCTGGACTTCCTAACGATCAACAAAGTTAAGCAACGTCGAGCCTGGTCAGTGCCTAAATGGGTGACGGCTTGTGAATACCAAGTGCTGTAAGATTGGAGGTACGGATGGTGTAATGCATAACGAGGCGGAATTATTAATCGGAGAGCCAAGTTTCGATTCCAGGTGGGTTCGTTAAATTCCCTTAAGTACAATATATATCTGTCTATATTTCTGAGATGAGGTATTATTTACATTATTTACATTATTCGGACTATTGTCCTCATCTTTGTCGCCATATATATCACGACGTTTTGGCAGTTGTACGCCTCGTGCTTCTTCAGGTGGTTGGAATGTCGAACTGAACCCTTTATTTCGCTCATCATCATCATCATCATAATAATAATCTTGCGACCTCAGCCGAGATTGAACTCACTACACCTCTCCAGTATTCCCTAACTGTCATAGCACCTAAAAGATCTTCCTTAGGGATCAATGTGTCTCGTTTTATCCTATCTGGAAAGGTTAACTTGCGTGATCGATTGTCAGATGATGGGTGCCTCCAGAGTACAAATGATGACACAAGTTCATCTGTGGCACGTGCACAATGCCCGGCGAACTGGACACGTCTCTTACAAACTAAAGTTGATACTCTCGGCAAGTCACCATATATCGTTTCTAGAGTTGGGTGGTTTCGCCATGAGAGATTAAGCACTCTTCTTAAAAGACGTGTATAACATCCATCTAAACGGCGCTGTTGTTTTGCTGAGAGAGTCCAAGTTTCAGAGCCATAGAGTAAGATTGGCTCAATAAGTACGCGGAAAAGTTGGATTTTGAATTGACGAGCAAGTTTGGATTTCCAGATCTTATCCATTTTGTTACAAGCAGTCCATACTATGACTTTTCTAATGTTGAAGTCTTTCTCAGAGTTCTTGATGTGTGATCCTAGATACTTGTAGTCTTCGACACATTTGAGGATGTTATCTGAGAGTGTTTTGATCTCATGATTGTTGCGAATGTTAATTGGCATACACTCAGTTTTGGTTTCATTTAGGTGTAGACCTGCACAGTTAGCTGCTGATTCAAGAGAAGAAAGGAGCGCTTGGGCACTAATGAGGTTATCAGACAACAGTGCAATGTCATCGGCAAAATCAGCATCGGTGATGTAAAGTGCAGGATGACGTGAGCTTCTTCTAGGCTGATACATCAGCCCATTTTCTTTGATTGTATCCACTGATATACGCATGATGTAGTCTATTACAATGATGAAAAGAAAAGGTGCAAGTGTGTAACCTTGGAGAATGCCAGCCAGAATATCGAAAGGTTCTGTTTCTCCATCTGGGGTCAGGACAGTGGCCTGGGTGTTGGTGTACAATACTTTGAATGCTTCAATGATTTCTACTAGTATGCCGTAGAGTTCAAGAATTTCAAACATAGTCTCGCGGGTGACTGAGTCGAAAGCTTTACTGAAGTCTACAAAGATAAGAGCTGCAGTTTTATTGCAGAATGTGATTTCCTCAATTATTCTACGCAATGTGAGGATTTGTCTAAGAGTGGAACGACCTGGGCGGAAACCATTTTGCTTTTTGCGTAGAATGGTTCAACTTCAGCGCGAATTCGATTTAGAAGAAGCTTGTTATAGATTTTCACAGCTATAGGAAGCAACGAAATACCGCGATAATTGGTTGGTAATGTCAAATCGCCCTTTTTGGGGATATGGATTATTTGCGATCGTAGCCAGATGGTTGGTTAAACGTGGCTGGCCTTTGCATAATTACACAGATCAAGAAGTAATTGGTGAAAAATAGGGTCCTTCCACAAGATGACCGGAATCTTGTCAGGACCAAGAGCTTTGTTCATTGTCTTAATTAGAACACATTTCAACTCTGCAATGGTGAACTCTCCTGTTGATATGTTCAAAGCACTACTAATTTGGACTTTTGGGAGGGACACGTAGTCAGAAAGACTTGCGGGATTACCAAGGAGGTCTTTGAAATGAGAAAGCCACCTTTAATTGTTGGTGGAGGTTTTCATCCCTTTCCCACTAGTTCATTTATAGTTTTCCAAGCTGCAGAGTGTTGTTGGTTGATATGAAGATGGGAAATGTCAGTTATTTTCCCATTTATATAAGCTTCTTCTGCTTCAAGATAAGCATGATCGAGGGACTTTTTAGCAGCTGTTAACTTCTTCTTATTGCTCTGCGAAGGGTGACAGTGGTACATCGATGAGGTTTTCTTGTGATTTTCTCGAGCTTCTGAGATTTTGATGCCTGAGCTAACTGGACTTCTTCATGATTTATTTTGTTATTTCGCTCACTGGGGTAGACTGTTCTAGTTCCACGTGCCATGTTTGATGGATGTCAGCTATCAGTTAATTCCTGTTAATTTTCCCTCTGAAAGTTCTCCACTGCCTTAACCGGGTCCTTCAGGACACATGGCACAGTGGATAAAGGCGTTGGTTAGATCCAGTAACAAGACTTAAAGAGTGTGAGTTCAATACCCGGTTAAGGCAGTGGAGAACTTTCAGAGGGAAAATCAACAGGAGATAACTGATAACTGACATCCATCACACATGGCACGTGGAACTAAAACAGTCTACCCCAGTGAGCAAAATAAAGTGTTCAGTTCGACATTCCAAACACCCGAAGAAGGCCGGAGCGTACAACGGCAGAAACATTGTGATAAATATGGCGACAAAGATAGGACAATAGTCCGATAAATGTAAATAATGTACAATATATATATATATATATATATATATATATATATATATATATATATATATACAATCGTACCTTTTCTTATTGATTTCAATTATCCTTTCTTCATTTCTTTTACATTGTTTTTTTTTCTCTTTCATTCATTAGTTTTCTTCCTTTCATACTTGTCTACACAGGAGGATAGAGAAGACATGGTAGTCTAGAAGCATTTGTGTCTAAAGATCATTTCCTGTATCTTAATACATTGCTTCGTTTCGCGAAGGCATCTTCCGCAATTACGATGCACCCTTGCATTTCTGGAGATTCCACTATAATTTTTTTTAATACTACATGGAAGAATAACATCAGTAGACACTAAACGAGCAACCAAAGTTTCCAAAGTGAAGAATGATTTTTAAAGAACTTGTTTTTTACTTTTTTTTAATTACTTTCACCACATACAAGGCAGTAAAGCCACTAAGATGCAAGGGGCTAAAGGTTGAAGAAGAATTAGTAACAAAAACATTAATGAGCAAGGAAAGAAAAAGTTACTGGGAGGATAGAAGATAGCGATTGATATTGCATTTAAATATTTTGCGAGTTAAATTTACCTGGAAAGCCAGAATGGAATTCCACAAGCGAGAAGTTCGAGAAAAGAAACTTATAAATTACGTCAACATTTAGTCAGCTCCACAGTAAATTGATGAGATCTCGAAGCGTGTCTAGTATTGCGCTTAAATTCATTAAGTCTAGGTACTATAAAGAAGCGCTCATCCGAACAATTTTCATGAAATTATTTGTAAAAAAAAATAACAGAGAGGCAACTTTACGGCTGTGTGTAAGTGTCAGAAGCTGAGCTGCTAGTTTAATTCCGATAATATTGCTGATTATCAAGGAGCTCTAGGTTAATAGCAGGACCATGTCATATAGGGAAGCAATATTCTAAGCATGAACGAATGGTTGACTTATAGGTATGTAATATAGATCCTGGAGAGAAAATTTGTCTCACACGAAGCAGTGAACTAATTTTGCTGAACTAGGATTGAAATCAACATAGACTTTAAGATTCATGTTAGCTGAGAACGTTACCCCGAGAACGCACAACGAGTCACTTTCTTGGAGGTTAGCATCACCCATGCTGATGGAAGGCAGAGAGGTGTAACGCAGATGATTAATGGAGAGAAGTTTAGTTTTGGAAGTTTAGACTATCAGAAAAATATGTCATCCTTCCCCGTAATAAAGTTTGAAGAGCTTGGAAGACCCGCAGCGTATTTTTAATTACGCAAAGGACAAGGGAGCTTGGAGTTGGCTGATATGAGAGATTTTCTAAGTTGCTGAAGATGGTAAATGACATTGATTTGCAATGGCTTCAAGTCAAAACAGTTCTTATCATTATAATGAGTAAGTCTTGTTGGGTGGAATGACTACAAAAATGCCCCCTCAACAAATTTATAAACTAATCATACTGATGCATGCTGGGATTTTTTGCTATCCAATTTTCATCCGCCATATTCTTGTTCGTTCTTCCCTTGAATTTAAAACGCTACGATCATTTCTCTGTGTCCCTTTTATGTGTTAACACCATTCTTCCGTTGTCTTGTTCTCTTGATCAACACAACCGGTAAACGTGTTTATATTATATTTTTGTGCTTTCGTTTTTGTCTGTGATATCAGATATGGTATTTTATCTCGTTCAGTACATGCCAGTCATATGAGTTTTATTTTTATGCTGTTTTGTTTTATACTCTGAGACAAAGCTGAATGATGACAGTGACAATGCAATATTCTGAGCTCACTGTAATGAAGGAATGGAAAGGGTCACAATTTATCGCACTGTTGATTCATTTTTTATTGATGAGAATCAAGATCTGACACCGTTTGTCTATGTAAACATAGATTTCTTTCCTTTTTTTCCTTCTGAAATTTTGGGTTCAGACAGACTATTTTGTTCTCTGTTATAAAAAACATGTAGCAACTTTCCAATTCTCTTTGTTTTTTCATGGAATGAGTGTTCGTAGCCTTCCATTTTTACCCAGTTTAACATTGAATTCACCACCGATCATTGTGACATTATGATCAGGTATTTGATGAATTCTTCAGTTATATTTGTTGGGCTGTAGCAACAGACAATTGTAGTTTGAATGATATGACAATAATACGCGGGGTCATTGCCTCAATGTTATCAAGGGATTTTGACGGCACATACACAAGGATGTCACGAACTGCAGTGTAAATGAGCTGTACGAAACACCCAACAAAGAAATGCCTGTATGGACACCTTCTTTCATATTTCAGTTTCGCTAAGAGTGAGAAGGCTTTGGCTAGCTAATCACTGCTGTAGAAGTAAGTCAGAACTTAGAGTGACACCCTCCTATAGAACCCATTACGTGACAAAAGATCTGTTAGAAGACCTCATCACACCTACATTGATCAACTTGTAGATGACTTTGAATGCCATCTGGAGGACCTGCCGACAACGATGTCTGACAGAGATTGATGAAAGGAACGAGTCGGGAGAATCCGAGAATTCTCGAGTTGATCTCGTGCAAAAAGTTCAGGTGTGATTTCAGCCTGTCTATAGAAGCAACAGAAATATGGTTCTACCGAAGGATGCTGAGAATGCTAGGGTCTGATTTTTTTGATCAACTGGAACCAAAAATGAAACTTGTACTTGGCATCAGAGTGGAACAATTGAAATTTCTATGGCTTGTAATGGGGAAAGGGTTTATAAAATGATATATTGTAACTAAGAAAGCTCATAAGCAACCTTTACAGCTTGTGCAAACGGTTGGTGGAAACGTAACTGAAAGAGATAGAAATGCACAAAATTTACTAAGAGCTGAAAAGGGCAGGAAGATGTGGATATCCATGATCACTAACTTCCATATGGGACATAGCACATAGAAGAAGAAAAAAAGATTAAATAATACAGTTTTTGGAACAGAATAAATATCTTGCAGAATAGAGTACATTTCACACATCCTGACCTGGAGATTCTATCATAATTAGATTAATCGTTCTTTTGAATATTAGTTAACTGAAGTAAATATACTGTTGTTACCTAGACAACTGAATAGAATAATCAACGAAGATTCGTAATGAACGATAATATTTAAGAAAAGGACAACACATATAAGATTCGTAGAAGTAGTCAACTGCTAGAAGTGAGTCAAGCGAATGCCACAGTGAATCTCCAACTCTAGAATATCTAACAGTCACCCCACGCGGTCAGATGTGGCACAAGGCCGGATTTAATGTGGGGTACCGACACCGTAGGCTCGCCATATATTTCCTCGTAGACACTGTATAAAACGTGGTCGGGTAGCTGTTTCCCGAGACAAGACTGTGCCCTTCGATATAGCCTCGTCTGGGGATCCTCTCTATCCGAAGGCAGAGAATTTGACCAGCACAGCTGGAGACAATTCTCCGACTGCAGACCAACATACAGTCTTTACTATTGTATTTATGTGAATGGGGACATACCCATTATCGTCTGTAGGTATGCTACAACGTATACTATACTATTCTCGCAATTAAATTTTTATTTTTATTGAGGTGTATACTTTCTGAATAATTCAACGTCTCAAAAACGAAGCTGCTCTCTTTGACTCATCTTAGAGGACCGTTTTTATTTTCCATCAGCATGACTGATGCTAACCTCCTGGAGAGTGACTTATGGCACCTTCTCAGACTAACGTTTTCAGTTGACATGAAGTGGAAAGAGTATATTGAATCAATTGCTAAGTCTGCAGCTAAGAGATATTGTAAATATTGTATCGTCATTAACTTATTCATTACAAGTTATTCTCAGGCTCTTGTAGAACTAAACGTAGACTTAAGTCCTTTTTTAAACTGTGAGAATATGTCCTTGTGCTAAAAGAATTAATATTTTAAATCACGAAGCGATAAGCATTCTTCATTTAAATTTGTATTTTATTATTAAAGTGTATTGTTACGCACTACTGCCTTAATAATCAATGTCGGTGCATACTACACGGGCAACTACGCAGGAAACAAGATTAAACGGGGGTTCCGGGTAATGCTTTGTTAGCCTTGCTATGCTATCAACATTTGTTTTTGTTTTTTCTATCTATATTTATATGTTACAAATTAAACTCAATTAAAGGAGAAAAACTATTCGGGGATTTTGACGTCATTCTGAGATTTTTTTTTTTGGTCGAAATCCGTTAATTTTCTTTTCTCATGCTAATACTAAAAAAAAAAAAAAAAAAAATAACGAAAAACAAAACCAAAAAAAAAAACACCATATGAAATTCACTATTTTTATCCATAATGTTGAATGTGCTAAAATTACTCAACATTTTACAAAGAAAAATCTCAAGGTTATGTTAAAAATTGCTGCAGATCATTGTTGATCTATTTAAAATGGAATAATCTATTATGACAGGTCTCTAATTTGTATTTAGATACATTCTCTTTACAGGCATCCCTGGGTTAATGATCATTCGATTAATGTGTTTTTGATTAGTACCCTAAATTATTTTTATATACCAAAATTCGATTAGTGTATACATATCTCTTGATTCGTACGGTAAAACATTTTTCAGTTTGGCCATATTAATTTAAAATTGATTTTTTTTAACATAGAGATGTACAAATTAGCTGCTCGAATCGAGGCATTCCGGTTCAATTTACAATTCTACTTCTTAACATATGCAAATAGGGGTTTGTCTTTATTTATTTATTTATTTATTTTTTAATTTTTTGATTTTTTTCATGTTTATTTTGAAGGTCTTATAAAGAAGCCTCGTCTATAATAGCAACTCTGTCAACCAAGATGTGTCAAATAGTTCGAAATATTACAAGAATATTTTAAAGTTAATATTGTTAAAATTATCTTAAACGAGTGAAGTCATTTATAGACTGATAGACAGGAATCCCTTGATTAATGCGTTTTGGATTAGTGCGTTAAAATGTTGTATACCAAATTTTGATTCTTTTCTTTCAATGTGCCGTGTCCTTTCAGGACGTAGGCGATCATGGCTCTCCACCTCCCTGTATCCAATGCAGCTCTCAGAAAGATCCTTCCATCTGCATCCTCCCCCAGTCCACGTTTTGTCTTCCACTTGCTCATGCTCGCCAAGCATGTCATGCGCTGCTTTCCCTTGTCTCTCTTTTCCTCTATTCGACCCGTGAGTATCAGATTCTCCAGACCGTCCTTCCTCATTGTGTGTCCTAGAAATTTCAGCTGCCGCTTCCTGATGTTAAGTATAAGCCTCCCCCTCGTTTGAATCTTCATAAGACTTCATCTTTGCTCACGCACTCGATCCATGATGCATCCTTCTGCAGAACCACAATTCCGTCACTTCTTCATATTTGAGGAAAATCATCTAACATTCGTTGCCGTAAAGAAGGACAGATGTTACGTAACAGCTCAGTCTTCTTTTCTTCGTTACCAAAGAAAAAGAAATCCTCCCGTTTCGCTATACACTGTTCAAAGTTGGTTATTTTGATTAGAGCATACATAATACTCGATTAGTGCGTTAAAACATTCTTCATTTTAAGCATAGTAATTGAAAATTGATTTTATGTAGTTACCGATGCTAATAGAAGGAATCCTGCATTATCAATTTTTCTAGTTGAATTGCATATAATCCATCATTGTACATAATTAGGTTACAATAAAATGTGTACTTTATGTGAATACTACCTTATGAAAATTGAGAGATAGAAGATTGGGAACTCCATATCATAGTATCAGTAGCGGGCCTTCTTGTTAATAACTTGCGAGACGAAGGTGTTGTAAATTTAGTTTTAAAATGTGTAGCGGCTATTGAGTTACATGCGTTGCCTGTTTATTTCTGAATTATCACGAAACCTTTCCTATTACGCAAGCCATACACAGTCGAATTGAAGATAGTAATTTAACCTTTATGTAGAAATTAATCAAACAATGGCCCTCTATATTCCATCATTTTACAGCTACATTTTTAATCTATGAGTAGATAAATAACAAAATCGGTATATATATATATATATATATATATATATATATATATATATATATATACTACAGTTCAAAGGTTTGAAGCAACACCCAGAATTAGCATTGGATAAACTTGACAGAAGATCGAAACCTTTCCATCCCCAAAAAGGAACTCTTAGAGTAAATGAAAAAAGAATGGAATCAATAATAAAAATTATACATTGAAAAACTTTTGCAACGAATGCCAAAAAGTTGTGCTGCAGTAATCAAGCCTAAAGCAGGATATTTCGACGAGAGCAAAATTTAATCATAAAATATTATTTTTTCTTTTTGTCATAATAAATTTCTAATAAAAAGTCATTCTTTTATTAACCATGTATAATAATTTTCTGTTATTTAATGTACAAAATGATTAATTTTCGGGCCAGTTTAAAACTGATCAGGGGTGGCCTAAAACTTTTGAACTATGTTGTTTATATGATGAAAATATAGATTTAAGTTATGCTTTATTTATATGTTAGAGTGTTAAGAGAGAAAACGTATGTAAATATAAATATAAAAGTGGTCATTGAAGTCAACATCCAGAGGTAAGAGTTTGTTTCATACTTAAAAGCAATCGTCAGGCCATGTGCGTTGTGTTTTAGATCGAGTGTTTAAATGTGCAGTTCAGTGGTGTATTATGGTTAGGTCTATTATATTATTCTAACAGTTATCTGGGTGGAGGATAACAGTTACGTTTCGCCTTATTCTAGGGTTTATTGAGTGGAAATAATTGTTGATCTGGATGCAGTTTTCTGACTACTTTATAGTGTTGTTTGTTAATATTTTACTAACTATTTTCTTTTGCTTGTTATTATTACATTTTTGTTTTTATATATGAGTTTGTTAATTGTTAATTTCTTTCTTATTTACTTATTTATTGATTTGGATTCATTTCTTTTACTTATTTATTTATTATTGATTTACTTATTTTTATTCGTTTATATTTTTCGATTTTTAAGTCGTAACAATTGTTTTTGTTTGCCATTTTCTCATCCAGGCAGCGTATACATTTTTTTAAATTTATTTTTGCTACATTCTTTATTTCCCATTATATATTTGGTCTCATTTGTTTTTGTTTTTAATATCCCAGATATGTTTAAAAATCATAGTTTTATTCGCGTATTTATTATTTGTAAAGGATGTTTTGTGTGCGTAGTTTCTTTGTTTTCATGGCCATTCAATTACTCCTATGTATATTTTAATGCCTTTTCTGCTCATTTTTACTGTGGCTTCATATATTAAATTGTTCTACAAGCAATTGCAGGTTAAGGGACATTCGTTCTTTGCTCTGCAGTTACACACCGGTTTCATTTGTTCAGGTAGTTTGTGGATTGTTTTCCTATTGTGCTTTTTTATTATTTGTGTCATGTCCGTGGTGCAACTGTAGCTGATTTTTACTGTGCTTTTGTTGAATATCTTGTAGAGTGTGCTTGATTCGAGTAAGAGTTTGTGTATGAGTTTAATGGACATTTTTCCTACGTTTCTTTTTACGTTTTTGTTGTACGGTGGCTTGAACCTGATATGTCCCGGAATGGGATATATTTGTTCGAAGTAGCAAGGTGGTTTTGGACTACTGTAACCGATTAGGACAATCTAGCAGGTAACCGTAATGGACTGGTCCTCGTCGTAATGTTAGGCAATATGCGAAGACAATAGGAGTCCAATAGGCGTCGTCCCTGTACCTCCACATCAGTCTGTATTTATGGCTGACACCAGCCAATCATATTACTGTGAAGGGGGAACACAGTTGTATGCATATTCATTACATCAGAACCATATGATGTTTCTCTTCCTGTTGGCATGTGTTATGCTGTGTGATGTGCCTGTGAGTGCTGGCAGGAATTCACTATCTTTTAGAGCTGTTTCATAATCTTTCTTGGCTTCGTTGAAAACGGTTGCACTGGAAGAATTGTCAGAAAGCTTGTGGTTAATTGACTGTGAGAAATGTTTGATTATTGAATATAATATAAAGAAAGTCTACTTTTTTAGTATCTGTCTATAATTCTGAGATCAGGTATTGTAATTATTTACAATATTTACATTTTTCGGACTGTTCTCCTCATCTTTTTGATATGTCCATGACGCTTTGACCATTATAAGGGTTCAGTTCGAAATTCCAATCACCTGAAGAAGGCTGTAGAGTAAAACGGCCGAAATGCTATGAATATGGCAAAAATATGAGGACAACAGGCCAAAGAATGTAAATAGTGTAAAAAATTACTTTTTTTATGTTAGTTTTTATGCTTATGTCGAATCCCGTATTTTTTGAAATTGTCTTGATTCTTTTTCTGAATCAATATTGGCTGTATCAATAATTTTCCGCCCAAGTTACTTTCTTTTTTGACAGGTGTGGCCATCTTTAGATTGAAGTTTGGTGGGATTTATTTCTATGTATGACATATGGCTGTGATAAATTGTTACGTATAAGATGCTTGTGTTTATAGATACGTTCCTTTTAAATTTTAGCAAGTTATAAATTCTCAGGAACAAAAAATATATAAATGCACTTTCATCATTTGCTTAGGTTTTATTACAATTCTAATCATTGCTTTTTAAAGCAGTAAACATTGTTGGGAAGTAAAGATAGTTAAAATGATAGCAGTGTTAATGGAATAACCGTTCTTTTCACACTCCATTTTTTTGTGGACACGAAGATCCACCTTTGCCAAATTGATATCGGATTGTTTTTTTCAGAACACTTTTAAAAGAAAGAAACATCTGTAAGCTAAGTACACGACATTATTATATACAGTATTAAATGTAACCAAATAAAATACAATTTTAAAAGCGTCAGCTACACCGATTTATTTTTCTAAACATATTTTCCAATTTTTTATTAGTTTAATTTTGGTATATATTTGTAAATGTCTTTAGATTAATCTGTCACGTTTTACAATATTTCTTACAATATGATACAGGTAAATTTACGTACCTGTCTGATTCTGCTGTCGTCAATACCTAAATCACAACTTCGGCTATCTATTTTACTGAAACAAACACGCATTCTTCAATGTCTTTCTTTAGTAACTTGCCTTGGAATTCTTTAAATATCCTTTTGTTTGCCATATCCTCTTCTGATGTTATTATGCCTACCAATAAAAAGTACAAGGATTGGGTTTTCTTAAAATTGTCTCGCTTTATGGTAATCATAGTCCTGGGAAGCGATTTAATTAAGGAAGGAAAATGCAAAACTGAGATCTGAACACGCAATGAAGCATTACGTCAAAATCCTGAGAAACAGAAAGTTTTTGTTGAGAAACAAAAAAAAATGCGGGATTTCTATGTTATATCCGCCCTCTTATATGGCAGTGGAAGATGGACAATCTCCAAACGGATGAGGCGAAAAATGACGGCAAATAATATATGGCTCTACAGAAGGATGATGAACATTCCATGGACGAAGAGAGCAAACAAAAATTAAGTCTTAAAAGAAAATGGCAAGAGAATAAAATCTTCTACTCAAAACCAGGAAGTGACAACTGAAATAACTTGGACACCTAATGAGGAAGGAAGGCTTAGAAAATTTATCCCTCACGGGGCGTATTAGCGGTAAAAGAGATAAGGGCAGACAGTGAGCTATGTACCTGACGAACTTTTGTGCATGGATAGCGGATCGGGGAAAATCTGCGAAGAAAAAATTATCAAAGGGAGATAACCGCCAAGATCCACAAGAGAAAAGACGTGAAGTCATGATCGCCTGAAGTAGCGTGATACATAGAAGATTAATGTTAATACTAGCCATTTCCATATAAGTAAACATTCGGTATTCTTTGACCGAGCAGTCTGTACTGCTATCGGTTGACATTTATAAAATCTTTCCCTTAATATTAGGTTGGTGCAAAAATAATGACGTAATAATGTCGTTTTTTGACGTTAAGAAATACGTCAAAAAACGACATTATTACGTCATTATTTTTGCACCAACCTAATACATTTTTTATTAGAAAAACAGGTTTATCAAGTCCAGTAGCTGTTATCGCTCTTTCCATTATTGATGGGGTTTCCTTAGTAAACATTCGGCATTCTTTGACCGAGGAGCCAGTGTCGCTTATAAAATGTTCTCCTTAAAACAAATTTTCAGGAATAGGTGATTTTTGAGAGGTTGGTTTAGGGTAAATCTTTCGGTTTTTGTAACTCATGTTGAATTTTGTTTGTAAGATGAGAAGGCCCGAAGTAAAAGAAACAGACAGTTTCGACCATGACGCGGACAGAGAAGAGTTGGCCCTGCTCTGTCGTCTCGCCTACAGTCACTTTCTCACAGATGCGCCGTCGCCTCCATGTGTCTGTTCTACAAATACTTCCATGGAAATTGCTCCGAGGAGCTGCATTCGCTGGTTCCCAGACGTCGTGAGTTCCAGCGCCTTACGAGGCTGGCATCCCGCTCTCAATCTTTCACTATCAAAACTATTAAATGTAGTCGTCTCTTCTACTCGCACCTCTCGGCTGTAGAACTCCATTCCCTATTCCTGTTTCCCTGTGAGCTATAATCTCCAGCTATTCAAGTGTAATGTCAATCGACATCTCCAGTTGCCTTGATCTATCCATTACCCTCATCCTTTCTTCTGTCACTCCTATCTGATCTTGCTCTAAATTTTCTGTAACCCCTTGCGTCCTAGTGGCTCCCACCTTGCTTGGGGTGAAATGCTTAAAAAAAAAGTTTCAGAAACTAAGTAGCTCTCCTTCCTAACCCGTCGTTGGAAAGGAAAGTGAATGATAAACTCATGATTATGTCATTAATTTTTCTTCACCTTATATGTGCTATCCATTTTAGTTGTTGCTGCTGTTGGTAGTCCTCAAGTGATACGGATTCCTTTATTTGGTACAGTTCTTTGTTATACTCTATACCTATCCACACTCTTCAAAGAAGGATGCTTTTTTTCCAAGACCCTCAGGCATCCGTCTCTCAAAGCATTTTTAAACATTGTTCTAAGAAAGCGACAATATATATATATATATATCTGACAGTTTAGATATTTCTGAACAGTTTTTTTTCCATGAATGATATTTATATGTCAGTATTTTCTGATTCAGTAGTGTATGCTTTCAATTTTTTTTTACCTCGTTCCTTTTCTCTTTTTATTTAAATTCTTTAAATATTTCTTTTCATTTTTGCCATTTTTATTTCAGTCTTTTCTGATTCAGTAGTTTATGCTTTCATTTTTTTTTACCTCGTTCCTTTTATCTTTTTATTTAAATTCTTTAAATATTTCTTTTCTTTTTTGCCATTTTTATTTATTATGTATCAGTTAACTTCCATCTTTTTTTTTTCATTCATTTTTATATTGTTTCTTTTCGTATTGATTTAATTTCTTCTTTCCTTCCATTTTTCTATCACCTTTTTATTTTTACATTCATTTCATTTTTTCTTTCCATTTCTTATTCATTCCAACTTCATTATTTTAAAACTTTTTTTTTCTTAGCCTTCTTTTCGTTTTTCACTTTCCTTTTTCATTACATCTTTTCTATATTCTCTTACCTTTGAGCATTTCTCATCGATTAGTTTATTCTTCTTTTCATTTCTTACCTTGTTCCTTTTGATTCTATTTCATATTTTCTACAATCTCTTACATTTTTCATTTCTCATTCATTAGTTTCGTCTGGTTTTCGTTTTGTTTTTTACCGTGTTCGTTTTTTTTATTTCATCTTTTGTTCATTTTTTTCCTCATTCATTCATATTTTTTTCATCTTGTGCTTTTTCTTTTTCATCTTCATTCTTTTATCGTTTTCTTTTCTCATTCATTAGTTTTCTTTTCTTTGTTTTACCTCGTTAATTTTCTTTTACATTTCAACTTTTCTTCATTTTCTCAAATTTTCTTTTTTTATTTATTAGTTAAGTTTTCTTATTAGTTAAGTTTTCTTTTCATTTCTTACCCTGTTCCTTTTGTTTCCATTACAACTTTCTTAAGTTTTTCATATCACATTCATTAGTTTAGTCTTTTTTTTTGTTTGTTACCTCGTTCTTTTTTCATTTCATCTTTTCTTTATTCTGTTACGTTTCTTTACTCATTCCCTACTGTAGGCTACTTTCCATTTTTTACCTTGTTCCTTTTCTTTTTCATTTCATCTTTTCGTCATTATTTTGTTTTTTGCCTTGCTTTTTATCGTTTCATTTTTCTTCATTCTTTTACCTTTTTCTTCCCTCATTCATGAGTTTAACCTTTCCGTTTTGTTTTGTTTTTTTTGTTTTTTTTACCTCAGTCCTTGTCTTTTACAGTGAAACTTTCTTTTTATATTCATTTTCCATTCATTTGATTACTTCGTTTGATGCATTTTACCTCCTTTTTTTTCCTCTTTCATAAAATTGATTTTATTCTTTCCCTTTTTGTAACTTGTCCCTTCACGAAACCTTTTTATTACTTTTCACCTTTCTTTTTATATAGCCTTTTTTCTTGCCCATTATTTTTTCTAGGGATTAGGAGAGAAATAAATCAGATTTTTATATGATTTCCTTAAATATTTTCCAATTTTCTGTCACTATATATATATATATATATATATATATATATATATATTATTACTTAATTTTCCTTCGCTGCTTTTGGGATGGATTCTTCGATTATTTCTCTCTCAACCACTCTTCTTTGCAGGTTCTAATTGCTTCAGAAATAAAACATGGCTTCTTATTTGAATCCATAATGACCATTCATGAGATTACTCTACCGAAGCCGGTCGACAAACCCGAGGCCAAAGTGAAGGAAGGTAATTAGGGGTAGGCTTTATATCGACGGGTCGTCGCCAGGGGGCGCTGAGAGGAAAAATACATTCCTGTACAGAATAGTGCTTACAATGAAAAACAGCTAAGCGCATGACCGGTCCCGACCGGACGTCATTGGCAATGCGGGAAGGGCGATCGGAGAACCGGAAACATTAAAAAGAATACGTCAGTTGATATGGATCAGAAGTGATGCCAGAAGATGCAATGCCGTAAGACAGAATAAAGTAGGAACTGCTAGTAAGATTGGAGGCTGAGAGTATGTCTCTCAGAAAGAAAGATATTGGCGATTCTGTTTTGATGGCTTAGAGAATGACATATGGAAGACGACGGATGAATTTAATGATAGCCAAGGTGATTGTTTAACATTTATATTACTTTCAAAGCGTAAGCAGACACACGTCGATATATATATATATATAAATATATATATATATATAAATATATATAAATATATAGATATAGATATATATATATATATATATAGTGTAACCCGGATATAAGAGCGATTTTCTCTGGTCCCAAATTGGAGCCATACTTATCTAAACAAAATAGAACAAACCCGGATATAACAGAAACCCGGATATAAGAGACGTCTACTCCGGTCCCGACAACACTCTTATATCCGGGTTACAATATATATATATATATATATATATATATATATATATATATATATATATATATATGTAGCATCTTATAATAAATAACTATTGTTCTACACTTAGTATTGAGCCCTCTTTTAAATTAATGATATGAACTTTTGATTATATATTATTTTCGTTCTCATCACATTTGTATATATATATATATATATGTGTGCGTGTGCGTGTGCATGGACACACACACACACGCACATATATATATATATATATATATATATATATATATATATATATATATATATATATGCGTATGTGTGTGTGTGTGTGTACACGCACACACACACACACACACACGCACATATATATATATATATATATATATATGGTTGGATAGATGTGAGCTTGTGACCCTGGGTTTCACGCTTTAGCGATCGTCAGACTATAAGTACCGCGCATATAATATATAAATAATTATACACATATATATATATTTATTTATATTTATATACACACATTTTTCACACACACACACACACACACACACACACAGACACACACATATATATATATATATATATATATATATATATATATATATATATATATATTGTATTGGGATAAAATCATTAAATCTCACAAAATATGACAACATATTTTATGTCTTTAAATAAACTGTAAATATTGATACGCAGTAAAAAAAAACAAAAAAAAACACATCAAACATTCGATTAATCATTCAATATATATATATATATATATATGAAGAAATATACTTTTAAGCTGTGTTATATTTATGGGATAATGTGCTCAATATCTGAGATAGAGCGTATGTAAATATAAAAGTGAACATTGAAGTCAACACTTAGAGGCGACAGGCTGTTTCATGCTAGACGAATCGTCAGGTGGTCTGACGATTGCGACTAGCATGAAACAGCCTGTCGACTCTAATGTTGACTTCAATGTTCACTTTTATACACATACACACACACACACGCGCGTGCGCACACCCATACATATACATATATATAAACACCACAATCCAACTTAATTCTATTAATTATTTGGATGATTTCGGCTCTCGTTTTTGAAACATGAGAACTCTTATGCAGCGAAGGAATCATATTTTTAAACAAAAAATATTATTATAATATAAGCTCTGCTTCTGTATGGAGCACTGTCTTCTTAAAAATAAAAACAAAAATACTAAGGAACCCCGGATTTTGCACCCAACGTGTTCTTTTCTATTTTCTGCATACCTGCACAAGGATATATATATATATATATATATATATATATATAATATATAAATATATATATATATATATATATATATATATATATATATATATATATATATATACACTAGAGAGAGATAGAGAGAGAATGAGCTGTATTTGAGAAAACCCTCCCTAATAGAAGTTTCGTTAAACGAAACTTACAAGAAAATATACATTTGATTTTTATTATACTTTTTCTTCTGTGGGCTGCGTTTACGGACATATCACGTTGGAGTTCCAGTTCTCATATGATCACCGAATTTAAGCAACGTTTTATATAGCTATTACCTGGAAGGGTGCCCGCTTGGGAATGCCAGGTGCTATAAGCTTGCATGTGCGTTTGGTGTAATAGATAACGGCACAAAATTGGAAATCGTAGATCCGATTTCCAAATTTCCCCTTCTTTTATATACTTACGCGGAAATGTGCTTGAGTAAGTCAAGACATCCTGTCTTTTCCATTTAGGTAGGTCTTGCTCAGTATCAATAGTGCCAGAAAATCATTATCATCTCAAAAGAATTCTTACAATCTAATAATAAATTCGTTAAATAACGTGCAGATGATCGTAAACCGCATATTAACCAATCAATGACTTTTTTGATTTAACGAATGTAAAAACTGTCCAAAAGTTGGTTGATTAAAAGTGCATTCGGTGTGTAACGGGAGACAGCTATGGAAGAAAGGTGTATTATCCCACTTGTATTAGGTTGGTGCAAAAATGACGTCAAAAAACGACATTATTTTTGCACCAACCTTAAATTTCCCCTATTATGAGCATTATTATTTAAGTAACAATAACACGATAATTTGCGAACAGAACGAAATGGCTGAAAGGAAAAGGAATGACAACCATTCTTTGTCCTCAGAGAAACTTTTATATCACTAAGACATACAACAAAACTATATATACATTTATACATGTATCCCACGTGGAGAAAATAATACAACAAAGCAGAGCGTAAGAAGAGGCAAAAAAGACGGAAATTAGATATAATATGGAGACACTTATGTGTCTGGAGAAGTCATGTTTAGGACCCCAGATTCAAAGGGCCGGATTCATCTATTAGGTTAGTGCAAAAATAATGACGTAATAATGTCGTTTTTTGACGTTAAAAATATGTCAAATAGTATGCTCCAGGAGAAAACCTATTCCAGGGAAAACGGCGAGTCTAACTTTCTGTATGTGGGGAAGATATATCCCCAAAGGAAACGGCAAAAGGGACTAGCATTTTGCTGGAGTAGGCAGATTTAGCATCATTTTTTCTAAACGTTTTTTGGTAACCTGTTAAAAGGATTCTAACGACACTATGGAATTTACTGAAAATTTAATCTTAATTTTCATATACGGCCAGAACATAATTATGCGTTGGTTTCAACAGTAAGTGCTCCTAACATATTTAAACATTTTTGTTGCAGATATGTACCAAATTCGTAAACTCGACAAGTATGTTGCCAACTGAAGTTGATATAATTAAAGACAAATAATCACGACACTCAAACACATCCGCGCAGGCTGGCTCACTAGCGCAAAAGGTCATCCGCACAGACGGGCGCATGTTTAATGCGCACAATTAACTTACACCAATGATAAAAATCGAAGAAAAATATAAGATGTCAATTGCTGATAAAAACGGAAGAGTGAACAAACGGAATGAAACAACTGGAGTTGGGAGACGGAAGTTAATTTCAATCAGCTAAGTCACAAATATTTACTTGCATTATCATATATATATATATATATATATATATATATATATATATATATATATATATATATATATATATATATGTTTGTGTGTGAGACCGGTTTTGATATAAGGAAGTATTAACTTACGTAACCGTTCGCATTACTGCTACTTTACAAAAGTTTTGTCTTAAAAGTGCTTTTCAGGAAAAGTATTTAATGGAGCCCAGTAACGTTTGTTAACATATATATATATATATATATATATATATATATATATATATATATATATATATATATATTGAACAATAAAAAAATAAAAAAATTAAAATCTTTAGACACACTGGGTTGTAGATTAATATTCTTTCCATTTTTTATTATTATTCCATTTAGATTCCTCGACTAGTTTCGACCGAAATGGCCATCATCAGGAGGAGAATTATTTCTGCTTGCTGGTAGCAGTGAACTACAGAAATGAATGTCTTGATGGAGAAAATGAACTTTTGTCTGTAGTTTTCATTTGTTTTTTATGTTATATATATATATATATATATATATATATATATATATATATATATATATATATATGTATGTATATATATGTGTGTGTGTGTGTTAATCATCGGTAATTATTATATTCACTTTTTATATTCGAACATTTGTTTGTGTGTGTGTGTGTGTGTGTGAATACGAGCAATATAAGTGAGTAAAATAAACCGCATGGTAATTGTAATAAAAAATTATAATTCCTCATCCCAGAAATTCAGATAGAAAGAGATATTTATAAATGTATTTCCCGGCTGTAACAGCAAAATTGCCCAAATCGTGCAACAGCAAAATTGTCCAATTGCTAGATTAAGCATTGAGCCCTTGTATCTTAGAAATGATTAAAGATATCTTACTACAATTCTCCGAAGTTTTTATAACACAAATGGACGCTACTTTGAGCAATAAACATGTATAATTACTCTCCAAGCTTAACAGAAGAATCTTGATGAAATCGATCTTAAACGAAAATGGCATGTTTATTATCATGATGAAGCTCATGAAGGATTGAAATAAAGTTCAAATATATAAATATGTAAATATTATTCCAGGATCATTTTTCAACTTATTAAAGATGATCTTTGCCCACTCTAATTTTCTAACTTTCTGTCCTGGAGTAACAAATTGCGTCATAGGTTTCATCTATGTTGCCGTTTTAAAATCTTTTTTTCACTGCTATTTAGACTGACATAGCTGAAACTCCTCTTTTTTGGGCCTAAAGTCTTATGAATTGATTTGGATCTTTTCTAATTGATCTCTTTAGCTCTAAGTTGAAACGAGGATATCCCTTCCTGTTGTGACCTCTTGAACCAGATTTTCTTTTTAAAACGTATTCAACGTTCTCTTGATAGTTCTTGAATAGACTTTGAAGATGGAAGCCAGCGTTTGAATTTTGGTAACATTAATGTAGGCGTGAAGGATCTTTATCCTTTCACCATTGCTCAATTAGGAAAACATAGTTGGGCTGACACAAAACGTATTTAACCTTTTCTCTTTCTAGTGGAATAACTGAAGGTTTTTTTTTCTGTAATTTTAATGACAAATAGTGTCGAGATGTCTAAACATCTTATCTGAAAACATGAATAAAAGAAACCAGATTATTTGAAAAATATAAGTGTTTTTTTTAGATATTAAACATTTTATGGGATGGACAATTATCGCATAAAGTTACATGATTAAGCTGCTACACCTGGTATAGATAAAAACGAATGTAAAGCAAACTTTGATGATTCGGTCACATCGACAATTGATTTGCCAACACATCAGAGAAAATGATTTGATTTCCGTTATGTGAATTACTTGTCAAGGTATTGTTTCGAAATTGTTAGCTTTTAGCGGAAATTAATAAAAAATATAAACGTCCGGAAATGAAGACAATTGAGCAGAGAAAGAGATTTGATCATTTATAATGGATGAATGGAAATTGTTTTAGAAAGCGTTACAAGGATATTGGATAAAAAGAAAATATTTAAATATTAATTGATTCTCTTTTCGTATAAATGAGAATACATATACAAAGATTAATAACTAATTCTCTATAAAACTACAAATGCTTGAAGAGGATGCAAGGGATTAATTAGTGTGAGATAATATGACAAATCTCTTACAGAAAGTAGCGACAGGGTGTGAGAAGAAAGGACGAAGAATATACAAGAAAGAATGTAGTGAAGGAGAGTGAGAAGAAAGGCCTAAGTATAGACTACAAAACAGTATGTAGTGAAGGAGAGTGAGAAGAAAGGACTAAGCATAGACTACAAGAAAGGATGTAGTGAAGGAGAGCGAGAAGAAAGGACTAAGCATAGACTACAAGAAAGAATGTATTGAAGGAGAATGAGAAGAAAGGTCTAAGCATAGATTACAAGAAAGAATGTAGTGAAAGAGAGTGAGAAGAAAGGACTAAGCATAGAGTACAAGAAAGAAGTTAGTGAAGGAGATTGAGAAGAAAGGACTAAGCATAGATTTCAAGACAAAATGTAGTGAAGAAGAGTGAGAAGAAAGGACTAAGCTTAGATTACAAGAAAGAATGTAATGAAGCAGAATGAGAAGAAAGGCCTAAGCATAGATTACAAGAAAGAATGTAGTGAAGGAGAGTGAGAAGAAAGGACTAAGCATAGATTACAAGACAGAATGTAGTGAAGGAGAGTGTGTAGAAAGGGCTAATCATAAACTACAAGAAGACATAATGCATGGTCATCAGTAAGAGAAAGAGCCCGAAATGCAATCAGCATCCGGGAACACTAGTGTGTGAGCAACAATGAGGTCTTAGAGAGTTTGCAAACAAAAAGGATGCTTATACTTAACTACAGAAAGAGGCAACTGACGTTTCTGGGGCACATAATGAGGAAGAAGGCCTTGATACTCACGGGTCGAATATAGAGAAAGAGAGAATAGGGAAAGCAGACCTTAAGCAGGTGGAAGAAAGAACGTGGTCCGGGGGAGGAAGCAGAAGGAAGGAACTTGTTAAGAGCTGCAAGGGATAGAGGGAGGTAGAGAGCAATGACCGCTTACGTCCTGAAAGGACATGGCACATAAAAAGAAAAGAAGAATATGATAACAAGAAAAGCATTTCTAAAGAGGGGGAATAATAATAGACAGAATTTAAGAAGACAGTAAATAACGATTGACACTTCATTTAATTTTTTAAAGATCAAATTTGACTGGAAAGCAAGAATCCAGAAAGGAAAGTTCAGTGAACTGCGATATTTTCATTTCCTCTTCTGTTTGCAATTGCTTAAAAAAGGTTGGGAAACACTGTTCTAAATTATTTTATTTTCTGCTCTTTCACTCCCAGAAGCCTCTTGCATCTTAGTGGCTTTATCGCCTTGGTGATTTTTTAACCCTTTCGCTAAAGCTACTAAGACCTAAAGAGTGTAAGAGAATATCAGAGAAAATAAACATTATTAAAGAGAGAACAATCAATGAACAAAAATTAAGTAGACAGAAAATATCGATTTAAATTGCATTCAAATTTTTGAAGATCAAACTTGACTAGAAAGCAAAAAGCTGAACAGAGATTAAGATCAATAGGGAAAAAAAAATTACTACAAAAAAAGAAATCTTGGAGAGCCGTAAAGTATAAAGGAAAAAGGAATCTGGGGAGAAATATGATCGTCCTATGATTTGTTGAGACACCTTTCTCCTTTAATTAACTCGATTGGTGTGCTCTCCAACGTTCCTCTTGTTCGATGTGCTATCATGAATCATTGCTATCATTAGATTGCAATTTAAAACACTAAGTAAAGTTTTGTGCGCTTGCCAACCTTCCTCGTTTTATTATTAGCATGAACAATTGCCATACACGAAGAATTATTTAGACAAAAAGAAAAATATTACTGAAGATAGAAAATAATCAATGAATACAAATTAAGAAGACAGGAGGAAACGATTGATATTACAATTAACTTTTAGAAGATCAAAGTTAACTGGGAAGCAAGAAGCCAGAAGAGATTTCAACTTGTGCGAGGGATGATTTTCTTATCATAGAACTTACGGTTACAGAAAAACTTGTAAAGTGTAAATTGATGAGACCTTCCCACCAATCTAATAGTACGCTTCAATTCATAGACAGATAGGTAGGTTTATTTGGTTCGTGGTCTAGTTTTTCGGATAGTCAAAATGTTGTCTGGCAGATTTCCTCAGAGTGATTTTAACTTAAACGATCAACAACGCTCTGGGCCAACTTCCGGTGTCGATGAAGACGCCCTGCTTGCCAATGGTGGAGAATAAACCGTATATTTTGAAGGAAGAGATTCGTAAGAGCTTGAAAAATCGATGGCTCAATTCCCTTTGAAGAGAATGCTCGATTTCGGCAAATCGAAAACGTAGCATATTTTACCATGACAAAACAAGTTCGCATGTTCATAAACACACATAAAAAATTAAGATGGGAAACACTGCCTCCCAACCCTATTTCCTTGACTTGGTTCTTTCAGGTTTTCATTTATTCTAGTCGCTACAGAACAATTTCCATGACTCCCCAAAAAAGTCTCTGTATAGTCAGCCCGAAACTACATCATAACCTTATTCCAACAAAGCAAAATATTTTTCGTAGAAAATTGTATCGATAAGCTTATAGAACGATTGCAGATAGTTCTTAAAAACAATAGGGACTCTGTACTTGACTAATAAATGTTTTTTGTGAGTATATAATTTTTTTAATTTTCTATTCCGGCAATTATCTCATCGTATGTATGTTAAAACAACCTAAATCAAGTTGAATAGGCAGAGAGGCATTAACTTAGGTTAATAGCCCAAAACCGGAATTGAAAATTATATTTGGGTAAAATTGAATTGAATAATTAGATAAAGTTTAATATCTGTCGGAATGGTTAGGCCTTTAATTATATTTATAAAAAAAAAAAAAAAAAAAAACTTGAAAAATACATCCATTTTTTTGTGATGACATAAAAGTTTATGTCTAATTTTCTAATCGGTCATGAACTTTTGCAATGATCTTATATATATATATATATATATATATATATATATATATATATATATATATATATATGTGTGTGTGTGTGTGTGTATATACTTCTTGGTAAACATTGCTAGCGGAGCGGTCATGTTCACATTGTAATAGCAGCAAAAAAACTGACGTGATCAAGCTAAAAATTTCATCACGTGACGAAATGTTACCAATATAATTATGCATGGACAGGAGGCAATGTGACAAGCTTAAAAGACATGTTATGGTAAAAGAACAGATATTTTTTCATACCCTCACACACACGCCCCCCACACGCCCCCCCCACACACCCCCATATATATATATATATATATATATATATATATATATATATATATATATATGTGTACTATTTGTTGAACCTGTGCAACATCATGTTAATTGTTAATGATTCTTGGACAAATTTTATGTTTGAGGACTGATTTCAAATAATTTTAATTAGCCCGGGACCATTTTATCAGAAATAGCTGTTTGAAAGCAATTTAAAGATTATTGTTGAAATCAACATGCGCCAGGGAATTATCGTAAATGCTGGTGGCAATTGCCCTTTCGACTAATTGATCTCAAATCGAATTGACCAGAGACCAATTATTCTCTCACATTTACTCTCAAATAATGTGGACATCACGCCATCTTATAATTTGAAATATCAAAATTGTACACACACACGCATATGTTAAAAATCAGATATAATAAAAAAAAATACATTTGAAAAAGGAAAATATGAATAAAGACAAACTCAAAACCTTTCATTACCGGCGCGTTCTCTGATGGACTTATAAGGATTGTATTTTGCAATTTTTTTTTTAACATAAGTATAAATATCGTTAGCTATCAAAAAAATTCAAGACCGCTTAAAAATATTCTTAAGGCTAACAATGAAAGTCAAGGTAAACTATGGGATAGAAGCTGATTATATAAAATTTTGTATCTACATTTATTTTCATGCCAATTTCTCTAACAAGTTTTTTCCTTGTCGGTCCGACAAGGTCCCACCCTGTTACTATGGAACAGTTAAATGGAACGGCCACTTCTACTGAAACAGTTTCTTTTCTCTTACTTCCCAACAGGTGAACTCCATTCCGCTTAATTGCTTCCTTGAAACTACAATTTTCAAATTTTAAATTGTTTCCTTGAACACTAGAAATCTTCCAAAATTTGGATGTAACTGTTTCTTTTCTCACCCTTTCAGAAAAACTTGAATGCAATATTAATCGCTATCATCTGTCTTCTTGAATCCCTTTCATTTTTTGTCCTTTCCTCAATCCTCCTTATTCTCTGTCTTCTCTTTCACTTTTACTCCTTGTAACCCCCCTTCGAACTAGTGGCATTCCTGCCTTGTTTGGGGTGAAAGGATTAACGAAAAGAACACAGAAATAAAATCGCCATTTATAAAAGAACACAAAATTGGTCAGGTGCCACTGCTACTAATCTCGAGGTTCTTGAAAAAATCCAATGACTTGGAATCTTGATATATTCACAGACGTGACGTGTCTTCACTCTGTCCTTTCTACAAATATTTTCATGGCAACTGCTCTGTTCAACTTTTTACCCTGGTGCCAGATAGCATGAACTTAAGCGTGCTATCAAAATGGTCCCACTCATTTACTGTTGAAATAGCTATATGTAATCGCTCAATAGTCATAATAAAAAAATTGAAAATCTATCCAAATTAAATGGATAGCGTCTTGGATTGAGGAATCGGAGAGCCGAGTTCAAATTCCAGCCTACGTCCTATAGCCTTAGATGGCAACTGGTCTAGGAGTAGGAAAACTCTGAATTCAAAACCTGCGTAGCGTCTTTTGGGGGATATTGTGGAACGTAGTGCACTAGGTCTCTGTATTCGGCCCTTGAAAAAGTGTGGTTGGTTCTGCACAAAGCTTTCACCACTATAATCAAATCATATGTGCTGGTGTTTGGGCTGTCGGTTCATAGAAATTGAGCTGCTTGACCCTCATACGTCAAATGCGACGGGAGATTCCACTATATATATATATATATATATATATATATATATATATATATATATATATATATATATATATAATGTGCGACAGACTTTTACAAAATATCTTATATTGATATTTTGCTTTTTTTGGAGAAGACAAAGTTTGGTCAATTAGAGAGGAATTATTTTTCGTCGTCCTCCTATCCCTCTCTCTCTCTCTCTCTTTATCTCTCGACCTGGGTATGACGATAAACTACAACCGGCAGCAAGGGCTCTGATAATGAGATTTTGAGGAATGTAGAACCAACCACCTCTTAGTCACTGTTGTTCATAGATCCACGCTGACTTGTATAGACAAATTTAATGAACTGGGATCAAATCATGAAAATATAAAATACTTTAGCAAAAATTAGTACCGATATATTTTGGGGGATAAAATATCCAAATCTACAACGAGAATAACAGTTCCACATTAAATGACCCATAACGAGTTGGTATGCTGTTAAACAAACAAACCAAACCAAATTATCTCTCCCTTCCTCCCCCCTCTCTCTCTCTCTCTCTATATATATATATATATATATATATATATATATATATATATTTCGCGAACGTGCGCTCTGGCTAAGTTATTTTTATACTGTTCGGCTTTTACCAATTATACTTCCATCTTCCTCTCAATCTCTTTGTAAGAATCACTACATTTCTCCCTCTTGACTCCTATCTTTTTTCCTCTCTAACATTATCATTATATACAGAAAGCATTTTAACATTGAGAAATTTTCTAGGCCTGACACAAACGAATGTGTCTGGAGCATCTGCAAAAGAAAGATGGCTTCCGGGAACATAGGAACGGAATTCAATAAGATACTCTGTACTTAAATCCTAGCGTTAAAATGCGCCAATAAATTTTATTCACAGACAATAGTGAATGAAATGCTAATGCCAATAATAATAAATATTTCCTTATAAGGAGACATTCTTTGATCGAGCAGCCAGTACTTCTGTCGGTTTAAATATATAAATATTTCTATTGAAACAGTTTTTAAGGAAATAGATTTTTAAATTCCATTAGCTGTTATGGCTCTTTCCATTACTGGTGGGAGTTTCCTTTCTACCCTTTTGTTTAAAGTAGTGTGAAAAGCCAACATCTTCGTTATAACATTATTTTCTTTAAATGGGATATCCATTTTAATTATTACTGTTGTTGAAAATCCTACGGTGATGTGGTCACTGTTATTTGGTGCAGTTTTTGTGATTCTGTAGCGCCAAGAAGTCATGAATTGCTAAAATGGTTGGTCGTCGCTAAGAGATACAATTTTTATTCAATAATGAACCAGGAATAATTACTAAAAAATGCATCATTTCCATACTTTTGAGTAAAAATTAAATATCGCGTGCCATTTCTTGGGGTCCATGTAACGATACACTCCCAGATATACAATGTTCCTATGTTCTGGAATGCCACATATCCAGAATCCCTGTTATCCGGAGTGTCGCATATCCGGAATCCCACATATCCGCACATGATTTTGATGTGTATATTTGAACTATTTGGCTGTTATGTAACAGATTTGAAATTTCTGTTTTTCAGGAAATTTATTTTGCTTATACTTATTTCACCCTTATGGCTGGTATTGGTGCAAAAGATGATAGGAATAAGAGGAAAGGGTGACAACGGGGCACATTTGCAACAAGATAGCGACGAGATGCATGATTGTGATAAGAACTGGGTTGAAATTGAAAAAGCTATTGAAAAGGTTATCAGTTTTATGGAAAGAAAGCAAGCATTCAGCTATGACGATTACAATAACACCCGCAGTTAAAAATTGTCTTTCGCTTAAAACAATTCAAGAACAAAAATTGAGAATGACATTAGAAGACAAAGAATCATCATGCAACAGCGAAAAAAATCTTGTTATTGTATTTGTCTTGCATACGTGGCATATTTAATTTAATGAATTTTTATTAAAATTACATAATCTATTTCTTTTTCCTTAAAATCAATTCCGTTATATTTCACTCACCATTAGCTTATTTTGTTTACTATAAAACATTGAAAATAAATGTTAAACCTGATTTCAGTTCTTTTATTTTAATCTAAATATAACCCCTCATATCCGGACTTTGTAACCAACTCCTCATATCCGGAAGGGATTCTAGTGTATTTGAGAAAATGGTTTTATGAACCTGGAATCCCGACTTTTGTTACTGTCCCACCACAGTGGCGTGGTTTTTTTTTTCTATAAATATTTTCAAGGCAATTTATCACTGGTCTTTTACTCATGGTTTTAGTTTCTTGTAAATAGTTTGTTTTTTAATCTTTGTAAATATACATTGGAGTTTAGTTTTTTGAAAATTGTTATTTTATTCCCCTCCCACCACATTCAATGAATTGTAAATATGGGGACTTTCATAGAGACATTGCAGTATTATGGTGAATGTAGTAAGAAAGGTAACTAACAATGCGTTGTTTTCATGTTAGGCATATCGTGATATGTTCGGGTCAGTGTTTGTGGCTTGCTAAGTTTAATGTTAAGGCAGAAGACCGTCCTTTTTCCTATTCCCTATTCCGGCCTTTGCGCCACATATTCTGGAAATACGCGAAAATTAATATCGCTTTTACACATGGTAACTCGACAGCATGGATTTAAACGTATTAATTGATCGGCAGTTAGGTCGCGTTGTTTTAATGCTGAAATAGCAAGAATGATTCATTTTCTAGGATTTATCAACGCATTGTAGGTTATTGAAAACATTAAAAACTTGCGAGAAAGTAAGAAAAAAAAAACCCAAAAGATTTTGAAACGTAAAAGTTCCGTAGTATTTAACAACACATGCCTGAATAATGACATACTGCCTAACTACACACACACACACACACACACATATATATATATATATATATATCGATTGATCGATTGATTGAGCTGTTCGGTAAGATTGGTTTGGATTAGCAATCATATATGATTAATTATTTGATCGCAAATTGCCCAAATAATAAATAGCGGATAATTAAGCTGCTTTCTCTGAATATGCGAGAAAGACTGCCAGATATTTTATTGGAAATCTTTTTAGAAAGATTCAATATAGAAACAATACAAAATTAATTTGGAAATTCAGTTTTGAAACAAGAATTTTTTTTAGAAATCATTAAGTAGTTTCTCGAATTAATTTCGCATGTAAATTAATTATCCATAGAATTGTCATTTGAAGAGTTCTACAATACTTTCTATTTAATAATATGTCTTTCCCAATACATTAGGGTTCATGTTTCTCCACAATTTCCTTAAATATTTGTGAATTGTCTTCAATTCTAATTCACAGTCTTCAATCAGTAGTGTATTCGAAATTTGTAAAAAATAAATATAAAAATGTCAAACAATTAAACTTTGTCCACTGATTTAAATAAAACAGAAAGGATATAATTACGCTATTTACATTGTTCAGACTGTTGTTGTCATCTTTTTTTACATATTGACGACGTTTCGGCCATTGTACGCTCTGGCCATCTTCAGGATATCTATATTTCTAAGATGAAATTTTGTAATTAATCAAATTGTTGTGGATTCCGAGATGAATTCCATCTCCAAGGAATGACAAAAGCAATAATTAAATATAAGAAATAAAATGTATTTACACAATCATACAAAGAGTAATACTGTTAGTAAGTCCAGGAACGTGGTTAGTAGCAAATACAGATAGATATATACAGTCTCAAAGTAGGACTTCCTTAGAGTCTAAGTGCTTGTAACTGACTTCTACAAGAGGTTACCTCACACTGTCTCCGTTCGTATATTCTCTCACTCTCCGTATATCCTCTCTCTATCCGACTACCGACTACTATCCCTGACTGTAACTGGGTATTTAACGGCAGCAGTCCAGATACACTTGGTAGAGTCCACTTATATGAAAAAGGGGTGGACCCCATAACACAAATTATTTACATTATTCGAACTGCTGTCCTTACCTTTAATGTCATATTCACGACGTTTCGGCCGTTGTACGCTGCGGCCTTCTTCAGGTGATATACATTGGAATTTTGAGCCGAACCCTTTAGTTAAACCTCTGGGGTATATTGACAAAAAAGCCATGTCTCAGTTTCAGTAATTTCCCTTTAGTAACTCAACTCTCCAAGTTTTTTTTTCCCTCTCTACTGTGACCAGGAATTGAACTAAAAAATATTTGGGTTAAATAAGTGTATTAATTCAATCGACGCTTTTATCATTGGACTATGTATCTGCAATATA
The DNA here is from genome assembly GCA_963932145.1 of Acanthosepion lycidas. Classification (NCBI taxonomy): domain Eukaryota; kingdom Metazoa; phylum Mollusca; class Cephalopoda; order Sepiida; family Sepiidae; genus Acanthosepion; species Acanthosepion lycidas. The sequence continues at coordinate 9,336,063 of OZ010613.1, read as the reverse complement.
ATCTCGCCACTTTCACACAGACGTGGTGTGGCTTCCAGATTTCTTTTCTATAAATATTTTCATGACAACTGCACTGAGAATTTTTTCTTTTTTTCACTGGTACCCGGACTGCATGAATTTAAGCATGCTACTAGATTGTAGTTTAGGTCCCACCCTTTTACTGTGGAAATAGTTAAATGTCAACGCCACTTCTACAACAACCGTATCCTTTCTCGCACTTCTCTTCCGTTGACTTGCTTACCTGAAACTACAATTCTAAATTGCTTCCTTGAAAAGTACAAATATTCAAAAAATTACATGTAGTTTCAATCATCGTCAATCTTCTGTGGTCTTGAACCCGGTTCATCTTTTATAATTTCTACCATCACTGCTATAACCAGTTTTTTTTCTTACCTTCACTCTCTGTAACCCCTGCGCACTAATGGCATTCTCGCCTTGCTTGGGGTGAAAAGATATTTATATATATAATACTAAATAACATCGTCCGAAGATTAACCATTATAGTTCCAAAACATGAAGGTTTTGTGTAGCGATGTAAAATATCTTTTATCGTAATTTAACATAATAAAAATATAATAATAAAATCTTATATATATATATATATATATATATATATATATATATATATATATATATGAAAAGTGTGTGTATATAAATATAAATAAATATATATATATATATATGTATAATTATTTATATATTATATGCGCGGTACTTATTAGAAAGCGCTCAATATCAGAGATAGAGCTAACATATATGGTTGGATAGATGTGAGCTTGTGACCCTGGGTTTCACGCTTTAGCGATCATCAGACTGGCGATCGCTAAAGTGTGAAACCCAGGGTCACAAGCTCACATCTATCCAACCATATATATATGGTTGTGGTATACCAATGCACTATATCATCCACGGAGAACCCTAACAATAATATGATATACATTGGGTCCACGAAAAATGCCTTTAAAACCAGATGGAGGCAGCATAAATGCTCCTTCAACAACATAAACTTTAGACATCAGACCTCTCTATCTAAACATTTTTGGCACCTGAAAGAAAAAAATAGGACACCTAAAGTAAAATAGAAAATCATTAACAGGACTAGAACTTGCAAAACTTGGGATGACCCATGCTCTTTGTGCCTCCATGAGAAACTACACATTATTAAGCTCCTAAACAATAAAAACCTATTAAACAACCGGCAAGAATTAACGGTTTTCTGCCGACACAACCGAACTTACGCTCTGAATAACTAGCCTAAAACACGCATACAAAAAAATAAATTTTAAAATCCATAGCCCGTATACATAGTTTTAATTACCTACAAAAATTGATAACCCTTTATGAAGTTGTCAAATAACAAAAGTTACGGCCTTTTCATATACACAAATCCCTTTCATAAAGAGATATAATAAAAGAATAAAATAAAAATAAATTAATAAATCTCCGTAGACGCTCAAGCCAGACTATGCGAAAACTTCCTCCGTCGTAAATTTAGCCACCCCCACCTTACTGTGACCCGACATCTATGAAAGTAACTCTATACTGATACAAATTATTAACACCCCACCCCTGCTGATTCTAAACAATCCGTCCTTGATGTTACCATGGAAATTTTTGATTTCAATTCTGACCATACTATTAAAACTCGTAAATTTCAGAAATAAGTCATTCCCAAAAAATTTCGCTTGAAGATGGAACAGAGCCTACTTTAACTCAAGTTGATTCAAATATTATTCTGAAGTTTTCGGCTCTTGTTTTGAAACATGAGACCTCTTATGTAGCGTGTTGGAATCATATTTTTAAATAAATAATTATATATATATATATATATATATATATATATATATATATATAATCTTATAAATAAAAGTAATTATACTCATCTTCTAGATGAACAAACCAATACACAGGGAAAAATAAGGAATAAAAAAAAGAAAGAACTAAAAACATGTAATTCAGGCTAAAACAATAATCAAGAATCATGACTCAGAGTCCAAAGAAAAAAAAACTCCGACACAAGTATAGCAAA
>OZ010613.1:9319034-9331534 GCA_963932145.1 Acanthosepion lycidas | reverse complement strand
CAAATAGGTGTATTCGTCGGTATAGTAATAGATGCAGAGAGACGGGGAAGGGAGTATATAGCCATCTGAATGGACATAGGACTGCCAAATTAGCGAATAGATAAAAAGATATAAAGAGATAGAAATGAATTTAATAGATTAGATAGATATATTTCTGATTGATTAACTTTAAACTGAATGAAAATTTTTGACAGATATGGACCGAAATACATAAACAGGATAGAGATATATAGACATCAACTATACACACACACACACACACACACACACACACACACACACACACACACACACACACATATATATATATATATATATATATATATATATATATATATCCTTTGCTCATTAGGATTTATTTATTTTACCTTTGCTCAACTGAACATGTTGAGCACTCTTCGTTTAAATTATTACTCGCTGATTATATATATATATATATATATATATATATATATATATATATATATATATATATAATAAAAAAGCTTAAACACTAATATTCCATGGTCATAATTTATTCCATTGGAATCGTAAATACGATCCAATCATTCAGACCTACAAATTAAAAAAAAACAATTTGAATTTGTAGGTCTGATGAATTGGATCGTATTTACGATTCCAATGGAATAAATTATGACCATGGAATATTAGTGTTTAAGCCTTTTTATTATATCCTTACTCTGTCCTGGACATTGAGTTCTACCTGGATTCTATCCTCTCGGAATTTTTTATTCAAAAATATACATGTGTATATATGCACCTGTGGATTTTGCATATATATGTATATTTACCACTAATATTATCTATCTATCTATATATATATATATATATATATATATATATATATATATATATATATATATATATAAAGATTTTTGTATGTTTATACATTCTTTTAATAGATACAAATATTTAACTAAATCCTCTGTTTTTAATAAACAGTATTAAACAACATTTACCGGCCTGAATGTCCGAGAAATTTTCATAGAAAGTATTTGTCTTGCGAAATAATCGAACTTGTATCCTATACTGAACCGTCATATCGCCTGACGTGCCTTTTTAATCGATTGGGCCACAGATAAGCTTTGGGTTAGCAAGGTTTAATAATGTTTATTATAAACAGAGCATTTACGTAAATATTTGTATCTGAAAAGAATGTATAAACATAAAAATGTCTTAAAAATATTGTCGGACTTGGTTCGTTTCACAATGTGTGACGTCTTTTGTGTACTTGATGTAAGCAACTATGAAGTTTTAAGAAAGAACGTAAACAAAAAGTTTCCTTATGCGGTATGACTTTCGTTTCGTGTCTGTGTTTTCGTATTTGTTATTGTGTCTAAATGAGTGCGTGTTTGTCGGTGTCCTTTTGGGCGTGTTTGTTTTTATAATATTATAATCCGGCAATTATTTCGTCCAGTTAACTGATGTTTCTGCCATATTTAGGGATTACTAACCCTACTTTGTTATGTTTTTTGTAAATAGTATTAAATCATATTGAATGATGTGTAAAATCTCCTTTTACGGAAATAGGGGGAAGCACTTCTTGCAGTGAGGATGTTCCGTACAATTACAGAATTGAATCAGTTCATGATAGTGCATGAGTCTGGCATCGGGGAGTATTTATTGAGTTCTGTCATTTGTGGGACCATTTATTCAGTGGGGCTTAGCTAGGGTATGCATGCTCATTGGCCCCTTTTATTTCTGTCCCTATTTTTCTTTTGTTTAATTCCCCATCCCCTCCCTCGTTCGGGGGTCAGTGATGTCAGTTCTCTGCTTGTTGCGGGATGACTTTAGTTTTCGTGTGTGTGTTTTCGTATTTGTTATTGTGTCTAAATGAGTGCGTGTTTGTGGGAGTGCTTGTGGGCGTGTTTGTTTTTATAATATTATAATCCCGCAAATATTTCGTCCTGTTAACTGATGTTTCTGCCACATTTAGGGATTGCGGGGTTTTTTTATTACTAACCCTATTTTGTTTTATTTTATGTAAATAGTATTAAATCATATTGTAAATAATCATTGGGGTTTTTTAAATTGTTGTTATTTCCCCTCCCTCCCACAGATTTTGAAATGTACATATGGGGACTAGTTAGGATTTCATAGAGAATTTGAGGTATTATGGTGGACGTAGTAAGAAAGGTAGGAGTGAATGTGTTGTTTTGGTGATATGAATATTGTTGGTATGTTTGGGCCAGTGTTTGTGCCTAGCTAAGTTTAGAATTAGTGCAGAAGAAGACCGCCTTCTCCAACCCCCTTTTTGGCCTTGTGCCACATTTTGTACATTAGTACAAATAAATAACTATACGTAAGATCAAAGAAAATTGAACTTCAGGGACATACATGGAAGAAGGGATTGGAAAATCTGACACTTATATTAAATGTAATGTAGACATAGGCGAAACAGAATGTAACTTACCTAACGACATTATGTAAATCGTTGGCAGAATCTAGGACTTGGAGTGATATTAAAAAACAAAAATAAAAAAAAACAAAAAAAAAAAAACAAGCCTTACTAATGCCACTAAAACGCAAAGGTTTTCTGAGAGAGAAAGCGAATGAAAATAATTTTAAAGAAATCGTAAATACTAAGCAAGAAAAAAAAAAGAGTTCTCTTCCGGTTTAAAAATCTGAAGCGAGCGACATGTCGAGCCACTTTCTTTCTTGACAATTTAATAAATACTACTAATCTTCCATTTTATATATGCATCCTTTCTTTTCAGGGCGTTGGGGGGATAATATCTCTGCTCAACTTTCTTTCATTTGTAACTCTTAGTAAGGCTTATATAAGGGTACTTTTTCTAGCGGTTTTTCTTTAAACTTCCTCTTTGCTTACATGTTTTGTCCATGCTATTCCCCAAACCCTTTTCTAATACCCCAATTCTATTTTTGCCCTCTGCCTCTTTACATTTAATTTATCCTTTGTGTCTCAGATTTTCCAAGACGTTTTCATCGTATGTCCCTGAAGTTTAATTGTATACGATCTTATGTCTAAGGGTAATTTTTGTTTTCATTCTCCTTAAAATTTCAACGTTGCTTACATCATTCTACCCATTATATCCTCAAAATCTTTTTTCTAGAAACATCTATCTCAATTCTCCCATTTATGTTTAATTATTCATAGCCATAAAGAATGATTGATATTATATATTAATTCAATAATTTCCTTATTTTCATACGATTTTTTTAAGATGCCAACTTGGTTACTTTACATTTCGAAAAATTCAAATATGGCGTCTGATAATGCTTAGGATAAAGAGTTCGCATAATTTAATGATTTCAAAAATGCATTTTGGTTTTGCTCTTTAGGTCAAACCTGGATGGATTGCGTTAACGTTAAAAAATGGAAAGAAAAATTCTACCTTTTTACAGCATTGAAAGTAATTGCCAAAGTCGCATATTGCTTTCTTTGCCATCATCTTTTATACGGTAAATTATCTTTGCTCTTTTTTTCTACAAGAAATATTTTCCAAGAACCCCTTAACACCAATCATTCTCTTTCTGTCTGTTCGTCCTCGCACCAATTTTGTACGCCTCTTAAAATTAACTATGCACAAATGATTCTCATTTGATTATGCCCGGCATTTTTAAGTTCAACAAGCAACCGGGGACTGAATAGGACATTATCCCGGATAAGCTTAAATCCAAGTGTCTCAAGAGGTCCGGATGTTGATCAGTTCGCATGATCCACTCAATCCATAAGTTTTTATAGTTTTTCTTTGTTTAAATTATTGTTTTTTTATATTGATTCTGACATTGATTTGGTAGTTTATTTCAATTTCTATTTTTCATTTGGCTTTTTTCTTTTTTTAAATGAGAACGTTCCTTTTCCGCGATTATTCATTTATTTCATTCTGATGGAAGGATTCTATTAAGTGGATGGTGCCAGTAAAAAAAAAAATAAAAGAATTTTGTCACGTTTTTGTCTTTTCAATCTCATCTTTTCTTTTGTTTTTATTTAGAAGTGCTGCCAAGTTCAATTGCAAGGCCATGTTTTGTAATTATTTTGTGAAATAACTCGAAAAGCAAATGACAGTTCTACTCTTCCTAAAAGCGATAAGAAAATGTTGCTAGGTATTGAATAACGACCTATCTAATCGTGTTTATAATGTTGTAAACCTTGTGCAAAGCGCAAGAGCCACCAGAGATAGAGACACATGGTCCAGTGGATGAACGCGTTGGTTGAAGTTGATTTAAACTAAAGAGTTCTGATTTCAATATCTGACCACAGCGGTGTTAAACAAAAACTTGAAGAGTTGAGTTACTAATAGCAAATAACTGAAAGTGAGATATCCAGAAAAGGCATGGCACGTGGAACTAGAGCAATCTACCTCAGTGGGGTAAATAAAGATTTCAGTTCAAAATTCCAACGTATATTACCTGGAGAAGGTCGGAGAGTACAAAGGACGAAACGTCTTTAATATGAAAATAAAGATGTGAACAACAATTCGAACAAAGTATATAGTAAAAATATTTACAATATTTCATCTCAGAAATAGACATTTCTATCTAAAACAAAAATTCCTGACTTGTCATCTCGACTTCCGTCAATTTCTCAAACACGGGTTGTGGTTTTCTTTCTGTCCTTTCTAGAAATATTTTCATAGTAATTGCACTAATGCCCCGACTACATGAATTTAAACTTGCTACTAGATTGGAATGTAGGTCTCTCACTTTTACTGTTAAAATAGTTAAATGAAACCACCACTTCTACTCCAACAATTTCTTTTCTCACACTTCCTGCCTGAGAAGGCCCTTGCTTTCCTGATAAATACAATCTTCAAAAATTTAAACACAACGTCAATAACCATTATCTTGAACCCCGTTCATCTTTTGTCCTTTCCTCAATCCTCCTTATCCTCAGTCTTCTCTTTCACTTTCACTCACTGTAACCCCCTGGGTACTAGTGGCATTCTCGCCTTGTTTGGGGTGAAATGATTAACAAAATATTTATGTCTGACTCGCAACTAAATGACGCAAAGTTTCAATGTCGAACCCCACAGAAATTGACGCCCAAATACATCAAATTGCGGTCATTTTAGATGAACAATGAAATTTCTGCTCTCGGTCATTTGCCATGATCTGAAATGTTTCATGTATGGAACTCAGTTTGTTATAATTGATCTATACTTATGTTTATTTGAAGCGTTTAGTATTTATTAATATCATATTCCGAATGTCTTAGATTGATTCAGTTTAGGAGCCATAACTGCATTCATTGAAATTCCACATCATAGTTTCTGTCTATTTGGAGTCGATTTCTAGGAACACTTAACTAAGGATATTTATTATTCTCTCAATATTATTATTATTCCATTTGCAAATAGCTATGTCATCAGCGTAGCACACTCATCACTACTACTTCTATTAGTTCTATTTAAGATTTGTTATGGAATGCTTACATTATCAGTGCACATTTGTTGATATCACCGCTTGTGTTCCACGGTTGTTCCAGTAACTTGGACCAATTTTAAATGTGAATTAAATTTAAGCCTCTAATGATTTTTTTTCTTTCTCTTTCAGATTTAATAGCTTAAGTCTTCGGCAATTTCAAGCATGGAAAAATTAACAATCAAACGGACGTGTTAAAGACAGACATACTGAGAAGGACAAAGAGAGACAGACACAAAGACAGAATGAGAAGGACACAGGGGAGACAGACACACAGAATGAGAAGGACAAAGTGAGACAGACACACGGACAGAATGAAAAGGACAAAGGGAGACAGACACAAAGTCAGAATGAGAAGGACAAAGTGAGACAGCCACACAGACAGAATGAGAACGACAAAGGGCAGACAGACACACAGACAGAATGAGAATGACAACAGGAGACAGACACAAAGACAGAATGAGAAGGACAAACGGAGACAGACACACAGACAGAATGAGAATGACAACAGGAGACAGACACAAGGACAGAATGACAAGGACAAAAGGGAGACAGACACACAGACAGAATGAGAAGGACAAAAGGGAGACAGACACACAGACAGACTGAGAAGGACAACAGGAGACAGACACAAGGACAGAATGAGAAGGTCAAAGTGAGACAGACACACAGACAGAATGAGAACGACAAGGGGCAGACAGACACACAGACAGAATGAGAATGACAACAGGAGACAGACACAAAGACAGAATGAGAAGGACAAACGGAGACAGACACACAGACATAATGAGAAGGACAAAAGAGAGACAGACACACAGACAGAATGAGAATGACAACAGGAGATAGACACAAGGACAGAATGACAAGGACAAAAGGGAGACAGACACACAGACAGAATGAGAAGGACAAAAGGGAGACAGACACACAGACAGACTGAGAAGGACAAAAGGGAGGCAGACACACAGACAGAATGAGAAGGACAAAGAGAGACAGACACAAAGTCAGAATGAGAAGGTCAAAGTGAGACAGACACACAGACAGAATGAGAACGACAAAGGGCAGACAGACACACAGACAGAATGAGAATGACAACAGGAGACAGACACAAACACAGAATGAGAAGGACAAACGGAGACAGACACACAGACAGAATGAGAATGACAACAGGAGACAGACACAAGGACAGAATGAGAAGGACAAAAGGGAGACAGACACACAGACAGAATGAGAAGGACAAAGGGAGAGAGACACAAAGACAGAATGAGAAGGAAAAAGGGAGACAGACACACAGACAGACTGAGAAGGACAAAAGGGAGACAGACACACAGACAGAATGAGAAGGACAAAGAGAGACAGACACAAAGTCAGAATGAGAAGGTCAAAGTGAGACAGACACACAGACAGAATGAGAATGACAATAAAAGGCAGACACACGGACTGAATGAAAAGGACAAAGGGAGAACAACACAAAGTCAGAATGAGAAGGACAAAGTGAGACAGACACACAGACAGAATGAGAACGACAAAGGGCAGACAGACACACAGACAGAATGAGAATGACAACAGGAGACAGACACAAAGACAGAATGAGAAGGACAAACGGAGACAGACACACAGACAGAATGAGAATGACAACAGGAGACAGACACAAGGACAGAATGAGAAGGACAAAAGGGAGACAGACACAAGGACAGAATGAGAAGGACAAAAGGGAGACAGACACACAGACAGAATGAGAAGGACAAAAGGGAGACAGACACGCAGACAGAATGAGAAGGACAAAAGGGAGAGAGACATAAAGACAGAATGAGAAGGAAAAAGGGAGACAGACACACAGACATAATGAGAAGGACAAAGGGAGACAGACATACAGACAGAATGAAAAGGACAAAGGGAGACAGACACATACATACAAAGAGACAGAGTAGGACAGACTGCGACACATACGCAGAAAGACAGACAGTGAATGACTAATTGTGACATACATACATACATACAGATAGACTAAGAAGGACGAAGTGAGACAGACACACACACACACACAGAGTGAGAAGGAAAGACTGAGACAGACACACATACAGACTGAGGAGAGACTAAGATAGACACACAGACAGACAATGAGCAGGCTTACAGACAAACTGAGACCGACAGACCGGCAAAATGTCTTTCCGGTTGGGCACCTCGATGTGGTTTAATGCTTAGCAAGCTTGTCTCGCTAGAACAATTAGGACTGAGTAGTGAGTTCGATCCTCACTGGGTGCCCCCTAGTTTCGTCTTTGTGCCGCATCTAAGCTTCACTTGGAAAATCACTAGGACACCTCGGCGTGGTGTAATGGTTAGCAAGCTTGTCTTGCTAGATCAGTTACTACTGAAAAGTGTGTTCGACCCTCACTTGGTGCCCCTACATCGGCCGTATGCTACATCTCAGCTACGCTTGGAAAATCATTTTCCTCACTGTTTGCCCCATACTTTCGGCCTTGTGCCACAGCTGAGCTACGCTTGGAAAATCACTATTTGTCTTTACAGTTTATCAACTCTTTGTACATTAAAGTCAAAATCTTTAGAATTGTAAGAGTTTATGATTACGTCAGGATTCCAGTATCAAGAGGTGAACACACATCTTCTTAGGAAACACAGAGTATAGTGTGTTCAAAAGGTTGCTTAGAAAGCACATCTATTCTTATGTTTTTTTCTTTTTACGATAAAGCAGCTGATGGCAATACAGGAAAGAATTTTCAGACATTTTTACAGGAAATGGAAAGCTGATATGTATTTTGTGTAGTAACCATAAAAAGTATTTTGATCTTAATTAGCGCTCTATTTCTCTAGAAAATCTTTTCTAATGGCCGCATAACTTTTGTACAGACCCCGTCAAATAGAATACATATAAATGCACGCTTCCAATCGCATTCCCAATGAAAAACGTATTTGAAGAAGGGGGAGATCTTTTGGTTGGCATTCTTCACAGCCCATTTGCTAACATTCGGGTGTAAGGGTAATTTGAATCATTAGAAAACGCAAGGAATATAAAAAGGAAAAATAGAATAAATCATGTTTTGAAGGAGAAAGGTAAAGTAACAGTAGGAATGATGCCAAGAATAAGGCTTTAGAATGATGAAAAGAGGAAGTTTTATATGCTGCCGCCATTAAATGGTTTCACCGATATATCAGAGGAACGTTCTTTACGTTTAAAAATACCAAATTATAAATTTATCCGATCGAAATTTAAAAAAAGAAAATGCATATAAAACTGCGTAATTTTAAAGTATCAGTTATTCAAAGAAAATTTTTAAATAGGTTTGGAACTGAAAATAAGATATAATAATAATTTTAAAAATATAGCATTTTTCAACTGGAAATAATATCAAGGAAGGAAAAAGAGTTTTATTTTTAGATATTTTTATACTTAATTTTCGGAAGACCAGTTCCGATTTGATTTGTTGAACAATGACTGGTGAATGTCTTCGTTATCATTATTATGGGATGTTTAAGTCCCAAAAAATTCTTATCGTGCAATTTGGAAATAATTAAGGAACAAAGACAAGAAAAAAAAAATTACAATTTTTAAAACTCATTCGATCAATAAAACCTTGACCCGTAGAAACACTCAAAAATCAAGCACTTCACAAAGATAACTTCGCAAAAATTAAAAGCATTGTTAAATTTTGTTTTTATTTTCTACTTCCTATCGACAATTCAGTTCGATTTTTTCCGACAAGTATATATCAGTTATTGAGGGAGCCTATTTGATTGAGAAGAAAAGCCAGACTTGGAGATGGTTTCGGAAACTGTGATAAACTGCTTTAATTAACCGATATTATTTTTTACCATTTCTTGATGTCAGTATAAGTAAGCCACGTCGTGTTTTCAAATATATTTAACTACCGAAAAGTATGTTTTCTTTTATCATTTTTAAGCCATAAGAATATACAGACGAAATAATTTCATGAGTAAGATTATTGCTCATTAAATGTTGAACGTTGACAGTCAATAACGGAGTAAGAGTGTGTGGTTTTTTGGGGCTTTCTTCGTACGTTGATCTTTTCGCGAGAAGCTTCCATGTTTGGCTTGGTTTATTTTGTGACATATCAACCTGGTAATATAGGCTGCTGGGTGCGGAGGTCAGGGAAGGTCAGCAGTCCCGGGGCGTACCATCATACATTGCAAAATAGCTCTGTGATTGGCAAATGTATTGCCAGGACTGGAGCCAAGTTTTAACGCGAAAGCGTCGGGAAATTAATTAAAAAAAAAGTAGTGAAAGAGGACCCCAAATTTCCCCCGTTTTATTTATCTTAATATCCTTTTTGTGACTGCCTGCAGATACTTATTTCCTTAAGAGCACATTATGAATTATTTTGGCGACGGCGCGCGGTAGTTTCTCGAGCATGCGCAGTGCGGATGATAGCGAACGCCGGTCAAAACGTGAAATGTGTTAAAGAAGTAACAAAAAAGTGTTGTTTAATTCTATTTTAACTCGGTTCAGGAACAGATTGAAAACAAATCCATTTTAATATTTTAATATGTATTCCTGGGATGCTAAACGCAGCGTTTCTTTTTAAAATGATAACAATGGAAATTTTTCTCCTCGCTTCAGTTGGTAGATGAGAGCATTTCTATGAATATATAAAAACATTGCACATAATGATATTAATGCAATTAAGTACCATTTCATGCATGAAAAGATTTTGTGAGACTCATATCAGAAGGGTCTACGATTGACTGATCCATATTAAGGAACAGAAGCTTTTGCCAAATTTTCATATAGAGAATTTTAGATGAGAAAAGATTCCCAAGTTTTATGACATAATTTTCTTTTTCGTTAGTGATGGCAAAAGCTTTGCTTGGTGTTGTTTGTAGCCTTCGCTGCAATTATAATAATAATATTATATGATTATACAATGCTGAGAAACTCAATGAAGATCATTGTTAGTTTATTACGGAAAAAAATCATTCACTACCGCTGAGAATATAGGGAAATGCTTTATTGCAACATATGTATTTATCCGTTAGGAGAGATTCTGAGGCAACGCGAACGGTTTTATTGAATGCGTTCTACCAGATTTCTTTATCGTTTTGTTAATAATTTTATGAACATGAACAATATGAAAAAATTAAAAATGGGGTATTAACAAAAACAGATATATTTTGCAGTTAACCAAAGCACGGTGTTCGAAAAATCTTATGGATTTCGAAAATGGAAAATAAAACCAACGAAGAAATAGCAGAACATCACCGTGCGACATTTCTTGCATGAAAAGATTTTCAGAGACACACATCAGAAGGGTCTACGATTGACTGATCCATATTAATGAACAGAAGCAATTAGGGAAGGACCTGCCCATGCCTTCTGGCGACTTAACATCTGGCATTTCGTGGACACAGAGAAGTCATTGCATTAAGTAATAATGCCGGTAATTTTCTTGCCCTCATTAAGCTTCTGAGCAAGTACGACTCTCTGTGGAGCGTTAAGATTTCCCTGAGCTACTAAGCAACCAATGACGCAAGTCTGTGCGACAGAGAGTGAAAAGAAACAGATAATATGGGACACAGCTCTTGAAGTTTCTCACAACAAACAAAATGTTTGACTACACAGGCACAGCAGCAGGGTCTGTTGCCAATCTGATGAACATACATAATATTGTGAAAATAAATATGCATTATTAAGCAAGGAAGATGTAGGTTGTTTAAATTCTTTTGTAAATTGCGATAAGAGTAGAAAGGCATGATCAAACGAACGGAACACTGTGCGTTATCACTTGCATGGAAATACTTTGACAGACATATATCAGAAGGGTCCACGATTGACAGAATAATACTGAAGCATATCAAGGAACAGAAGCATTTGTTGAAGGATCTGCTCATGCTTTTTGTTGAATGTATGAAGTTTTGAGCGATTCAACGTCTGGCATTGCGTGGATACCGAGAATTCATTACATGATGTAATAATCGCGATAATATTCTTGCAATTATTAAGCTACTTCACAAATACGACCCTGTGTTGCAGCTACTGGATAGCAATTACGTCGGTCTATCCTACAGAGAGATAAAAGAAGCAGATGTTATAGGATTATGTTTGACACTACCTGAAAATTAGAAAGACATTATCTTGATTTGAACGACTGTCGTGGGTAGACTATGACAATTCAGCAAGATGTCCGGTTTTCAGAAATAAATATTACTGAGAAACCCGAAAGAAATCTTTGTGAATTTCTTTAATGAATTTTATAACACCATTAATAATCCGTCAATGAATTTCAGACAATTAAAAGTAAAATAAATAGATATATCTTCTGATTATTCAACCAAAAATTCTTGAATCTATATATATATATATATATATATATATATATATATATATATATATATATATATATATATATTATTTTATCAGGTTAAAATAAAGATATGCATATAATTTATGCAGATTTAAAAAGAGGCAGAGGAGAGGATGAAGAGATATGTACTCAGATAATAATAATAATAATAATAATAATAAGATTGTTATTAAAGACCACAAACAAAAAATTGTTATTAAAGACCACAAACAAAAAATTGTTATTAAAGACCACAAACAAAAAATTGTTATTAAAGACCACAAACAAAAACGGTGCATCCTTATTCATATGGCAGTCCCTGCTGACTGCAATGTATCTTTGAAGATATTCAAAAAGCTGTCAAAATACAAGGACCTTGAAATAGAGGTCTCGAAAATGTGGCATATGGGAACATCAACAATCCCTGTTGTAGTTGGAGCCCTAGGACTGGTTGGAAAAGATTGCAGTAGACTAATTGCAGGGATTCCTGGAAGCCCATGCCTCAAGGAGATACAAAAAATTGTTCTGACAAGTACAGCCCACACTTTACGAAGGGCTCTATCTATGTAATTTTTTTTTTTTTTTTTTTTTGTCAGTGAAAAGTGTCATGATGCCATTTCTAACCTTAGGTCCCTGGGTGGGACCCGGAAAGAAATGTGTAAACGCCAGAAATCAAAGAAAATAATAATAATAATAATAATAATAATAGCATGTTGAAAATGGAGTTTCAAATGGGTACAGACACACAAGTAAAGCACAATATACCGATGGAAGCTGCAAAAGAAGACAAAAGCAAATGCA
>OZ010613.1:9289034-9314034 GCA_963932145.1 Acanthosepion lycidas | reverse complement strand
CCGACTTTGCATTTCCCAACTCCCATTGATAGTGGCAATAATCGATGTTTTCATGCTTCTACGGCAGTTTTCATGTAGTTTGCGGCCATTTTCTACTGGCCAGAATGAGAGCCTATAGCTTTCGGCCACGAATAGGTAGGAAGATTCTATTGGCCAGCGTGAGAGCCAACAGCTGACTGCCACGAATGTTAACTAGCATGCAAAAAAAATCGTTTGCTGCATTCGTCACAAGTAGGACAAATTTAAAACTGTATGACACTTTACTCCAATTGGCACCATCGCTTGCTTAAACTCAATGTTGATTCTGATTCCGCAGAAGTGGGTTGGGTGTATTTGTATTTGTTATAAGTATTTGTTATTAACATTCTTTTTTCATTCGATTTTTCCAGTTACGAGTCCTTTTTCAAATTTGATCGTTTTGTGTTCATTATGTTTAGTTCTTTTTTCGTAACAGATTTAATGTTTAGTATAGATCTTAGAAAAAATCGTAGTGTGAGATAGGCAAGAAGTAAGGCATGTAGCAACATCAGCACAGAAAGGGCACTCCTTTAAAGGCAAGGAAGGACAAAAATATTTCAATCAAGTGATAGCGATTGCTATATGAGTCGTACTTTTTTTAATCAAGCACGGACAACGCCGGGCCATGCTGCTAGTATATCACATATAATAGTGTATCATGCGACTTTAGAAGACCTAATTTTGAAGCTAATTTTAAGGCCGCATTATATACGAGATATAAAATTAGCGTATATACTGCTGGCCCTGTATACGCCGGTGACCAAATTATATAGTCATTTACATCTATATTTAAAATAAACATGAATTTGATGAAACTGTTGTTTTTTCTCAAATGTATCCAATAATAATGCATGTAATATTCACATATTAGTATCATTGTATAGGATATACAAGGCACGGTGGAGTAAAGGAAAACGCATTGGATTGCGGAATCAGAGAAGCGATTTCGAATTCCAGTTGAAACCATTGCATTCACTTATGTGCTAATACCTTGATGAAGTGTCTTTTGTTTTAGCCAGTATATATTCGTTCAACATAAATATTTGTATGGCTTAGGGTGTTATAATTTGTTTAGTGTTTTATTCTTGTTAAGTAGGTCTAGGTTTCTTGTAATTCCTCTAAATAATTCCGGATTGTTTTTGTTTCATAAAAAATAAGAACAAAGATACCCTTCCTTCCGCCATTATCTGAATAATTTAAATTGTTTTACTACCCTTTAAAACGAAGAACAATTTGTCTGTGAATTTTTTTTCTTGTAATTGTAGAGAAGAATAATTGTCTCATATATTGAATAACTTTAAATTTAACTTCGTTACATTTGGAGATGTGTTGTAACACAAAGAGTTTCTTGTTGTCTGGAAATTTAATGTTGCTTTTGTCTACGGAAACTTTAATGCTTGGGTGATACCTATATAAGACTTGTTGCACATGAGTCCATAAATCACATTTTTTTGCGTTGCAGTTTAAGTTTTTCTTTATTGGTAATATTGTTGTGGGGTTTTCAAAAGTGTAGGAGTTTCGTTACATTATAATATCACAAACCGCACATCTTTTCTTGCTGCATTTTATGATCCTCTGCATTGTCAGTTGGCTAAATCTGGATGAAGTTGATATGCGCTTTGGGTTTTTGATTGCCGTTTGCTTTTAGTTATTTTGGTTTTTTACTATATTTTTAATTTTATCATTCTTGTTAATTAGGTCCAGGTTTCTTGTAATTTCTCTAAATAATTCTGGATTGTTTTTTTTCATAAAAAATAGGAACAAATATACCCTTCCTTCAACCATTCTCTAACTAATTCATATTGTTTTACTACCCTTTAAGACGAAGATCAATTTTTCCACAAGTCCAAGAAAATTTGGATTGCTACCACAGAAAAAAAGACATGAGAAAACATAAGGAAAATTTAAGTAAACATCCTTTGACTGATGAAGGTTACAAGTCTCGAAACGCGTGTAGCAAAAATAATGAAATATGATAAATATATAAAAATTACACATTAAAGCATAAAATGTTTATGGCTTATCTTTTCTCTTTAAAATAAACACTTTTATCACGTTGGAACCACTGGAATCTATCCATCTATATATCTAGAGTTATAGGAATATCGCTTCCAGCTATACATTTAGCCGATATCAAGGATGATTTTATTTTGACTTTTAACTGAAAGTATGGATCGATTTATGTATGTAGCTATAGTTATAGGAATAGCTATTTCATATATCCAGTTAAAAGTAAAAATAAAATCATCCTTGATAATGAATAAAAGTATAGGCAAAAGCGCACTTCCTATAAATCAAGATACATACATATAACAATCCATACATTCAGTTAAATATATATATATATATATATATATATATATATATATGTGTGTGTGTGTGTGTGTGTAAAAATATAGAGAAAATAGGAAAGAAATCGTTAGTGTTTTTGGTATTATTTTTAAAAAATAATGCTCGATACAAAAGTAGATCATAAATATAATTATTTATTTAAAAATATGATTCCAACTCTACATAAGAGTTCTCATGTTTCAAATCAAGAGCCGAAAACTTCAATATAATAATTTGAATTAAATTGAATTAAAGTGCTAAGATCTGTTCCATCTTCAAGCGAAATTTTCTTGGAATCAATTTTGATTATATATATATATATATATATATATATATATATATATATATATATGTTGCGTGTGTCGGGGCGACTGTGTTTATTTCATTTCTGCTGTGATTTATCTGGGGAAATCTATCAAATTATTTACTGAATACAATCAGCGAAGAAACAGATTATGTTTGAACACAAGAGAAATGAAGTGAATAACAAGTAAAATTACTAAAAAAAAAAAAAAAGAAGTTACTTTCCAAGTCAGAATCACACATATATTATGTAATAATTGGTTTTCATTCAAAACGATCAGTTGAGGAAAGCAAAGATTATCGATGGGTCGAAATAACCGACTGTGTCAGATTGCACTAACAAGCTGTTGCTTTTTTTTGTTGTTGTTTAAGGTTGGACAGCTCATTGACGTTAACATAAAAAAAAAATCTTCAAAGGAAACAGTAATTTTTTTTTCGTTATCCCGAAAACCCCAAGATCAGAAGCCAGACTTACGTTATATGAAAATTCATCATTGATGAAACAGAATCTCAGGTTCATTCAGTGAAATGTAATGATTGCACAATATGATTTAAAAGGGAAATCTTAATATTTTGGGGATATAATTACATACATAAATAGTTAACTGCACGTATTTGAGTATTCCTAACCAATCCCAGTTGCAGACGCCTGCTCCGGCATATTGTATTTTTTTCAACACTCACAGATCATACTTGATTTATACAGCAACTATGCTTGTAACAGTTATTAGGAGAGAGCATTATCTGACTTGATCAATAGTCTGATCAAGGTCAGTGCATTCAAACCCAATGTGACCTCCAAATAATTTTGTCTACCTAATTTCAGTAAAAAGATATAGATTACCACGTGGTATCCATTTCAGACAAGTACCGCAATCACGTTCCCCAGACAGATAACATTAAGAATTCACCTACATGAAAAAAATGGCCAGGGTGTGATTCGAACTCAGAACCAGGTCGGAAAATAAATCTTCTAGCTACTCAACATGATCCGAGGCTGCGTCACTTGTTTCAAAGCAAAATAGAATCTTTATTAACAGGCTCTTCGAGGTCGAGTGGTCAAAGCACACCGGTTCTAACGATGGTTTTCTGTGCTAAGATTTCAGACGCAGGTTCGAATACAGAAGCAGGGCTAATTTTCATTAATAAGATTTCTGGAATGTTTAAGCCAGTCAACGAAACAAAATATTGTTTAAAATAAAATAAAATATGTGTAAACACAAAAAAATAATATTTAACACAATAAAAGGTATGTTGGATTGATAATTGAATCCACTAATTCGTTATATATATATATATATATATATATATATGCTCACGATTGAGAAGTTCTTGGAATTCTAATTTTTAATTATTTTCCATTCTTTTTATATATATATATATATATATATATATATATATATATATATATATATCCTAATGAGCCAGATACTACCTACCTAGGTTTCTGCACATGGAATCATCAGTTCATCCAGATGAAACATAAGACGTTAGTACCTGGCTCAAAAGGATTTATTTATTTTACTTTTGCTCTTCTTACTCTATTGAGCTCTGTTTGTTTTAACGTAAATTCCTCCATCAAATGTTAGCGACTGATTTTGTCTTGATTAATTCTTTTCCATCATCTTTTTCTCAAAATTCTCATTGATATATAAAAAAAACATCGTTATAATATATATATATATATATATATATATATATATATATATATATAGAGAGAGAGAGAGAGAGAGAGATTTGGTTAAATAATTTGGGCATACTATATCTGCTTATTTTTGTTTTAATCCTTTCAAACCCACGAATAAATTTCCTGGTAGTCATAGAAAATTGATTAAGAAAAATACCAAAATTTTCTTTCAAATAATTGTTGTTTTCCAAATATCGAGTTAAATTCATTACCTCTTCGCCACCGAGGCCTGATATCGTAATTTTTCGGGTTTCAATTCGCGGTAGTGGATGCGCACTGCTGCTGAGTCCCAAATATAGGAAAAAACGCCGTCCAGTGTTTTCTGTGTTCTGTTGAGTTTTCTTCTAGATTCGATTAATTATTATGACATATATACATACATACACACACACACACACACACACATATATATATATATATATATATATATATATATATATATATATATATATATATATAGCGAAACGTTTTAACAATATTGACGAATATTCTCTGTGGATGGTCTCGCAATCAAAACACTTTCTATACACTTAGTAAATAGTTTTCTGTTTTTATTAAAGTGGAATTTTCTTAAAAATCAAATTTATGAAGAGACACATATCAGTGAACTGATTTTGTTGTTTTTTAAAAGAACACTTTATTTCATTTAAATTTCTAATAAGTATTCCTTGTTCGAACACTTCTTTCATTTAAATTTCTCCTAAGTATTCCTTGTTCGAATTATTCCAGATAATACAGTAAATTATTACTGGAAATTTTAGCCTATTAGTTTGTTTTTATTAATTAAGTCTTTTATTATTTTGGAAGTAGTTGTAACAAACGTTGTATTTACTCACCCCCTCTCCACGAGTTCAGGTTATGACACAAGGTCGGTTTAATGTGAGGAGCTCGAGCTCGTACACACGGGCTAGGAACAAAAATTACTCAAGCCCCCGCAATCTTTGGTTCCGCTGGCCTCAATGCGAGAACCTATCCTTCTCCCTAGTGAAATGAGAAGGTGCGGCATCGGGCAGCTGTTCTCTATTGCTCGCCACCACTTTGTATAATTTTATATAATGTCCTTTGTAGGATCCGCCACTGAGAGCACTCTGACCAAAGACAGAGACGAAATTGAGAGATGATAAATAGACTGTTACGAACTACTCGAGAGAGTAATTTTAACATTGTAACAAACTGTTAAGCTGAAAGAAATTTGTTTCAATTTTAGTTGTGAGGAATTTGTTATGTAGGATAATGTATTTTTTATGTTAAGTATTTTGTACATTACTTACATTATTCGAATTATTATCCTCATCTTTGTCGTCATTATTACAACTTTTCGGCCGTTGTATGCTCCGGACTTCAGGTGGATGGAATGTCGAACCTTTTTTTCGCTCACTAGACTGTTCTAGTTATACGTGTCATGTTTTAATCGATGTCAGTTATCTGTTATCTCCTGTTAATTTCCCTCTGAAAGTCCTCCACTGCCTTAATCGGGTATTGAGCTCACACACTTTGGGTCCATGTCACTGGATCTAACCAACGCCTTTATCCACTGTGCCATGAAACTTTGTAATAAATATGGCGACAAGATGAGGACAATAGTCCGAATAATGTAAATAATGTACATAATACCTCATCTCAGAAATATAGACAGATACTAAGTATTTTGTATCGTTAATTTTTAATATTTTTTTTTTTAAATTTGCGAACTTTTCTGGTTCGTGTTGAATAAGAAATTATTGTGTGGGTATTTTTGTGAATTACATTTTTTTACGTTGAATTAAAATGTCAAAGATGTATTTTCTTTACGTGGAAATTGGATTGGTACATTTAATTTAACTTCAAGTATTCAATTCCTCCTCGTTTTCAAAATCAATCAACACGCATTTTACTGAAAAAAATTCTCAAAGCATCAGCCTCGAAAATGCGCAAAAGGTCAAAACAATATAAGAGTTAGAATGGACGGAACGATGAAGAGGGTCGTGATCGCCTACATCCTGAAGTTAGTCGGCTCATAAAAGATGAATAATCTCGAATATACTGAAAGATAAGAGAAGGAAAATGCTGAAGATGAAGAAATGTTCCTGTGTTCAAGCAATGAGCTATAGCTTTTCTTTCAGCGGTGAATTAAAGTGTTAGTGAGAGATCTTTGTCTCCACAAATATAGCGCATTGCTCAAGGAATTTAGATGAGAGACAAAAGGTACTTTATCCAGGATAATCCCTTCAAATCTGTAAGTCAATCATCCGAATGGAATATTGCTGTTATATATTATCTGATGATCCCGCTGTACGTCTCTAAGTCCTTGACAAAATCCGGAAAGGAATATGCATATGATAGGTCCTGATCTGGCATCTAATCAACAATCGATATCCCGTAGACATGCCATGGTTTCTCTTTGTCTCTACAAGTATTTTCCTAGCAACTGTTCCGATGAGCTACTTTCGCTGGTTCCCAGACTACATGAATTTAAACGAGTTACCATGCTGTTATCTCGGTCCCAACCTTTCACTGTGAAAACGGTTAAATGTAACCGTTTCTTCTACTGAAATAGCTTCTTCTCTCGCACTTCTCGTTTGTGGAACTCCCTTACTTGTTTCCCCGATGATTATTGCTCAAATATTTAAGTGTGGTGTCAATCGACATCTGACACCCTGAACTTGTTCCCCGTCTTTCTGTATATCCTTTGATTAAACATGCCTCTTTATTCTTTTTCTCAATCCTCTGTAACCCCTTGCGTGCTAGTGGGACTCGCCTTGCTTGGAGTGAATTACTTTAAAGAAAAAAGGAAAAGATTTTGCATGATATTTCAATATAAAAGGATGTTTGGGTTTATTGCTTTGGTTTGGTTGAAGAAATTCGTCATAGAATAGAAGCTATGAATAGTTTAATCTGAACCGATACTGAAAGACTTTATCGTAACGACAATAAATATTTATCAATACTTGTTGCCCATTTTATTCTTTTCAAAAGGAAATGTTTTCCTTTTATTTTGATCACGAGAGCAAAAATAAATTCATTCTTCAGTATCAAAACAATGCTTTCAATTCGATATCACTTCTAATCTAAAAATAAAGCAACGTTGCTTTTCCTGTATCGTTTCTATAAATATTTTCATTGTAATTGTTCCGATAGAAAATTTCTGCTTTGCTCTGGCTTCCTCAATAATAATAACAATTTGTAAAATATACCCAGAAGAAGACAGGCATACCGTCGAAACAATGTAAAACACTGTTTTTTTTTTCTTAAATCACTCTCTTAAATGTTGACAAATATTGAATGAGTCACGTCAATAATTCTGTTTAATAATAATAATAATAATAATAATAATAATAATAATAATAAGAAGAAGAAGAAGAAGAAGAAGAAGAGGAAGAAGAAGAAGGAGAAGAAGAGGAAGAATTATCCCAACGGACCAGATATTATCATAAAAGAGAGGATATTCAGTAAGTGTATCCTTATTGACATAGCAGTAGCATCTGAGAGAAAAACCACGATAAACATTATGGAGAAATAACCACAGTTTGAAGTTCCACCAAATATCACCCGAAGAATACCGGACCGTACAACGCGAAAAATGTCAATAGTGTAAATAGTTAAAATACCTCATCTGAAAAATATAGACAGATCCTGAAGAAGGCTGGAGCGTACAACAGCCGAAACGCTGTGAATGTGACAGTAAATATGAGGACAATAGTCCTAGCAATGTCAATATCGTAAACATTCACAATAAAGAAAAGAATAGTGTAATATTTGAAATATATATTTATATCGACGAATATTTTTATTTATATTCATTCTTATATATATATATATATATATATATATATATATATATATATATATATGTATCCTTGTGCAGGTATGCAGAAAATAGAAAAGAACACGTTGGGTGCATAATCCGGGGTTCCTTAGTATTTTTGTTTTTATTTTTAAAAAACAGTGCTCCATACAGAAGTAGAGCTTATATTATAATAATATTTTTTGTTTAAAAATATGATTCCTTCGCTACACAAGAGTTCTCATGTTTCAAAAACGTGAGCCGAAATCATCCAAATAATTAATAAAATTAAGTTGGATTGAGGTGTTTAGTCACGTTTCATCTTCAAGCGAAATTTTAGGAATAAGCTATCTCTCTATATTAAACACCCACTTAAATAAACAAATAAATAAATAGATAATCAGATAGACAAGAATAAGAGACAATTCTCCAGACACAGAACGACTGTAGGCGCGCCATAAAAATATCCTTCACTGGGAACCAACTAAAGGATGACCGTAAACATTAGCCTTGAAATGGATACCCTACCCAACCTTAGCAAAACCTCTCAGAGGATGATGAATCTACTGATAAGAATTAACTCCCTGACCACTTAAAGAATGAAAATAGTATAGCCACTCCCACAATAACAAATTCTGTAAAAATACACGTAAACCGAGAGATAGCTTATTCCTAAAATTTCGCTTGAAGATGAAACGTGACTAAACACCTCAATCCAACTTAATTTTATTAATTATTTGGATGATTTCGGCTCACGTTTTTGAAACATGAGAACTCTTGTGTAGCGAAGGAATCATATTTTTAAACAAAAAATATTATTATAATATATTATATATATATATATATATATATATATATATATATATATATATATATATATATATATATATATATAATTATTTATTTAAAAAAAAAATATAACATAAATATGTTATAAAATCACTACAAAAATAGCCATTTTGTTTCAACACCCTTGGTGTCTTATCACGTGATGAGGTTTTATTTTGCATCATCACTTGATAAGACACCAAGGGTGTTGAAACAAAATGGCTATTTTTGTAGTGATTTTATAAAATATTTATGTCATTTTTTTTTTTTTAAATAAATAATTATATCTGCTCTACTTTGTATTGAGCACTCTTTTACGAATAGTAATTGTTGGTTATTGGAATTCATTCCATATACACCAATCATATACTTTGGCATATATATATATATATATATATATATATATATATATATATATATATATATATATATATATATATATATATATTGTTCGAATGAGAGCGTATTACAGAGTTTAGGACTGCGCACACAGGCACTAACGGAGACAAATCTTCGGTGAAACTCTAGTCATGTAAACGCCGTTCTTAGTTTGGGAATTTTTTGCCTTATTATTTTTGTCTAATTTTGTTTTGCATAAATTCTTTGCTGGCTATTATTTTTGGTTTGGTTTCTTTCTATTGTTTTTGTTTATTGCAGACTTTGCCAATTCTGTTTGTTGGACATTTCTGTCAATTGCTTTTCGCAATGACCAATTACTCTACAAAGACACTTGTTTTGAAATTAAACGAAAACACTCTCGTTTGAGTAGGAATTTTTATAATCTTTGAACTTTGTATGTTTGTAACATTCAGGAGTTGAAGAGGAATATTCCATCAAACAAAAACTTGAATGGTCCTAAAACAACAACAACAGTATCATTATTTCAGCTGAGTGGGCATTGTAATGATTGCCATTAGTTTTAGAGATATTTAACGCCATCTTGAAAAAATAAGTTTGAAGCATAAACATCTCAAGATCAATATACGGGCAGCCATCAGATATAGATATAACAGCTTTATATCGCTACTGTATTCAAATAATGCGTCAAACATTTATATATAAAAATATATAAATATCTTTATTGTTTGAGTTGTGGCGAGTGGGTAGACGGAGGGAGAATCACGGAGTTTAGGATTGCGCACACGGGAATTGACGTAGATAATTTTTCAGTGAACCGCCAGCCAGCCTCACTGTCCAGATGAAGAATCGGAACGGTTATATAATATCTGGATATCTACAGAACTTTACATTCTTCTGTTATGTTGACCACGCATATTCGTGTAGCTATGACTCTTCTAGGTTGTCTCTGCGCATGCACCCATTTCCTTCCGCGGAGGACACCGATGCGGCCTATTTATTCATGGTTCAGTACACCTGTACGTTGTACGTTCTGTTGATTTTAGCGACCGAATGCATTTCCAGTTTATACTATCACCAGTTACGATTTCCGCTCAGTCATCGGTCTTTCGCCAACCGATACCCAACATCTCTCTCTCTCTCTCTCGTCAAAAGTATATATGCACACTTATGATAAGAAAAAAATGTATAGATATTTTGATAAGGAAAACATGTATAGATATTGTAATGTTAAATTTATTCGGACATCGCTAGATTAATAAAAGCCACCTTTGGACATTAAAATAACAACAGATACTGAAAATGGTGGCCTTCAGCTTCCAGACATTTATTATTACGGCGAACTATTTCTTGGGGTACATTGAGCAAAGTGTCTAGTTTGATTACTGCACATGGCTGTTAAATTTGATAAATTATTGCAAAATGTCACTCGACTAAACGACATTGAAGTGTATGAAATCTCCATAAGGAAGGTAAATGAAAAATACCGGTTTGTTGAATAAAGTCTTTAGAGGTGATTATGATTGTTTATAAGAAACCCTAGCACGAACCGGACGTTCCAATCTTTCATGGCTCTTTATAAATTGCAATTATTATCTCTCTTACACATTGTCCCCGCCTCCATTTACTCATGTTCGCTCGCTATGATATGCCTTATTTTATCTCTTGTCTTCAATCTGCCCGGTGAGTGTCAAATTTACTAAACACTCTTTCCACGTCATGAGCGCTAGAAATTTCAAGTGTCAATTTCTGATGTTAAGCTTCAGAGTACTTTTTGTCTTCACTTTCTCTAAAACTTCGTCTTTCGATCTTACAATATACATTGCGATTTCAATGTCGCACTTTAGTATATATTTCTAAAGAAAGTAATACCTTTTTTATTTAATAATTTGACAGATGTTTATTACTTAAACGTTATATTCGAATATTGGGACCATAATATTAGAAACACTTTGCACAGTCATAAAAGAAATCACTTTTTGGGACATTATTATTAAATTATTTAACAGTATCTTTGTCGCCATATTTGTTACAACGTTTCGGCCGTTGTACGCTCCGGCTTTCTTCAGGTGGTTGGAATTTCGAACTGAACTCTTTATTTCGATCACTGGGGTAGACTGTTCTAGTTCCACGTGCCATGTTTGATGGATGTCAGTTATCAGTTATCTCCTGCTAATTTTCCCTCTGAAAGTTCTCCACTGCCTATTGGTATTGAACTCACACTCTTTGGGTTTGTCACTGGATCTAACCAAAGCCTTTATCCACTGTGCCATTTTTCCTTGAGGAATTGTATGAATTTCTGGGTATTATAAACCTAATGTTTTCAGCAACCATTTTTACCAGTGCTCATATTGCAATTTTGCTGTTATCTTCCCATGTTTTTACCAGAGCTCACATTGCAACTTTGGCATGTTTTTACCAGAGCTTATATTGCAACTTTGTTATCATTGCTCTTCTCTGGCACTCCTTATTACTGGTTCGCATAATACTGTACATAATACCTCATCTCAGAAATATAGACAGACTCTGAATTATTTAAGTTGTTTATTTTTGAAAAGGATGGTTCAACGAAGAATGTGTGGCGTTTCTCGGCGCTGAAATTGAATTTAGCGTACCGATTGGTTGCTCGACTCTGTTTAGTTGAATTCGTGCTCATTAAATTAGGAAAGGCATGATACCATCTGCCTATAATTATGTGTCAAATCGCAGTCTAGACTGGATTGCCTTTCGCATCCATGAGAACCTATCTACGAGAAGGAAATGACAAAATTCAAAGACTAGAATTAAGTGGGATGGGTTTCGTCAGGTTATCCCGTTCAAGACACACGTTTCATCGATATGAATATATAAAATACTTTAAATGTTCCTCATGGCAATGATGATGGCATCATGGCAATGATGATGGCATCATGGCCATGATCAAGTGTGGTGGTAGTGCCGATTCGAACCGGAACACCAGACTAAATCTTTTATTTATTTATTTTTTTTATGTGACGGAGATCTCTCTTGACATTTTAAAGAGCTATTTTATTCACGCGTAACGCATCTTGGGCAAACAGACTTGGTGGAACCAATCCTTCGCCTGTCAATAAAAGTTTGACGTATTATTTTGTAAAATATCTCTTTTGTGTTCATATAATATTTTATTTAGATTATTTGAGGTTTCTCCAATGTATTTTTGTGACAATTATTACAGGTGATACAGTACATTCTTCCTTCAAGTTTTAGCTTATTATTTTGCTTAGTATTGACTAAGTCTTTTATTCTTTTGGATGTACTCGTAAGAACTTTCATGTTGAGTTTAGATAGATTCTTTTCGATTGTAGATATGATAGAATTAGTAGGCAGGATAATATATTAGTTTGATTCTTTCGGTTTCTCAGGAGGGGGGCTGTATTTTTTGTGGGTGGAATATTATGTGTGTCTTTTGTTTCGAACAGAATATAAAATAATTACAGTACTGGAGAAGTTTGAAAGTGTTTTTAGTGTATTTATCCATTTCACGTAAATAATCCGGGCTGCATATTCTTAGTGCTCTTAGGTAGAATCCAATGATTATACCGGATTTTATTTTGTTATGAAGGGGACATAAATTTATTAGGTCGCTTTTGTTGCTTAATTTCCGGTATAATATAATTATACAAATTCATTGCCGTTCTATTTGGATGGTTATTTTCAGATACCAAGAGAACAACAGTGTTGTCATAACCATCAAAAACAATTTGAAAAGACGTGTTAAATTAAAAGTTATGGGAACGATTTTTAAATTTACAGATCAATACTCTAAACAAAACTCATTTTCAAATCAGCAGTTACCAAAAATAGAACCGCAAAAAGAATAGAAAAATATTTCCCCATAGAAGATGATTAAAAAATATCTCAATCAACAAGTGCGATAAAAAAAAGTTGAATTGCTGCGAACGCCTAATTTGTCAACTTTTAATTTTATGCAAGTGAGACAAAGAGGAAAGAAATTAAAAAAAAATTGCTGATCAATACCTTTTTATTCCCTTTTTCAATTGATTACAAATTATGATAAATGAAAGGCTTCAATGGGTTTGCGCGACTAGCGTAATGGACATTGGCGTGCCAAATGCAATAGTACAGGCTACTACAGAAATACCCCCCACATTAACAAGATCAAAGACACCATTGCTACTAATGTCTTACTATTATTTAGGAAATAAATTTGTGAAATAAATGTGGACAATATATTTCGGAGGTATGTGGAGAAAGTATATGTAGGCGGTATACGTGGGAGGTATATTTGGGTGATATATATGGGCGGTATATGTGGCAGGTATATGTATGAGCTATATTTGGGAAATATACGTCAGAGATATATGTGTGAGGTATATACGGGAGGTATATGTAGGAGGTATATTTGGGCAATATATGTCGGAGGTATATGTGGAAAATACATCTAGGAGGTATATTTGGGCAATATATGTCGGAGGTATATTTGGGCAATACATGTAGGAGGTATATTTGGGCAGTGTATTTTGGAGGTATATGTGGGCAATACATCTAAGAGGTGTATGTGGCCAATACATGTAGGAGGTATATTTGGGCAATACATGTAGGAGGTATATTTTGGCAATACATGTAAGATGTATATTTGGGCAATATATGTCAGAGGTATATTTTGGCAATACATGTAGGAGGTATAATTGGGCAATATATGTCGGAGCTATATGTGGGCGATATATATCGGCGGTTTAAGTAACGTCAATGGGAACCAGAGAAAGCAAATCAGTAGATTCAAATATCTGGACTTCATATTTACTAAAAACGGCGAAGTAGACAGAGAGATTGAAACCAGATGTAAGAAAGCCAACGCAATCATTTACCAACTTGCTCTTCTTCTAAAACACCTTAGCATTTCCATGAGCACCGAGGTCAATTTCATCAACGTCATTTTCCTACCAAGGCTGACATACCAATGCCAGACATGACCCCTAACAAAAACCCTTGAAAGGAAAGTGATCACTTGAGAGATGACATGTCTGAGGAAAGCAGTGACGAAGACCTGGCGAGACAAGATCAGGAATGAAGCAATAAGAGATATCGTAGGAGGAATACCAATCATACAACACATCGAACGACAGAGCATCGAGTGGTTCGGACACCTCACTCAACAACCAACCAGCCCTCCGACCAAACACCCTCAGGTACTCTGGCTGGAGAGCAGGAGGCAGACCAAGAAGACGCTGAAGCGACTCAGTGACAGAGACTCTCAGAGCCTTACGAGATATCTCTCATTCAGGCCACTGACCTTGCCGCTGACAGATGAAAGTGTCTCCCGCGACGCCATACAGCACAAGTGGAAGGGAAAACAACCACACACAAACATATGTCGGCGATGTACGTGGGCGGTATATGTGGGCGATATATGTTAGTGGTATATGAAGGAGGTACATGTGGGAGGTATATGAGTGCGGCATATGTAGGAGGTATATATGGGCGGTATGCGTAGGAGGCATATGTGGGCGGTATGAGGGAGGTATATATGGGAGGTGTATGTCGGCGGTATATGAAGAAGGCATATGCAAAAGTATTTCTAGCCAGCATATATGTGAGAGGCATTTCTGAGAGGTATATGTGGAAGGTATATGTGGGCGATATATATCATGATATTCCTAGCGCACACAGCAGAATCGAGTTCAAATACCGGGTGAGTCTGTTGTATTCAATTTCGAACAAAAGCTCTAGGTAAAACATGAATCTTTTTCTTACTCACTCCACAGGTCATTTAACAGTGTAGATTGGGCTTGAGTGGCAAGCAATTTAAGAGAAGAAAAACTGTATATTATACTGTGGAGAAAGCAACATAAACGGCCTGTTTCTTGGATGGAGAGTGCAATAGAAAAATATATTTTGTCCGTACGAATCAGACTCTGCAAGTATTAACTTTTTACTCGTAATGCTAATGGTCATATTAACTGTTTCGCTGTACGAAAATATACGGCATACATTGATTGAGTAGCATTAGAACAAAAATTATGCTTTTTTTATTGTCTGGTCATCAGATTGAAATCAAAGTGTAGTAACTGTTTGCTTCATATCTTATGGTAAATCAGTTGACCCTCGGTTTACGAATTTAATTCGTTCCTGAAGCACGTTCGTAACCCGAAATGCTCATAAACCGAAACTATTTTTCCAGTAGGAATCCGTGTAAAATGGATTAATCCGTTCCTGGTCCCAAGATAATTGTCTATATAAACAACAGTGCTCTGTGCACAGATTATACACAAAACTAATGAAAATCATTAAATATAATAAACCCAATACTAAATATATAAAATATAGATGACTATTTTAATTTTACCGTAGCTGTAAATAGGAGAGTTGATGCCGTAAGTGGAAGGGGAAAGGAAGAGAAGTTATTGTTGAGAAAAGGGAAAGGAAAGACATGGCCGTTTCTTTATTTATAAGAATAGTATAGATCGTTGATTTTGTCACATGAAACATTAAGAAGAGAGAATATCATCAACAATTGTTTTTCTCTTAACTTTTCTTTTTCATTTACCAGTATCACTGCTAGTTTTCTTTGGAGGTATGACTAATGAAGAGAAAA
Source organism: Acanthosepion lycidas (assembly GCA_963932145.1). Lineage (NCBI taxonomy): Eukaryota > Metazoa > Mollusca > Cephalopoda > Sepiida > Sepiidae > Acanthosepion > Acanthosepion lycidas. The sequence goes on along the minus strand of OZ010613.1, from coordinate 9,298,170 downwards.
AAGGTACAGTACAATAAAATTTGAAAAGCACGACACAACACACGAATGTTTAAATAACGGCGGTCGACTCAGAAATGATTCCGTGCCGGTCAACTTGGAACGGCAATGTTTTTCGAAAACCGAAATTTTTTTGATTAACGAGGCATTTTCATCTCGAATATTCTGTTCGAAAATCGATTTGTTCGACATGTGAGACGTTCGACAACCGAGGTTGCTACTTATTAGCTGTTTTCTGAAACATTCGACATTCATTGACTGATGAATTAAGGTTACGCAATTTACACACTTTTTTACTCCCTTGCCATTAGGATGTGAGCCGAGTGTAGTATCTGTCTTCATGTGGATGAACTATATTTCATCTATCAGTTGCTTGTGTCTTCGGAGCGCAACATAGTTGTGGGCCTGTCTGCGGACAGAGCGGAACTGAAAAAATATTGAGAATTGTCCAGTTCCAGAAAAAAAAAAAGGTGCCAGTGACAGTACCTCCCCTCATTTCTCGAAAGAGAAAGAGGGGGTAGGTAGTAATATTGTTACCGGTGCAACCACCAATTGCAAGGGCTGGGCGATTTTAGGATCTGGTCAGGGAGGCACGTGCCCGGGATCTCAAAATTAACCTGACCATGTGCCACACTCTACCAGCGTGGGACGGAAAGTCAATACAATCTGCTTTCGCTTCATAAATCACATTTTATCTCTAAATTGTATTTCTGTCTTTGGACTGCAACAGAATAAATAAATAAAGATGAGTTGCTTTCTCCCGGGGATTCCAACCTTGCGGCAGTACATTCCTCGTGGTGCCAAAAAGAGAGACTCTGGGGAATATGGACGGCGGCGTGATGTTAGTTGCGGGGACTGGGCGTTTTTTTTTTTTTTGCCTTAGACCATCGGCACGCATTTGGATTCCCCCTTTATAACCGGCTTTGTGCCATATGGGTGGTGTATATAGTAACTGTTCTCCACATATGTAATAGCAATGGTGATATTAGCTGTTTCCTTATAAGGAAACATTCATTGGCGGAGCAGCTAATAATACTAGGATTACATATTTCCTCGCTACCAGGTACTCCTATTGGGATGAAAGCATAGTATATGTTCTCATTTCTAATGATAATGCTAATATTAGCTGTTTCCTTATAAGGAAACATTCATTGGCCGAGCGGCTAATAATACTTGGGTTACACATTTCTTCGCTACCAGGTACTCCTATTGAAATCAAAGTATAGTATCTGTTCACATCTCTAATGACAATCCTAATATTAGCTGTTTCCTTATGAGGAAACATTCATTGGCCGAGCAGGTAATAATACTTGGGTTACACATTCCCTCGCTACCAGGTACTCCTATTGGGATCAAAGTATAGTATCTGTTCACATCTCTAATGTTAATGGTAATATTTACTGTTTCCTTATAAGGTAGCAGTCTTCGATGTTAACGACGGACTGATAAAGCATATACGCCGAGAAGTTTCAAGATTATTCATGCCAATTTCCTATAAAATGAGTTGCATCTTTGTTGACTTATGTTCTTTTTAATCATTTGGCTGTTGTGGATGTGCCTACTGTATCTTATCAAAGAGGCTGTCATGATAGTTATGTCTTTGTATATGTGTAACTTAACATTATTTTCTTGACGTGCTCCCCCCTCCCTAAATAATAATAATGTTTTATTCATGCTGCACAGGATCAATGCTTGCTAACTAGAAATTACCAAGTACGCATAAAGAAAAATGATGTTGACCCGAAATGCAGCTTTTGTGATAAATATCAAGAAACAATAGACCAACTTGTAACAGGATGTGCAGTGTCAACATCCAGTGAATATAAAACTCGTCATAAAAGAGTTGATTAAAATCTGCACAGGAAAATACGCCACTTTTACGTGAAGGATACCGCAAGAGGTTGGTATGAACACCTCCCAGGCCCGGTTACAGAGATAGGACCTATAACAATTTTATGGGACTTTAAAATAGACACAGACAGAACAATGAAAGATAATCGCCCAGACATCGGGATCAAAATTGCAACATTAGAATATGCGTTCATATTGACCTGCAGGTTGTAATTTATCTTTGAAGATCTTCAAAATAACTATCAAAATACGAAGATCTTGAAATGGAAATCTAAAGAATGCACATGAAGACATCATTAATTCCAGTTGTAGTTGATATCTTCGGAAGGATTAGAAAAGCTTCCGATAGACACAGTGAAGGGATTCCTGGTCGCACATGCTTTAAAGAAATTAAAAAACTTATACTCATAAGTACAGCTTACACATCACGAAGACCTTTATTGATGCAAAATATGTGGGTCTTAAGTTTTGTTTCTTTACAAAAATGATTAGTGAAAAATATCATAAAGGCATTTGTAACTTTAGGTCTTTTGCAGAGACCCGGAAAGAAATATGAACCCGAATATCCGACTGATGAATATTTGTCTTAATAATAATTACAAAATACTTCAGCAGACGTTGTTATTTTATTTATGATAACTGCATGGTTGGCGATTGTCTTACTCGGCATCCATCTTTTTCGTACGGTGAGTCTGAAAAATCGCGCAATTATCGCGACCCCCATCGGTATTCTACGTCTTTTTACCTAAGAGTGTAGTAACTGTTCATATCAGCTTAATCTGTTTCTCCTTCACTCTACTTCTTTCTTTCTTTTTTTCTTTCCTTCTTTCTTTCTTTTTTCTTTCTTTCTTCAATTCTTGAGTTCTTTCTTTCTCTTCTTTGTTATTGTTTTCTTTCTGGTCCTTTGTTCTTTCTTTCCTTCTTTCTTTCATTCTTTCTTTCTTTCCTTCTTTCTTTTTTCCTTCTTTCTTTCTTTCTTTCTTTCTTGAGTTCTTTCTCTCTCTTCTTTGTTATTCCTTTCTTTCTGGTCCTTTGTTCTTTTTTTCCTTCTTTTTTTTTTCTTTCTTTCTTCAATTCTTGAGTTCTTTCTCTCTTCTTTGTTATTCCTTTCTTTCTGGTCCTTTGTTCTTTCTTTCCTTCTTTTTTTCCTTCTTTCTTTCTTTCTTTCTTTCTTTTTTTCTTTTTTTCTTTCCTTCGTTCTTTCTTTTTTCTTTCTTTCTTCAATTCTTGAGTTCTTTCTCTCTTTGTTATTCCTTTCTTTCTGGTTCTTTGTTCTTTCTTTCCTTCATTCTTTCTTTCTTTCTTCCTTTCCTTCTTTCTTTTTTCCTTCTTTCTTTCTTTTTTCTTTCTTTCTTCAATTCTTGAGTTCTTTCTCTCACTTCTTTGTTATTCCTTTCTTTCTGGTCCTTTGTTCTTTCTTTCCTTCTTTCTTTCTTTCTTTTTTCCTTCTTTCTTTCATTATTTCCTTCTTTCTTTCTTTCTTTCTTTCTTCAATTCTTGAGTTCTTTCTCTCTCTTCTTTGTTATTCCTTTCTTTCTGGTCCTTTGTTCTTTTTTTCCTTCTTTTTTTTTTCTTTCTTTCTTCAATTCTTGAGTTCTTTCTCTCTTCTTTGTTATTCCTTTCTTTCTGGTCCTTTGTTCTTTCTTTCCTTCTTTTTTTCCTTCTTTCTTTCTTTCTTTCTTTTTTCTTTCTTTCTTCAATTCTTGAGTTATTTCTCTCTCTTCTTTGTTATTCCTTTCTTTCTGGTCCTTTGTTCTTTCTTTCCTTCTTTCATTCTTTCTTTCTTTTTTCCTTATTTCTTTCTTTCTTTTTTCTTATTTCTTTCTTTTTTTTTTCTTTTTTCTTATTTCTTTCTTTTTTCTTTCTTTTTTCTTTCTTTCTTTCTTTTTTTCTTATTTCTTTCTTTCTTTCTTTTTTCTTTCCTCCTTTCTTTCTTTTTTCTTTCTTTCATCAATTCTTGAGTTCTTTCTCTCTTCTTTCTTATTCCTTTCTTTCTGGTCCTTTGTTCTTTCTTTCCTTCCTTCTTTCTTTCCTTCTTTCTTTCTTTCTTTCTTTCCTTCTTTCTTTTTTCCTTCTTTCTTTCTTTCTTTCTTTTTTCTTTCTTTCTTTCTTTCTTTCTTCAATTCTTTTTTTCTTTTTCTCTCTTCTTTGTTTTTCCTTTCTTTCTGGTCCTTTGTTCTTTCTTTCTTTACTTCTTTCTTTCTTTCCTTCTTTCTTTCTTTCTTTCTTTCTTTCTTTCTTTCTTTCTTTCTGTCTTTCCTTCTTTCTTTTTTCCTTCTTTCTTTCTTTCTTTCTTTCTTTCTTTCTTTCTTTCTTTCTTTCTTTCTTCAATTCTTGAGTTCTTTCTCTCTCTTCTTTGTTATTCCTTTCTTTCTGGTCCTTTGTTCTTTCTTTCTTTCTTTTCTTTCTTTCTTTCTTTCTTGTCCATTGCTAATTGCTAACCATTACGCCACATCGAGTTGCCAACCTGAAAATTTAGACGATTTGTTTTGTTTCTTTTTGCCGTATGAACTTGAATATATTACGTTATTTCATGTTCCGTTTCGAATGCCAAAAATAGGATGTCGAACAAACCACAGGTAATTCTTTGAAGATGTTAAAAATCATGCATTTTACGGCGACCGTTATCAACCTTTTTACGGTACCTTTGGCTTAATCTTAAGATGATTGAATTATCATAACTTGAACCTGATCTTGGAGCACCTTGTATTACGTACTGGTAATCCTGACAAAAACTTTACAAAGGCAATAGGTCAGTTATATAAATACTTTCGAAACAAAGATGAATTAAAATTTGAGATAAGAAAAAAAATCTATTAATTCTTCATTTATATAAGATCTTTTTTAAGTCTTTCTTTCTTTTTTCTTTCTTTTTATCACGAAATCGAGTAGTATTTTCCCGTCTTACAACGTGGTTATTTAAGGAATTGACAGGGCTTAATGGTCGTGCAAACTAATGAAGTTTGAGACAATAACAATTATAATAGGATTATCAGAAATAAAAAATGCTCCTGAGAAATGGCACCTGTTCTTTTAAGAGGAGAACTGAAACGAAAGAAAAATTTCGACGACTACATTTGCCTTTTCTATAAATAATACACCTGTAAATGCTATTTCCCTTTCCTTTAAATTATAAATTTCTTAAATTTTTAGAATAACTTCAGAGAACGTAGATACAGTTCCCTTGATCATTGGAAAATTCCGGTGTTGTGAAAAAAATTAAAAAAAAAACACGGAAAAAGTTAGACGATTATATATATATCGTCCAACTCTTTTTCCATATATATATATATATATATATATATATATATATATATATATATATATATATATATATATATATATGTATTCTAATTCTTTCCCTTCGAGCAAGTGGGCGTATGTCCACGTCACGTTGAAACATCGGATCTAGTACAATCACCGAAGTTGCAACGTCGATCATGGTCAGTACTTACATGGGTGACCGCTTGGAAATACCAGAGACTGTAAGGAAGGATGTGCCGGTCGTGTAAAGGATAATGACTCTGAATTATTAGTCAGAGAGCCGAGTTCCAATTCCCGTTGGTTTCGTTATATGCACTTAAACGTCAATCCCCTAAGAAAGTTATAGATCAACCTCTTCTCCCCCCAGGTATGGGTTAATTACAAAGATTTTTAACACTAAATCATTAGTATCGTCCAGAAAAATTCTAAAAATATTTTTCAGTTTTAAACCGGAAAGTGTTGATAAGCCGTAAAAAATGTATCAACGAACCATATAACAATCTTAAGGAAGGCATTGAATGAAAGGGATACTGAGTGTTGAAGAACATGATAAAATAAGCAATATTAAGTAGAGAGAAAAATAAAAGAATACGAATTAAGAAAACGGAATATAACGTCTGACATTGCATTTAAAATTTTAAGATCAAATTTGGTCTGGAAAGTAAGAAGAAGGAAGTTATAAAAGCGAAAGAAGAAACTGTTAGCATAGAACTATAACCTAATGAGACCTAACTGCCAATCTAGTAAATTACTTAAATTCGTAATGTCGAGTTACCATAGAGGAAAGCTCATCAGAATAATTTCCATGAAAATGTTTATCGAAAAGTTACAGTGAAGCTCCATGACTTTATTTTTTATATGAGAACTGTGAAGCATTTGTCGATGCTACAGAATTGATGGTGAAGTAGAAGAGAAGAAACTGTTATCATAGGACTTACGGTGTCTGTCTATGTTTCTGAGATAAGATATCGTGTACACTATTTACATTTTTCAAACTATTGTCCTCATCTTCGTTGCCATATTCATCATAACGTTTCGACTGTTATACGCTCCAGCCATCTTCAGGTGGCAAAAGGTCCTTTATGACTCATGGCTCAGTGGATAAAGGCGTTAGGTTCATCCAGTGACAGGACACAAAGAGTTCAAGTTCTCCATTGCCATAACCAGGTATTGAACTCACAACTCTTCACAGAGGTGAATTAACCTGAGATAACTGATGACTGACATCCACGAGACATGGCACGTGGAACTAGAACAGTTTATCCCAGCGAGCGAAATAAAGGGTTCAGTTCGACAACTCAACCACCGGAGCGTACAACGGCTGAAACGTTATGATAAGTATAGTAATAAAGATGAGGACAATAGTCCGAATAATGTAAATAGTGTACATAATACCTCATCTCAGAAATATAGACAGATATATATATATATATATATATATATATATATATATACATATGTGTGTGTGTGTGTGTGTTTCGTTGAATTGTTTTACGCCATCCGATATAATATCTTTTGTTGACGTATTTTTCAGAAGTTGAGATAAAATAAAACAAATATATAGTGGTAACCAGATATTATCACATGTATCATACATTCTGGTTCGAAAATTTTATGCAGAAACAATAAAACTGGTATCTTCTCTATATTTCTGAGATGAGGTGTTATTTACAATATTTACATTAATCTTCTGAGCCGACCAAGCATAGAAATGAATACAATATGACAACAAGTAATAAGGAGTAACAGAGAAAAGCAATAATAACAGCAAATATTTCAGTATGAGCTCTGGTAAAAACATATAATGATAATAACGGAAATTATAATATGAGGACAATGGATAAAGGTGTTAGTTAGATCCAGTGACAGGACCCAAACAGTGTGAGTTCAATACCTGGTTATGGCGGTGGAGAACTTTCAGAGGGAAATTAACTGGAAATAACTGATAACTGACATCCATTAGACATGGCACGTGGAACTAGAACAGTCTACTACAGTGAGCGAGATTAAGGGTTCAGTTCGGCATTCCAAACACCTGAAGAAGGCCGGAACGTACAATGGTCGAAACGTTGTAATAAATATGGCAACAAAAATGAGGACTATAGTCCGAATAATGTAAATAGTGAATAGAATTTACGATTACTTATCGGTGTTTTCTTTCGACATGCAGTCATTACAAAAAGCTGCGTGACTATGTCGAAAGTATCACATATATCTTGGTGGAGAAAAGAATAACTGATGTTTATTTTCTTATGTTACGAGAGGTAACCTTTAAAAAACTTCTTACCAGAAACCAATTTTATACACAGCACGGAATCAAAATAACAAAAATAATTTCATTTTAGGGATTCGAATATTACCTGACTAAACGAGAATTCCGCCCGGTGCAATCCCTGCGGGCAGTCACTGGGGGCAGTCCCTGGGGTCAATCCTTGGGGGCAATCATTGGTGAGGTATCAATTTTTTTTAATTCAATTTTATAAGCACTTGACTTAGAAATTAATTTTTCTTTTGATATCGTTTCGATAAAAAAAAGAGAATAGCAAAAAAAAAAAAAAGATCATTGAATTACCGTAATGTTTTGAAACTATTTTTCAAATTTCTTTTTCTTTTTTTTTTCGAAATGTCAGGCTGACATTCCAAACATTCCTTTTACAATTAGCAAAATCCTTAACACTCCCACCTCGCTCCGCGCATACATACCAAAGCCCACGGGCGTCTTCCGACATACGTATGTACAGATGCACGCAATGCATAGACACACACGTACATGTATGAGCATGTTCGTATTTAAAACCACATATATAGACAATGTATATGTACACGTCTTTAATCATGTGGGTGTGTTCACATTAAAACTCACATGAGTATATGCTTGGACCAATTTATGATCAGGGAACCAACTTTCTTTGCTGTAGATGAAGCTATTGATACAACTACATTGAATCCATAGCTTCATCTACCGCGAGGAAAGTTAGTTCTCCGTGTCGCGCCAGAAGGTTCTTCGCGCCGGAGTCCATTCTTCAAATCTATAAAACGCCATAGCATGCAATACTGTTGCAGAATAGGATATGCTCCCGCTGTTCATCTCGAAGTCCTAGACAATATCCAGAGACGGATATGCAAAGTGGTTGTTCCTGTTCTGGCATCCTGTCTGCAGTCGCTATCTCACAGACGTGTTGTGGCTTCCCTCCGCGTTTTCTACAAGTAATTTCATGGCAACTGCTCCGAGGAGCAACTTTCGCTGGTACTAAAATTTAATTAATTTAAGCGCACTACTAGGGTGGCATCTCGGTCGCACTGTTTCACTGTCGAAACGGTTAATTGTAGCCATATCTTCTACTCCAACAGCTTCTTACCTTGCACCTCCCATCAGTGGAACTCCCTTCATATAATTTGCTTCCCTGATAGCTATAATCTTCAAATATTGAAATGCAATGTAAATCGACATATTCTGATAGCTTGACCTTGATCCCTGTCCTTCTCTTATTTACTCTTACTCTCTGTAACCCCTTGCGTGCTTTGGAACACTGTGTGTGTTTGACAAACACCAACAAACGTACTTAAGCGGGCGCTTGCGCCAAAGATTGATCATCACCCTAGTAAACGCGTTTACTATGAAACGAGTAGCACCCCCTATCTTAGGGTCAGCACTTTTGAAAAAGGAAATTTGTCAGCTGCTGCTAAAGAGGCTCTTCGCAATGAATTGAGCCCTTTGGTAGTATATATATATATATATATATATATATATATATATATATATATATATATATATATATATATATATGCTTATGGTTTTGGTTATAATGCGGATTTTTAAAATAAATATTATAATTTATCTTCCAGATTTTTGTTATATGTGTTTCCGGTCTCGCGATCTTCTTCATGCAAAGAAAGGGTATTTCTACATATTATCATCAGGAATTAATTTTTCGATATCGAACCATTGTCTTTTTCTGTAGTAGTAACCCAAAATATGTTTCTTAGACTGGTAGAAAAAAAATCTCCTTCAGGGGTAATAAAG
>OZ010613.1:9284034-9286534 GCA_963932145.1 Acanthosepion lycidas | reverse complement strand
ATCGACGATAAAACAATATAAAACACGAAGGAAACACGAAAATGAGATAAAAAAAATGTTGTTATCTAAAATTTTAAACAACTCGCATTTTCATTTACTTTTATTTTTCACGTGAAAGATTTAAAACGAACGAAATAAAGAAGCAAATTATAAAAAAAAAAGAAAATTAACAAGAAGAAAATATGCAGAAAAAATATTCTAGAAAAAAATACTTAATTGTGCAATTTGCCAAAACATTGTTTTAAACAGAAAAAAACGTGTTTTCGTGGTAGAAAAGGCAATTGAATAGAGGCGAAAGATAAGCTACGGTATAAATTTGGTGGGAATCTGTTTACATATGTCTGCCTTTTGCCCGTAAATAACTACAACATATTTAGGTTCAGTGGCGAAAGCCTGAATGAGAGAGAGAGAGAGAGAGAGAGAGAGAGAGAGAGAGAGAGAGACATGTCTATATTTGAACAAGAGCTAAGTCTTCTTGCAAAGGCGCAATATTTTTTGGGAAAACATTCAACAACATACACAGTCATGAACAGTTTTAGAGACAAGCGTGGAATTTACGAAAACATTGGAGCCCGAGGCCAAAACGAGAGAAATTCCAGCAAAATTGCAGAACAGTCTGCCAGTTTTAGTGCGCATTATATATGACATCATAATATTCCATATATATTAGCTTAAACGTGGAAAAAGGTTGAAAGTAGGGGGACTTATTCAGGTGTAACTGACCCTCAAGAGAAGTTTGATAAACATATATATATATATATATATATATATATATATATATATATATATATATATATATATATTAAGACCCGCAAGTGATTTACAACGGAGACCACATATGGAGCAATATCAAGAGAAGCTTGATAAACATATATATATATATATATATATATATATATATATATATATATATATATATATACTAATTTGTAATTGGTAGGAATGGAGGATGTTAACCAAGGAGAGCTTAATGTAAGTTACAGAGCAATATTATCATATATATATATATATATATATATATATATATATATATATATATATATATATATAATGCGCAGGTATGCAGAAAATAGAAAAGAACACGTTGGGTGCATAATTCGGAGTTCCTTAGTAGTTTTGTTTTTATTCTTTAAGAAGACAGTGCTTCATACAGAAGTAGAGCTTTATTATAATAATATTTTTTCTTTAAAATATGATTACTTCAAAATTTCGCTTGAAGATGAAACGGGACTAAACACCTTAATTCAACTTAATTTTAATAATTATTTGTATGGTTTCGGCTCTCGTTTTTGAAACTCTTATGTAGCGAAGGAATCATATTGTTAAACAAAAACATATATATATATATATATATATATATATATATATATATATATATATATATGATAAAATGTAGTTTTAAGTTATTTGACATTTCTGGGTTACAGTTCTCAGTATCAGGGATAAAGATTATGTAAATATAAAAGTATACATTAATTCAACACCCAGTGGGGACAGTCTGTTTCATGCTTAAACGCAATATATATATATATATATATATATATTCGAAAATTATAACATCACTAAAAAAATAACATATTATTGTTTTTGAATAAATTATATTTCCTCTGCTCTGTATTGTGCACTCTTTTAAGAATAGTATTTTTGGTTAGTAGAATCTATTCCGTATACACCAATCCTATACTTGGGTATATATATATATATATATATATATATATATATATATATATATATATATATAACGGACTGTCCCGTCGGTTTCGACGTATGAGGATCTGACACGTTATTGATTCAGTTATGAAAGTTTATGCGATAATCTTAAGTGGCATTTAAGACCCGCTAGTGGTTTACAAAGGAGGCCTCAAATAGAGCAAGTGTGAGATTTGTGAGATGAGATCACTCTTAGATTGGCTGACCTTTTAGATCTTGCTCTCGCTTCTTGGAGATGATTCAGACAAGCAGATTGAAAATTGCTGAGTCCACTAAAACACGTTGATCTGTATTATACCCGCTCCAAACCTAAGCGCTCAAGGGTGTTATCTGGTATATTGACTGCTGACAAGTTGTTTTTCAGCTTGACTTTGTATCTTTGACATGGGCGTCCTACTTTCCTGTAGCCCTGATCTAACTGCCTGTACATTAGGATATATATATATATATATATATATATATATATATATATATATATATGTACAAACACACATACAAGGTAACGAGTACAACAGCGGAAAATTGATGTGGATATCATGTAATGCAGACTAAACGGAAGAATGCAGTTTATGGAATAATGAGGATGGCCATAAGAACAGAGCAACAGAAACTACAGTAAAAATAGAGGCAAATTCATTATCCTTGTTCAGGTGTAATTGACCTTGAATAACCTTGACTAAATTTCTTGAATATTCATGGCCTTGAATAAACATTCGGCAGTCGCGTTATTATTTAACGCTGATTGGTTCATTCATGATGAATTAACTGCTTCTCGATTTTTTGACACGTC
>OZ010613.1:9269034-9279034 GCA_963932145.1 Acanthosepion lycidas | reverse complement strand
TTGTTTCATATTCGTTCTAAAGTCATTGTAATTCCTTTCACTCTCAGTTACCCCTTCTGTTACTATCGTCTTGTTTGTAGTGAATCGATTTAAAGAAATGTAGCTTCCTATTTAAACAGCAGTAAAATATTTTTTTTAAATAGAAGTTACTTTGGTCTTTTTATCAACTATTAAAATGTGGGAGATAATTCTACTGCAACCAGTATAGACCACCGCTGAACAAACCTATATTGCAGATGATTCTTTACTTGGAAACAAAAAAAAAAATGAAATTTTTAACCCTAGAGCCGCCAAATATCTACGTATATTTAGACCACACGTGCTATCGCTTTCAATATTTATCCGACAACAGATTTAGAGAAATTGTATTAGAATGTATATTTAACACGACAACTCCCGACGGTATGTCTTTTTGGAAAATAACTAGCCGTAACTCAGATCATAATACGAAAGAGAATATTCATGTTTTAACACGTGAAAGGATATTTTTTTGTAGATATCCTAAATGATAGATTACCCATGTTAAGGCAGACTTAACAAAAGAAACAAACAAACAAACGAAAAAAGTTGCATTGATTACCAGGATTAAGTTTTCCAGGCATCACATTGCAAATTGAATAAGAGCAGCGGTACTATGTTTAAAGCTCCGTTTTCTATAGATTACGAAAGAAACCCAGTCATTTGAATCTAACCTTAATACAATTGTTTTTAATCAATTCACCCAAAGTAAGGCAATAATGCCACTAGGACGGAAGCAGCTACAAGGAGTGAAAGAGAATTAGAAGTCTTTAGAAAGAAACAGAATCCTAATCCTAAAAAGGAAACAAGGAATAAACCTCTGTTTCTGTTCAAAAGACAGATGAATGATATTTAATCTAATTTCGAAACGTTTATGGCGAGGAAGTAGTATTTGGTCGATTAGAACATGGTAAGTATATTCAAGTTTACTTAAAATGATAAAAAAGGCAGTAGAAACATAATGAGGAAAGTGTTGTTTTTATCATACATATATATATATATATATATATATATATATATATATATATATATATATATATATATATATATATACAGGGGTTGGACAAAGTAATTGGAACAGTTGCAAAATCCACTCCTATATTTCAAAGTCCTATTATAGTAAGAACTTTAACTAAAACTTCGTAACTACAGGTTATATCTATTGCAAATACGTTTATTTATCTAATTTACTGTCTTTGTCTTATTTATTTTTAGAACTTAGTAAAATTTATTCCAAATGCGTGACCTCTCTGAGTTCGAAAAAGTGCAAATTGTTGGAGCTCGCATGGCAGGAGCCTTGATCACTAAGGTTGCTGAACTGTTTGGTTTTTCAAGAGCTACACCGTTGCAATTCGAGAAACAGGTCAAGACCTCTAGCAACCGTAGCAATTCGGGTGGGACTTGCAAACTTACCGACAGGGACTGACGTGCATTGAAACGCAATTTGGCAAAAAAATCAACTAACAAATGCGGCCAAAGTGATATCTGAGTTGAATAACCATCTGAGTAGTTCAGATTCTACTAAAACTGTTCACCGTGAGCTCCAAAAGTCTGCATATCATGGACGAAATGCTGTGAGAAAACCTCTCTCCACTCGCAACATTCAAAAGAGGTTGAAGTGGTACAGAAATCACAATGCCTTGTTTGCAGACCAATGGAAGCAAGTGATATTCTCAAAGAAGTCCAGTTTTTCTCTTTTCCTAACTTGAGGGCGAGTTTATGAGTGGAGGCACCCCAAAGAACCTTACAACCTTGCCTCACTTCTAACAGTGACGCATGTAGGTGAATCAGTGATAGTTTTGTGCCACCATATCATGGAAATGTCTCAGTCCAATAGTTGCCCTGCATGGCAGAATCAACAGTAAAGATTACCTGAACATTTTGGGGGATCATGTTCATCAAATGGCCAAGACTTTATTCCCTGATGGTGACTGCATCTTCCAAGACGATAATGCTCCAATACATACCGCTTGAGTGGTTAAGAATTGGTATGAAGAGCATGAAAGTGAGCTAGAACACATGGAGTGGCTTCCCCAAACTCAAGATATCAATATTATTGAACATTTGTGGTGCATTTTGGAGCAACAAGTTAGGAGCCGCTATCCTCCACCGACGTGTCGTAAAGAGCTGGAGAAGTTTTTAATGGAAGAGCGACAGAAAATTCCTCTGGATGAAGTCAGGAAGCTGTATGATCCCATTCCTAGACGTAGTGAGGGTTATTATTAGGTTGGTGCAAAAATAATGTCGTTTTCTCACATATGTGAGAAAACGACATTATTTTTGCACCAACAAAAATAATGTCGTTTTCTCACATATGTGAGAAAACGACATTATTTTTGCACCAACAAAAATAATGTCGTTTTCTCACATATGTGAGAAAACGACATTATTTTTGCACCAACCTAATAAATAAATTTTCTTTGAATTTAACAAGTGTTCGAATTATTTTGCCCAACCCCTGTATAAAGCTGTAGCCTTTATATGCCTGTTTGTTTATCGAACTCCTCCAAGTGTTTTAGAGATAGACCATCATAACAATATATATTCTGAAACTATATTCACCAGGGTACTTGGAAAAGTATATTTCATTTTGAACACGAAACACCCACTTTATTTTACCCCTTTGACTTAAATTTAAATTTCATCAAAGGGAATGACTCCTATACAAAAAATCGTATTCCGGATGTCTTAGTTATTTCCCTTCGTCTCAACTCTTACTGAACTCTCAACTCTTTGGGTCTAGTTACTGGATCGAACCAACATCTTTATTCACGGGACCATGTGTCCCTATTGTCTCTTCCGGTTGTGTCAGTTATTTCCATTTCACTCAACTCTCCAAGTTTGGTTAACTGCTGTCGCCAGGTACTGAACTCACAACTCTTTTGGTCTAGTCACTGGATCTAACAACTGAGCCAAGTGTCCTTGGGTACATCTCTGTATCAAATTTTTGCGACGTATAAACCTAATGTCTCAGAAACCTTTTTTTTACCAGTGCTCATATTGCATTTTTTTCTGTTAATATTATTCCATTTTTTTACTAGAGCTTATATTGAAATTTTTGTTATTATTCATTGCTTTTATCTAGCACTCCTTATTACTGGTTCCCATATTGTATTTATTTCTATGCTTGGTTGGCTCAGGAGATTTTTGGGGCCTAGCCGAAACGTTATGAATATGGGAATGAAGATGAGGATAACAGTCCCAATAATGTAAATAATGCAAGTAAACATAATACCTCATCTCAGAGATATAGACAGATAAAATAAACAGTAAATAAAATTACAGAGTTTAGGCTGGGACATTAGAATTATAGTGCTAGAGGAGACATCAGAAGGAACTGGAAACATAATCCTAAACCAGAAACAACGGATAAAACTCTACTCTTGCTAAAAAAAAGAAAAGAACAGGAAGAATTCGTGGATGTATTAATATCTCGAAAAGAACTTGGGTTGAAGACATCTGTATATTGAAAGTCATCATTCACCGGACAATACCATAACATCATCTCATACGGTGTAAAGAAAGGGATCGTCCGCTGCTTACAACAAAAGTTTAAGTCGCGACAGAGAGACATATGAAAAATAAACGGTCAGTATAAGTAGTACTCTACAACGTCAAATCTACCCTGGCAGCAGCCCCGACAAACTAAGAGATATGGGTACAAGAGGACAACAACAGTCATAAAACAGCCTCGGTGTGCCTACCTTATGTGAATGGGTTATCGGAGAAATTACAAAAGATCCGTGGTCCATATAACACCAGGACGACCTTCAAAAGTGGTTCGACACTTCACAGACACCTCGTCCGAGTAAGACCCCCACAGAGGACAACATGACTAAGAACTGCGTATACGCCATCCCATGCAGTTGTGGTAAGAAATATAAAGGATAAACAGACCAACCCCTTAAGGTAGGACTGCAAGGATATCATAAAGCCGTAACAGGATGGGGAATAGAAAAATCAGGCGTAGCTGATCACATATAGAGGAAAATGGAGATTACCTTCCACTGTGGGATGAGGTTGAAATAACACAGAGAAGATCATTGGAAAATACGTAAACTTAAGGAATCAGCACATATGCTAGGACACAAAAATCCATTAAGCCGGCCAAGCATAGAAATGCATACATTATAGAGATAAGCAATAATAACCAAAAAATGCAATATGAGCTCTGGAAAAAATATAATTTGACATAAATTCTATAAATCCCAAACATTCATACACGCATGTTCTCAAAGATATATGGTCGATAAAAGCGCTGGTTGGATTCAGTGACTTGACTCAAAAAGCTGTGAGTTCAATACCTGGTTGCAGTAGTGATGAACAAAAAATTAAAAGTTGAGTTAAAGGGATATAATTGAGACATCCGGAAGAGGCATGGCACGTGGAACTAGAACAATTTATCTCAGTGGGCAAAATAAATGGTTTCGTTCGAAATTCCAATCACCCGAAGAAGGCTGGATCGTACAACGGTCGCAAACGCCGAGAATATGTCAGTAAAGATGAGGGCAACAGTCCAGATAATGTAAATAATTATAGTACCTCATATCATGAAACATGAACAGAATAAGGCAGACACACAGACAGACAGAAAGAACCAGACAGACACGCGTGAGAAAAATCGCGAAGGAAAGTAAGATTTAAAGAAAAAAAATGTCGAAAAAGGAAGATAAGATGAAATTGAGAATAGAAAATCATTGGTTAACTGAAGGACCTATTGCTTTACAAATGAAAGCTTCGCGGATAATTAAAAATGAAATCACAGACACTGAAGAGGAAGGACGAAGATATAGGGTGAAAAGGTTTTGCTTTTTATGACCAATAAATCTTCTCTCTTTTTCAGTAAAAGTCTGCAAGGCCAAAAATGTAATGCTTAGACATTCGGAAAAAAAAAACAAATAAAAAAACAAACAATAACAAAATAAACGTGTGAACTTTAAAGAAAGATGGAAAGAAAAGCTAAAGACTATAGGAAAATGAAGAACGAAAAGAGAAGAGAATAAAAAAGAATTGAGTGAGAGATGTCTTTAAGTGAAGAAGAATGAAATAGAAAGTGAATGATATTTAGAGGTATCTAGGTGTAAATTTATTTTGTTATTTTTTACGGCTTATCGACCTTTTGAAGAGTTTTGGTCTTGAAATAAGTCTAGAAAATTTTCCGTGCTAAGTTTAGTGTTTTCGTAAGCCAAGGAAATATTATCTATGTCAGACAGTAAACTAAATTCCTTATTTTAGGGAAACAAAACCTACGTACTTTACGGCGCCAAATGCGGTATTTAAAACCAGGAATATTTTTAGATTGTAAGATTTTTTTTTTTTTGAGTTGCTGATTTACTTACTTTTGTGATTCCAACGAAAACTCGTTGTCACTTTCGTAATACTCGTTGTAGTAGAGACTTTGTAATCGCAGATACGACTATAGTAACGCTGTTGAACAATACCAGTGTCAGACGCCTTTGAAGATCACTCGCACAATAGTTCGATAATACTCGCTCCGAATAGTGATCCGAATAAAGAAATAGTTCTGAGAATCGCGGTCCGTATAGTAATGGAGGATAGAATACAAGTGGTGACCGGTAAGAGGATAGACAAGAAATAGCCATCTGAATAATAGAGGATAGACTAGAAATAGCGATCAATTAGACGTCACGCTCCCTTCAAAAAATGCGTTTCCTTTATGATCACGTGGTGCAATTAATTCAATAATGGGATCATCTGGGTTTGCTCACTGGCGATCTATGTTCAAACTCAAATGTCAGCAGCGACACTTAATTCCTATATGACAATTACACAAGTTTTACTAATTAACTTATACCTGGGGGAGAAGAGGTGAATCCGTAACGAACCCGACAGAAATTGGAACTCGGTTTCCAATTCCGAGCCGCTGTGTATTACCCGCACATACAGGCTTCTAGCACCTGAGATTCACAAGCGGTCACCCATCTAGATACTGACTAAGCTCGACGTTGCTTAACTTCGATTTTACGAGAACCGGTCTTATATGGTCGTAAGACGTTAGGAGAAAAAAGGTACATAAAAACTAAAGTGTCTGTGTATGGTGAGAGGTCTATACTTTTGTTTAGGAAAATGTACTGTGAGAATGTACCAAAGAGAAATGTTTGGAGAGGACTAGGAAAATAAATTAAGCGCTGAACGAATGAAAAATTTATTGGCCTGGATGAACAGTGAAATAGAACTAAATGTCTATTGATAGAGATTTATCGAGGTTTCTTGAGCACAAGCGTTAGATTGAAAAATTGTCATATTATGTAGGGCGAGAGAATGTTACAACTCCATGTGAAGTGATATATATATATATATATATATATATATATATATATATATATATATATATAGAGAGAGAGAGAGAGAGAGAGAGAGGCTCTTTAAATTAGTGGAAATGATTGCGGTTTAAGAGATTTCGAATAAGAGAGAACCATTTCCACAGAAGCAGGATTTCGAGTAATGAGTACAACGTAAGAAATGTCCTCACCGTTTCTGAATAAAAGAAAAACCTGGAAGCTTTTGGCAAGCTGAACACATATATGACTGTTGTTCTCCACTACGACCGCCTTCAGGGTTGCATTATCTCGTACTTGTGACCGGGCACTGCAGAGTTCATAACTATTGCCATATTCACAACGTTTCAGCCTCTGTATCTCTGAGATGATGTATTATAATTACTTACATTATTTACATTATTCGAATTGTTATCCTCATCTTCATTATCATATTCAAAACGGTTCGGCCTCTATATCTCTGAGATGAGGTATTACGATTATTTTCATTATTTACATTATTCGGACTGTTGTCGTCATCTTCATTGCTATATCCACAAAGCTTGTGCCGTTGCGAATAAAGCAATGAAGATACAGTTTTCTTCAGGTGATTGTAATTAGAAGGGAACCCTTTATTTCGTCCACTGGGGTTGATTGTTCCTGTTTCACGCGCCATGGCACTTGTGCAAATATCTCAGTTATTTCCCTTTAACAGCTCTCCAAGTTTTTTTAACGCAACTGTGGCGTGGTATTAAACTCATAATATTTTAGCTCTAGTCAACGCCTTTATCTACTGATCCAGTGACTATACACAAATATATAAATATATATATATATATATATATATATATTACGAAATGGACAAAGTCCGATAATTTATTTATTAAAGACATTTTTATGTTTAACGTTCTTTTTATACATACAAGTATTTAAGTAAATGCTCTGTTTATAATAAACAGTATTAAATAACATTTACCGGCCTGAATGTCCGAGAAATTTTCATAGAAAATATTCGTCCTTGGACATGATTCGAACCTGCATCCTATACGGATTTACGTCATTTACGATGACGTGCCTTGACCCCTCGGCCACCAAGGATCGTGCGGTAGGCAAGGTCGAATTTACTGTTTATAAACTTCAATCTTCCATGAATCTCGTACATTCATAACTGCTCATTTGTGTATCGAATGTAAATAAATGACGTCATATATTACGAAATGGACAAAGTCCGACAATTTATTTATTAAAGACATTTTTATGTTTAAGAGAAATTTTCATAGAAAATCCTGTCCAAGGACGAATATTTTCTATGAAAATTTCTCGGACATTCAGGCCGGTAAATGTTATTTAATACTGTTTATTATAAACAGAGCATTTACTTAAATACTTGTATCTATAAAAAGAACGTTAAACATAAAAATGTCTTTAATATATATATATATATATATATATATATATATATATATATATATAATTATTATTGCTATCATTATTATTATTAAATCGTATATTTATTTATTTACATTTACCGACCTGAATATTCAAGAAATCATTTTAGAAAAATATGATGCCGGAGGGCGCAGATTTTTCTAAATAACTATTTTGTTTAATAATAAAAACAGAGCTTCTGTTCGAATACTCGAATATGAGTATTCATTAAAAAACAAATTAATCAATATATATATATATATATATATATATATATATATATATATATATATATATATATATATATATAACTAGACTCGTTTCGAAAAAACCTCTAATTTCTGATTTACAAATAATCAAATCAATCTCGAGGGAAAAAAAAGGTTTAAAAAAAAGAAAGAGCTACAAACATGAACTACTGTCGAAAAAAATCGCACAGATGCAGGTCTGAAGCCCCCAAAAAAACCCCGATACGAGTAGACAACTAACTAACAAACGAGCTCAATACATTCTATTTTGATCTAAAATTTATATGTACGCTTGTCGAGCATTAATCTCGCTAGAAAATTTTAGGAATACGTTTTCACAGCGTCGCCCACGTGACGACAACGTGACCATGTTTAAACGAAACGCTGATCATATAAAACTTTCAGTTATCTGTTTAGATAAGTCTTGTCATGTTGAATTGATAATGTTAATTATATTTTATGAATATGTCCTGAAGATGGTTTATTAGACCGAAACGTCCGACGTTGACATTATATTAACATTAAAACAGCATAATTGCATATCAGGATTTTTGTTTGTTTTTTCCGTATATTTTTCTTCATACTGTCGGATCTATATTTATATATTTGCTTACAAATATATATATATATATATATATATATATATATATATATATATATATATATATATATATATATATATATATATTAGGTTGGTGCAAAAATAATTTCGTTTTCTCACATAGTAACATATGTTAGAAAACGAAATTATTTTTGCACCAACCTTATATATATATATATATATATATATATATATATATATATATATATATATATATATATATATATATATATATAAGAGATAAAAAGATATTTAGGTATAAGAGATATCTAGATAGATATATCTAGATATATATAGAGATAGATATATAGATATATATAGAGAGAGAAAGTGGAGACAGAAATAGAGAGAGCATGGTGGTAGAGAGGAATAGAGATAAAAATATAGATAGATACTGAGGCATACAAACAGCGAGAGATACACAGAGAGAGATACTTGGAAAGATTAGAGAGAGAGAGAGAGAAAGAGAAATACATAGTGGCTAATGTAAAGTCCTTAAAAGAAAACCAAATGGAAAACGAAAGACGTTAATAAGGATGTAAATCTGATCAGTTCAAATTATGTGTTCGAAAATATAAGAACGAAAGTAAAGGAAAAAAAAAGCTTGAAGAAAAATCTAAAACCTGAATGCAAATTAATGTAAAAGCTAAAAAGATTGAAATCAAAATATTCTTCGCATAAAATACGAATAGAAAAATGGAGGTAAAAATTACAATAAACAAGAGAATCATGGCGGAATACAAATGACTGTGGTGGTCGAATTAAATCCGATTAACATTATTATGCTGTCTGCAGTATCATTTGAATGAAAAAGCGAATAATAAAAAAGTATCATTAAAATAACTATTCTAAACGTCATTGTTATCTCGATTTAATATTATTTTAATTAGTTATACCAATCTTCTTAATAATGGTTTTATTCGGAGTAAGTTTATGGAAGAAGAACGTCCGCTACTGAGAAATCAATGTGTTCACAATGGTGAAACACAATAATTGAATTTCTTTAAAAACACAAATTTACATTCTTTTATTTCTTTTTTCTGCTTAAAGTTCATAAATCCGATATATTTCGTCCTTTGTATTTGAAAAGTTTTGCTTTATTTTGAGGACGTTTTATTCATTTCAATTTATTTTATGTATGTTTACCCTTTGCAAAAGTGTTACGAATATGTTTATCTTATAACAGTGTATATTTGTTGAGAAAAAAAAAATTAATAAACGTATTTTCTTCGACTTTTACACAAATGCCTTTCATATTCGTAAATCGACAAAATATACAAAAATCAGATAAACTTTTGTCACGTTATATAATTTTCCTATTGAACAAATTTAAAGTTAAATTTGACATCAATAATTTATGTTTTTTGACCTAACCTGGCATCTTGTCTTCAGTCATGTTCCCACCACTGAAACGTAGCTTCCCTGTG
>OZ010613.1:9244034-9264034 GCA_963932145.1 Acanthosepion lycidas | reverse complement strand
GCGTTTTCATTCTATATCCTATTCTACTTATTTTAATTTTATTTTACTTACCTTTTTTCTTTTTCTTTTTCACATAACCATTATTATCCCGGTACCCCAGCATCGGAAATTGTTGCATAACGTCGTAACGTTCAAAATATGTCCATTTTCGTCTTTTAGTCTTTTCCCCCATTTTCGATCTTTATTTATTACTGATTAGAAATCTTCTGTGTTTATGCAAAGCTTTTTTTGTTTTTGTTTTTTACCCCCGTGTGTGTTTTTTTTTACCCCCGCTTTTCGTTTCGTTTCTAACGAAAAACAAATTTAATTTTATATTCTATAGATCAGGGTTTTTACTCGGCAACATGTTTTAAACGTTTTAAGATATTTATTAGCATTCTTGGTTTAATTCGTTGTATTTATTCATTTTAATCGCATAAACGAGATTATATATATATATATATATATATATATATATATATATATATATATATATATATATATATATATATATATATATATTTTACTCGTTAACATGGTTTTAACTCGCTGTAACTTATTGTTTATTTTTTCTGTTAATTTATTTTTTTTTATTCGTCAATATGTTTTAAATGTTATATGTAATTTATAAGATCTATCAGTTTTAACTCGCTGTTATTTATTTATTTTATTTTATGTTTATTTATTCATAAACATTTTAAACGTTTTATTATATTTATAAGCACTCTCGGCTTAATTCGCTGTAATTTATTTATTAATTTTTAATGGCCGTATTGTCTTATTTCTGTAAATAGTAATTATTAACTGGTGAAATGACTCGTGATGGGAAATGGGTAAAAACGGAAAACATAATTACCTTCTAAGTATCCGATGAAGGGTTGTCCACGAGAAAAAAAGGAAAAAAAAAAAATACCCGTAAACAGCTTAAATAGAATTCGCACCGTTGTGATTGGCTGTTGGTCAATCTCTAATCAAGTGTGTGATAACTGGGTATATTTATAGAAGTCAGTGTCTACGAGCATTTTTTAGAAGGCGTTTCAGAGTCTGATCAGCTCTGAAGGGGTCGATTTGGTGAGGTCAGTATGATGTTTGAAAGACCCAAAACTGCCCAGTGATCCATCTCCAGAACATCACTGACGACGCCCTCTAGCGCTAACAGAGCGTATATTCAAAAAAAAAAAAATATATATATATATATATATTCCACAATTCGCTTGAGGATGAAATTGAACTAATGTCTTTAATTTGATTACAAAATTAAATTCGGAGCTTACAGCTTACATTTTTTGAAACATGGTTAGAACTGTGTAGCTAAAAAGACATATTTTAAATCAATTAATTTATTATATATATATATATATATATATATATATATATATATATACAGGGTGTTTCAAAAAGAATACGCCAAAATCATTACGCTGTTTATTCAGGTCTATAGCATGTAGTGGACTGAATCAGTGGTTATTTGATAGAGTACTTATCAAAGTTTGATTAGGTGTCAGTTTCACCGCTTCTGGTGCAGCTGAATTGTGGGAAGATCAATCAAAATGGCGACTCCTCTGCAGAAGGCATTATGCGTGCTTGAGTTCGCGAAACCAAACGCCATTGTCACGGTGCAGCGTGCTTTCAGAACAGAATTCGGCATTGATCCGCCCGATCGTGAGAGCATTCGACGGTGGGTTAAACAGTTTAAAGTGTGTGGGTGCCTGTGCAAACGAAAGAGACCTGGAAGACCACGTGTTACAGAGGAGCAAGTGGAGAGGATTCATGATGCATTTGAGAGCAGCCCACGTAAGTCCGTACGTCGAGCAAGTCTTCAGCTTGCCATCCCTTATATCTCTGTCTGGCGTGTGTTAAAGAGACGATTACACATGAAACCATACAAACTAAGCCTCGTCCAAGCACTTACTAATTATGACAAGGTGATGCGGAGGACATTCTGTGAGTCAATGCTGGAGATGGAGGAAGGTGATGAAACTCTCTTTTCACGTTTAGTTTTTAGTGACGAAGCGAATTTCCATTTGAGAGGCACAGCCAATCGTCACAATGTGTGCATTTGGGGAACAGAGCACCCAAAACTGGTTATTCACTTTACTGCAAGCAGATTCAAATGACTTCATTTTTCAGCAAGATGGAGCACCACCCCATTGGCATCTCGGGGTTAGAGCTCATCTGAATGAAAACATGCCTCAGCGATGGATTAAGAGGAGAGGTGCTAAAGACCTTGCTCTCTGTGTTTGGCCTGCCAGATCCCCGGACCTCACTGTGTGTGAAATTTTTTGTGGGGTTATCTTAAAAATCAAGTTTATGTTCCAGCACTTCCAGCAAGTATCGATGACTTGAAAGATCGAATAAAAGCTGTAATCAACACGGCGGACCGTGACATGCTGAGACTGTCGCCAGCCTGGGCATTGGAGCTGCGCCTAGGAGGTCAACTATCCAGTCGAATTAGTGTGAATTATTGTTCGTCGATGATTCGGGTTTTGATTTAGGATTTACCGGACGTTAAGCGAGCCGCGCCACTAACAATGTATTCACTGAAAATGTTAATTATGTTTGTCTGACATTTGCTTCTTTGTTCTTGGCTAAGTATTTATTTGCGTTTGTAATTGAATAGTTTTTTATTTGACATTGAAGACTTGAATTATATTGGATTATTAACGGCCACCATACATCACAAAAGAAACTGAAAATATTTTCACTCACCTCGAATGGTTTGTATCTCCAGGTCACTGTTATTTATTTAATGTCATTTGAACCATTTTAATCTGAAAAAAGAAAAAAAGAAATCCCTTATAATTATCGGCATTTGTATAACGCAACATATTTCTGAAATGAAAATATTGGAGAGTAAAATCGACAAAATTTCTTTAGAAATGTATTAGGTTGGTGCAAAAATAATGACGTAATAATGTCGTTTTTTGACGTTAAAAATACGTCAAAAAACGACATTATCACGTCATTATTTTTGCACCAACCTAAGAATAAGGGTACAAATTTGAAAATGATCACATTATCATTATCTCTAACGAGAAAGAACTCACACCTTGGTCATTACCAATCATAAATCAGTACAAATGTACATACTATGGGCTATATACTATGGTTATAATGTTCGCATTCTGGCCATGAAACCCGGGTTCAAATCTCACCATGCTTGATTTGTCAGGAAGATGAATTTCTGATATTATCGGAGTGGAGGGGTCGATCCCACCGAGCGGTACCATTGGAAAGTGCCTGAAAACTATACGATAGGTTGATCCAAGCCTTGTGACTGAAATTGGGTAGACGAAACACTTGGCCCAATCGATAGTTGTACTAGCTCGAAGACATCGTGGTCGAGGGCTTGAGTGTGTTGGCCTTGTTTAAATTGTTGATCATGCTAGAGAACTCGCTCTTTCTCAGAAACTGTAACTAAGGTCTGCTCAGAATAGTTGCGGTATAAACCACAGGTGGGTTCTGTGGGTGTTGAATAAACAAAATTGCGCCTGAACAAGCGTTTACAATAGGGATTGGCTAGCCGCCCTAGTAGACAGGTATTCCCGAATACGAGTGGCCATACATACACATACTATGAAGAGGAATTAAGTTTAAATATTTACCTATATTTTAAGTAATTTCTGAGTCATTAATGACTTTAATATTAGAAATAATATTAAAGTCATTAATTCATATATTTCTTTTTGTTTGTTTGTTTGTTTGTTTTTTTTTGGGGGGGGGGGGTTAACATTGTAAATTTACGTCTACCGGCCGATGCAACTAAAATAACCTTTCGATGGCGGATTAAAAATAATATCCATTAATTCTTGAAAGTCTCCATGAGCTAAAATTAGAACAGAAAGAATATGAATGCCCTAACAGAATAAATGAAATGAATGTTTAGAGTGCTTGACGATCATAACTTTCAATATGATATATGCTTTTTGCAACAAGTTCCTGACTATATCCGTTCATGAAGCTATGGATCAAACGTCCACAGCAACGAAAGGGTTAAACTATTTGATGTAAATATTTTAAATTTTACATTATGTTTAAATGAAATCGTCACATAGGAAGAAAATGAGTCCCTACGAACTTATGAATATATGTTTTCCACCAGGCTACTGACTGCAGTGATTATTGAGTAGAACTATCCAGTCGAATTAGAGTGAATCATTGTGTGTCGATGATTTGGGTTTTGCTTTAGGATTTACTGGACGTTAAAGCGAGCCGCGCTACTAACAGTATATTCACTGAAGTGGTTAATTATCTTTGTTTCACTTTTACTTCTTTGTTCTTGCTAATTATTTATTTGCAGTTGTAATTAAATACTGTTTTATCTTAACATTGACGCCTCGATTTTATACTTAATTATTAACGGTCACCGTACGTCACAAAAGAAAATATCCATCATTCCCCGTAAAAGACTCGAAAACTTTGGATGATTTTGCAGCTTGGCGTAGAACAAAGAGATTTACAGAAGACTGATATCTAGTATGTTCAAAGGGAAACGTTTGATACTAAATCTGAAAATGTATGTGTCATATAAGAAGTAAATGAGTAACTACTGGCATCGAGGTTCGAGCCTGACTCTCTGGATTTACGAATATATGTTTTCCGCTAGGTGTATAAGCAGCGGTATCATGCTATTGACTGCAATGATTATTTAGTGACTATGGAGTGAAACTATCTTATCGAATTAGTAGGGCATAGTACTTAATAACGTCGGGCTAAAAATAATATCCATTAATTCTTGTGAGGATTATTGCAGGCATTGGTGGATCTATGAAACCATTAAATCTTAAGCTTCAGGGCATTTAATCCAACTTTGTTTTAATTAATTAATAACTGAACAAAATCGATATCTTTTTAAGTGTCTTTTATTAAAATAAGGTTTTGATTTAATTTGTATGGGCTTCATTCCCTATCAACCCGTTTGGTCCATTTAAAGCCAATTCAAATAAGATGATAAGGTGAAAGATTCCCTAAGTTAATGGATTGTGGTAGCTAATGTCCGTCATAGAATATACTCTAGTACTAATTTCATATGATCTCAAAATTACCGTGTAATTGGTCAAATTTAAAATTTTCTTAGGGGCTTGCAGCAACTGAAGCCCAATCTTTATGGGCTCCTTGAAATCGCAAGAACCGGTTCATGACTATATTATGGTTGATCCTTCAATCTATAGTTATTGGTTGCAAAGGGGTCCGCATATGAGTTCAGTGACCAAGCTTCTCGGCCCCCAAAATATAAGTCCGCCACTGATTACAGCTGAGAAATTCTTCCTTCAAGTTTTCGCTTGTTTTGCATTAAGTACATTCAAAATTAGCAGCCCTCAATATTTACATGAAGTGGCGACATACATTGAAAATTCTTTTTAAGCTACTTCAGTGGCTTAATTATTTTATATTTAATGTAAAAATATTCGAAAAATATTTCAATTAGAGAAGCGAATCTTTCTGACAAAATAAACTATTCAAACTATATTGTTCTACTCTACAAGTTTATGAACAACAAATGAAAATAAATATATCTAAAATAAATGTATTTAAAACTAATTATAAAATAATAAAGAATTTAATAGAAAATAAAAATTAATAAAAATAATAAACTTGAAGGAGGAATATGTCTATATTTCTGGGATGTGGTATTATGTACATTATTTACATTATTCGGACTATTGTCCTCATCTTTGTCGCCATATTTAAAGTTGCAATAGGAGCTCTGGTAAAAACATGAATGATAACAGCAAAAATTGCAATATGAGCACTGGTAAAAACGGGTCTGAAGATAGTATGTTTATAATTCATGCCCAGATGTCCTCGAGGACACATGGCACAGTGGATAAAGGCGTTGGTTAGATCCAGGGACAGAGCCCAAAGAGTGTGAGTTCAATACCCGGTGAGGCCAGTGGAGGGAAATTAGCAGGAGATAACTGATAACTGACATCCATCACAGTCTACCCCAGTGAGTGAAATAAAGGGTTCAGTTCGAAATTCCAGCCACCTGAAGAAGGCCGTACAATATGGCGACAAAAATGAGGATAATAGTCCGAATAATGTAAATAATTGAAGGAGGAATTTACTCAACCAACTGTAATAAATGCCACATAGAATGCATAGACACCTCGAGGAAGTTAAATAAAATATTATCATCTTAATCAGTTACGATAATTTTGATTTTAAAACTGCTACTTTTGTTAAAAGAGGAAGCAATTCGAAAAAACGAAAGTATACAGAAATCAAAATTTCGCTTTTTCGAAAGTCTATAGAAACTTTAGATTCTGACAAAGAAATAATGTCTTTTTGTAAATAAAAGACATTAAGTCCTGAAAAATTAATTTCCTTTTTTTTTCGGGTTCACGAATAAACGTTAGTAGCTATGAACATCAAGAAAAACGAGCAAGTGATCTGGATTTTGTTTTTAAATAAAATTGGTGCTATGAATAATCAATAAGGTTCTCCCCTTGTTGCGTTATTCTCGTCTTTGAGACGTATTTCTGTTTACTGAAACTATAAAATACCACTATATGCGAACCTTGTATTCTCGGTTGAATAAATCTTTCTTAAATCTACACCTGCGTACTTTTAACATTACAGTAGGGTGCATAGTGAAGAAAGATGGCTTCCTATATGGAAATATTGAATCCCCATAATGTTGTGTTTATTCATTTTAACCAAATTTTGCCTCGGGAGGATTAAAGACCTCTCCATTCGCCAGACTCTGGCTAAAATGTTTGTAAATAAACGCGATGGAACAATTAATCTGAAGAACCCCAAAGTAACTTTAAATGCACTAACTTAGCGCTATTAATTCTCAGATGACATAAAATAGAATGTTAGGCTTTTGTGAAGTTGCCGCCATTTTGCTAATAAATTTGAATTTTATCGAACGAAATGAGAGTTTATGAGTTACAACAATGGAGGCTTTTAAAATATAAGCGTTAATCCAGACAAATATATTGATTTTTACTTGCTATTATTCAGTGTTCATAAAAAAGAATTTTGCGCACAAAAAAGGAAAAATATATGCCTTTTATTTACAATATTCCTATATTCTTAGCAATTAACTCAAAAATTCATGTTAATACCTGATTTAAAAAAAAAAGATCTCTTGGTGCTTATAAAGAAGTAAAATTTACGAATACCTTACTTTTGGTCACCTGTATTTATTTTTTTAAACCAATAACGTCTGAATTTTGAAACTTTTTCATAGATTATATAATTTGATTAATATTTAAGTATCTTTTATGAAAGTTTTTTTTTTCTATTGCTTATTTCCTCTAGAAAAATCTAGTAAACATTGCCAGAATCTTACTGAAACATTGCTCTTTAAGATTTCAAGACTCATCCACATAAATTTGAATTATTAAACATTTTCACAATTAAATAATTGTATGCCTTTCAGACACTTCGAACGGAGTTTTGCTTTCTTCTCAGCAAATCATTCTTTTATAGAATTTCTTTCTTTTTGTTCTTAACAATGTTCCCAGTAACTGATCTTTGATGGTTCTACGACTAAAAGAATGGCTTTATCAAAAATTCGTATGAGTACTCGGACCTGCCCGGATTTCTAAATATGTAAATCGAATAAAATCCCAGAAGTAACTATTTATTAATTGCTTCCAGTGGAAGGGTTAGTTACCTAGAAAACATTTTGTCTCACCACAGTTGCACAATACTGTTTTTGATGCCTGTTGATATGAGAGTCGCCTTTCTTTTTTTTTATATCGGCTTTTAAAAATATATCCAGACTTACCTCCCATTGTTTTTCTTAGGAATCATACATTTCTCATTAAGTATCACCCTTCTTTGTGTTTCTGAGATTGACAACAACAAACGTGCAGGATATATATGTCAAAACTGCCATCATTCTGTGGCCTAATTGTTTCTTTTATGAAAGCACTGTTGAAATCAACCACTATTATTTAAGAGGGTTTTTTCTCGAATCGAACCCATATCCCATACAAAAACGGACATGTAATTTGAATTGGTTTAAAGCACAACAGGCCAAATTATAGTTCCGTATCGAATACAGATTCGATTTCTGTCGGATGACGTATATATTTTACGAGATTTCTCGAATATTCAAGTTGGTAAATGTAATTAATACTGTTTAATTAACGACAGAACATTTACTTAAATAAGTTGTATCCATAAAAAGAACGTACACACACACACACACACACACACACATATACATATATATATATATATATATATATATATATATATATATATATATATATATATATATATATATAGTTCGCCCCCAAAACGAGAAATTTCATACAAAATTACTATGTACCTGTCGTCGGTGGACACATATTTTCTATGAAATTTATCGGACATTCAGGCCGGTAAATGCTGTTAATACTGTTTATTATAAATGGAGTATTTATTAAATATTTGTATATATATAAACATAACGTATAAATAATAGATATATTAAAATAATTGTCAGAATATTTATATATATATAAAAGCCGGCCACTCGTATTCGAGGGTACCCGTCTCTTAGGGCGGCTAGCCAATCCCTATTGCAGACGTTCGCTCAGGCTCATTTGTGTTTTCACAACACCCACAGAACCAACCTGCTGTTTATACTGCAACTATGCTGAGCAGTCCTGAGTTAGAGTTTCTGGGATAGAGCGTGTTACCAAGAATGAACAACACCAGCACTCAAACCCTTCGGTCACGATGACTTGTGACTTTAACTATCAACTGCCCCTAGTGTTCCGTCTATTTTAATAGTACAATTACGAGTAATAATTTTATCTATAGTTGACGTCATAAAACTGTCTTCAAAATATTTAGATCCCGACATTCAATAACCCATAGAGGTTGATATGCCGCTAGACAACATATGTCTGTATTTTTGACTTGAAGTATTGCAATTATCTACATTATTTACGTCGTTCGGACTGTTGTCCTAATGTTTGTTGCCATATTCACAACGTTTCGGCCGATGTACGCTCCGACCTTTTTTTAGGGGTTTGGAAATTATTTTTTCCACTTGGGTAGATTTTTCTTGTCTCCAGGTGCAAGGGTCACATGGATAAAAGAGATAAAAGCGTCAGTTGAAGTAATCCAGTGAATTAACCTAAATAGTTTGTGAGTTTAATACCTAGCTACGGCAAAGGTGAACATAACTTGGAGTTTTGAGTTAAATGGAGATTAAGGATAATATGATAATGATATCCGGAAGAGGCATGGCATGTGGAACTAGAACAGACTGCCCCAGTGGACAAGATAAAAAGTTCGGTTCGAAATTCCAATCAACAAAGATAAGGACGGCAGTTCGAACAATATGAATATTGTAAATAATCTGAAAGCAGTTTTACAATCTACATCGAAATGATCGCTTCCTTAAAACTGAAATCTCTTCCATGAAAATAAATAAGATATTTGTTTACTTAATAAGCGTAAATGGGGGTGTGATTATTACAGTCACGAAAGTAAGAAGGATATCATGAACTCTGAAAATTTAAAACCGATTCTTAGCGTCTAAATTGATTCGTAATATTAGAAAATCTCTTCTAGACAGGATGAATGAGGACAACAGACCGAACAATATAAATAGTGTAACTCTCTACCGAGAGTGATTCTCGGGCCCTGTAAAGGGTAACCATCAACGTGAAAAAGAAAAAACAGTTTGATGTTTATTTTCATGTGATATTGACCCACTTCTTTTTAGTTTATTCTTTTTTTCAATGTTCGAAATTAAAATGGCTGCATTTGTTGTCTATCGACTAAAAGAAACTAAAAGAAACCCGTTTGCGGTGCTATTAATCATACAAATGGAATTGATGGCTTCTTGTTAAGATTTCCTTTAGTCCACCTCGTTTGATGAAGACATTACAGTAAGAAAAGTAGTAAACCGCAAAGCTAGAATCTTTTTCCCATCTTTAAACTGCTTCTATGGTCGATTAATGGCCTCATTTCATCGTCAAAAATGTTCTTCATATTTCATGTGCTTTTGCAAGCAACGTGTCGTTGTCAGTCTTTGAATGCCTCCTTTTGTACTTTAATATCTGTCTTTGGTCAATCAATAGGTTTATGGCTAGCCTCTGAATGTGTGTCAATGCTTAGTTTGCACCAAAATATTGGTGGCAATAGTTGGCTTTGCAAAATTTGTTTGTAAGTTGCAAACTGCCAAAAACGGAATAAGCAATTTTTGTTTGTTTGTTTGGGTTTTATGGCATATCAAACACTGTTGGTTATTTAATGCCAAATCCAGTTTATATGAATTTTAAATGCCTATTTTGTATGGAATAAAAAATGTATAGCTGGCAACATTATTCATTTACAAAAAAACGTATAGCTGGCAACACTACTCTTTTACAAAAAAACGTATAGCCGGCAACACTACTTTTTTACAAAAAAAAAAACTTAGAGCTGGCAACATTATTGTTACAAAAACTTAGAGCTGGCAACATTATTTATCTGAAACATTATCTGAGACCTTGCTGTTGGATGCAGTTTATCGCCATACCCAGGACGCGGATGTAGTTTACCGTGATACCCAGGACGCCGGAATAAGGAAAAAAATACAAAAAGAAAAACCGTGCTTAACGTTCAATTTCTGTGAAATTTCAAAACACCCAGATCTTTATTTACTTTGTACTGAACCAAATTATTCTATCATGCAATAATTCTATATTCAATTCCTTTTTTCTTTTTTTTTTCTTTTTTGAAGGACATATTCATCAGCTAGACAAAAAAATCTTTTGAAGGACATATTCAGCAGCTAGACAAAAATTGATTAAATGCCGAAAACTAAATATCTTGAACAGGATTTTATGGCTTCAACTACAGATAAAATGTACTACTGATTACGTATTGTCGGTCCTTTTTATATAAAAATGTATTCCTGGTATTTTTACTATTAAAATGTATTTATATTATGACTTTAACTAAATATATTTTGAACGCAATGCAATGCCTTCAATTACAGATAAAATGTATTCTTGGTCATTTTGTTTAGCGGCACATCAACAACTGTATGGGTTGTTTAATGCCGAAATCTAAATATTTTGAACATAATTTTATGGCTTCAACTAAATATATTTTGAAAACAATTGTATGCCTTCAACTACAGATAAAATATATTGTTGGTCATTTTGTTTTAAATATGTATTGTTGGTTAGTTGAATTTGTTTAGTGGCATATCAGCAAGGCTCTAGTTTATTTAATACTGGAATCTAAATATTTTGGACACAATATTATGGCTTCAACTGATTAAATTTTAAATGTAACTGTATGCCTTCAACTCCTGATAAAATGTTTTGTTAGTAATTCCACTATAAAATTTATTGCTGTTAATTTTATTATAAATAAATATTGTTGATTGGTCGATTTTGTTTAGCGGCATATAAGCCTCTATGGATGATTTAATGCTAAAAGCTATTTTGAACGTAATTGTGTACCTCCAACTAGAGATAAATTATATTGATAGTCATTTTCCTATATTTATATTTAGTAATTTTACTATAAATTGATTTTGTTGGTAACTTTACTATAAATAGGTATGTTGGTAATTTTGCTATAAATAGGCTTTGTCACAAAATGACCATATAAAGAAAAAAATATATTGCTGGTATTTTTACTATAAAATTATATTTTCATATTGTTTTGTTTTTGTTTGGGATTCAATATTTTCCCATTGCTGGTAGCCTAACATGTATTACCACCCAGGGGTCAGGATGGACCTTTGAACAACAACTATCAAGAGGTGGTTCCACGATTCTCAAAACTTCCAAGCTCCAGATGAGAAACCTTGCTGTCGGATGTCATACTGAGGACTTCAAATACAAACACTGAACCGTATTTGAATTTTGTCTTTATCCCAACCCTGGATGTTAAAATTCCTGTAATTGCCACAGATCCAGTTATTTATTTCTTGCTGTACAAAACCAAATTATTCTATCATGCAATATTTGTAAAAGGGCTGTTTTGGGACAAACCCAGTTTCGAAAATTCATCAGGTTAAAGACTTTCCATTAAATGTTCATATTTACTCCCAATGCCATTGTTTTTACAGAAATTGAATAGAATAATGCCAAATTTCAATCCACTATTTGCGTGTAATTCTTCACACTGGGCAAAAGTGCTAATCAATATGGAAGTATTTCAGTCATTTTGGACAGGCACTATAAAAACGAATATATCTTCACCTATAGCTTGTCTGCCCGTCTACTTAGATGAAGTGGGAAGAAAATATAAATCCATTGCTAGGTCAGCTGCTAAGAAAGTCGGTTCACTATGTCGGGCAAGACAATTTTTCTCTCCAGAATCTGTCTTCCATATCTGTAAGTGTACCATAAGTCGATACTTAGAATATTGCTCGCACATATGGTCCAATGTCCTTGTTTTCTAACTTGAGCAAAACAATGAAACTGACAAAAGACAAAAATCAATTTATTTTTTGAAAATAGCTGATGAAAGGTTCAAATACTAATAAAATGCATATTTAAACTTTAGCCAGAAACCAAACTT
This sequence comes from Acanthosepion lycidas, assembly GCA_963932145.1. Lineage (NCBI taxonomy): Eukaryota > Metazoa > Mollusca > Cephalopoda > Sepiida > Sepiidae > Acanthosepion > Acanthosepion lycidas. The sequence goes on along the minus strand of OZ010613.1, from coordinate 9,251,575 downwards.
TCAATATATATATATATATATATATATATATATATATATATATATATATATATATTAAGCGTTTCGCACCCAAGCAAGGCGAGAAGCCACTAGGACGCAAGGGTTTACAGAAGATTTGGAGCAAGATCAGATAGGAGTGATAGAGGAAAGGATGAGGAGAAGGATAAGGGATAGATCAAGGAAATTGGAGATGTCGATTGACATTACATTTTAATAGTTGGAGATTATAGCTCTCAGGGAAACTGGAATAGGGAAGGTAGTTCCATAGGCGAGAGGTGCGAGATATGAAGCTATTGGAGTAGAAGTGACGGCTACATTTAATACTTTCGACAGTGAAAGGGTGAGAGCGGGATGCCATTCTTGTAGGGCGCTTGAACTCATGAAGTCTGGGAACCAGAGAATGCAGCTCCTCAGAGCAATTACCATGAAAGTATTTGTAAAAAATATACAGAGAGAGGCAACGGCGCGCCTGTGAGAGAGCAACTGTAGACGAGATGCCAGAACAGGGCCAATTATATTGCATATCCGCCTCTGGAGCTTATCAAGAACCCCGAGGCAAACAGAAAGGGGCTCCAGACCATATATGACAGCAATACTCCATGCAGGGGCGAATTGTTGATTTGTAGATCTGAAGGATCGATTCCGGATAGAAAGATTTCCTGGTGCGGCACAGGGAGCCAACTTTCCTTGCGGTGGAACAAATACATTAAGTCAATTGCTTCAATTGACTTAATGTATTTGTTCCATCTCAGGTCAGCAGTCAACGTGAGACCGAGCAGCTGCAGAGAGATGCTCTCGAGAAGTTCTAATGGAGGTCAGGGAAGGATCTGTGATGATTAATAGAGAGCAGTTTTGTTTTTGAGGCATTAAAGTAGACCAGCCAATTCCTGCCCGAGTTCACCACCGATTGGACGTCCTTTTCAAGACGAACGACCACGTTAGTTTTGTCATTGACACTAGATTTGTTTTTGAGGCAGGATGCCAGCTTGGGAATTTATGGTGTCAGGAAGGTCATTTATGTAGATAAGGAATAGAGTGGGGCCTAGGATGGAGCCTTGAGGAACACCTGCATTCGTGGGATAGGAACTGGAGGAGAATATATATATATATATATATATATATATATATATATATATATATATACATATATATATTCTTTGGGAACGCATTCTTTTAAAGGCACCTCTTTCGTCCAACTCTTCTTCAGAATGATTCATTGGATCACTAATAATCAAAGCAGCGAAACTGAAAATGGTAAATTTGGTTTGGTTCGGTTTGGTTTGTTTTACGACATATCAACCGCAATGGGTTATTTATTGCCGACAAAATTTTTATCACTGGTAATATTTTTTTATCTATCTATCTATCTATCTATCTATCTATCTATCTATCTATCTATCTATCTGAGTCTCTTCCTATCTATCTCAGTCTATTTTCATCTATCTATCCATCTATCTATCTATCTATCTATCTATCTATCTATCTATCTATCTATCTTCGTATCTATCTTTACATCCATCTCTCTCAGTCTACTTAATCTATCTATCCATCTGTCTCAGACTCTTTCTATCTATCTATCTATCTATCTATCTATCTATCTATCTATCTATCTATCTATCTATCTATCTCAGCCTGTTCATATCTATCTATCTATCTATCTATCTATCTATCTATCTATCTGTCTCAGCCTGCTCATATCTATCTATCTATCTATCTATCTATCTATCTTCGTATCTATATTTACATCCATCTCTCTCAGTCTACGTAATCTATCTATCCATCTGTCTCAGACTCTTTATATTTATCTATCTATCTATCTATCTATCTATCTATCTATCTATCTATCTATCTTAGTATCTTCCTATCCATCTCAGTCTGTTTACATCTATCAATCCATCTGTCTCAGATCTATCTGTGTGTCTTCCTATCTCTCTTTACATCTCTCTCTCTCAATCTATTTAATCTATCTATCCATCTGTCTCAGACTCTTCATATCTATCTATATATCTACTCTCTTTCTCATTCAACCTTACAGTGTTCAATTTTTTGCTCGCATCTCAATCTACCAATATGTTTCCCCTCTTGATCGTCGTCACCATTTTGTACATGTTACTTTTATTTCCAACATTTCATTCTCCTTTAACTTTCTATTTGACACCTGATTTTATTGGATTCTTATAAGCGTATCCTTGAAATCCCCTTGTATCCTGTTATCAAGGGCCATTAGCAAATATTAGTTTTTCGATCAGCAAGAATCTTTAAGCCAAGTCTAATTCACTCCCTTCATCTTGAACATTAGTTCCACAACATTTTATCGGAATTACATATCTGCTTTTTATTTCTTTGATTCGTTTTACGTTCAATTTATCGCAAGCACTCTTGACAGGTGGTGTATATTTATTGTTAAATTTTCGTTTATCTTCCTCAGTTACTATTCTTTTAAGATTGAAAAATTGATTTTGCAAGTACAAGGTTTGACAGTCTGTTTCTCGTAGAGATTAACAATATGATCTTAAATTAGCAATTTCTCTTCCAAGGACTAATTAGGATTAGGGCTGAGAATGATGAAATATAATCTAATGGGCCCGCTTGCATGGAAATGTAGCATAAAATGATGATTTAGAAAGAGAAAATTACTTTTTTTAAAACAAGACACATTACAAACAGAAGGTTCTCTCTGAATTTTGCAAATGTTTTCCCGCTGGCAAATCTTTTCTCAGGAAAATTGGTAAGAAATCTATTATCTGTTTTAGCTTTCCATTCCTTGTCATGTTTCTAGTTATTCTTTTTCTACCTTTCTTTCTTTATTCATCGTGAACTCCCCCACTACCTCCGCTATGAAAATCATTTCTTTCTTTTTTTCTGCGTCAGGCCTTGTGGTTTGTGTGTTTGTTTGTTTGTTTGTTTGTTTCTTTCTTTCTTTCTTTCTTTCTTTCTTTCGTTTCCCATCGTGAATTTCCCCATGAAGTTTTTTTTTCTTTTTTTCTCTGCGTCAGTTATTGTTATTTGTTTGTTTGTTTCTTTTTTGTTTCTTTCTTCTTTCCTTTCATTCTTTCTTTCTTTCTTTCTTTCTTTTTTTCTGACTTTTTTTCTTTCTTTCTTTCTTTTCTCATCGTGAATTTCCCCATGAAGACTTTTTCTTTTTTCTCGCGTCAGTTATTGGTATTTGTTTGTTTGTTTGTTTGTTTGTTTCTTTCTTTCTTTCTTTCTTTCTTTCTCATCGTGAATTTCCCTATGAAGTCCTTTCTTTCTTTTTCTCTACGTCAGGTGTTGTTTGTTTCTTTATTTTTTCCTTCCTTCCTTCTTACTTTCTTTTCTTTCTCTCGTCTTTCTTTTTTTTCTGTTTTCTTTCTTTCTTTCTTTCTTTCTTTCTTTCTTACTTTATTTATGCATTTATTTTTTCATTTCGTTTTTAATCGTGAATTTTCCCCATCTAAGTCCTTTCTTTTTTTTTCTCCCTCATATTTTGTTGTTTCTTTCTTTCTTTTTTTCTTCATTGCTTCCTTCTTTTTTTCTTACTTTCTTTTCTTTTTCCTTCCTGTTTTTCTTTCTTTTTTCTTATCCGCTACTTTCACCTATGCAAACCTTCTTTCCATCTCTCTTTCTTTCTTTCTTTCTGTGCCAGGTTTAGGTATTTGCCCGTTTCTTTCTTCCTAGCTTTCTTTTTTCCTTCCTTCCATCTTTCTTTTCTTCTTACATTCTTACTTTTGTTTTCCATCGTAACTTCCCCCAATGTAATCGTTCTATCTTTCTTTTTTCTATGTCAGATATGGTTGATTGTTTTTTTCTTTTCTCATTCATTCTTTCTTTTCTTATTCTTTTCTTTCTTTGTTTCTTTCTTTCGTCTGCGTAACTTTCAATAAGTCACGTCGTTCTGTCTCTTTTTCTTTCCTTCTCTCTTTCTTTTTGCGCCAGGTTTTGTTATCTGTCTCTTTCTTTCTTTCTTTCTTTCTTTCTTTCTTTCTTTCTTGCTTGCTTGCTTTATTTCCGTCCAGTCTTTTTCCCTTTCCCTCCAGTTTCTTTATTTTCTTTCTTTCTTTCTTTCTTTCTTTCTTTCTTTCTTTCTTTCCGTCCAGTGTTTTTTTCCCTTTCCCTCCAGTTTCTTTCTTTCTTTCTCTTTCTTTCTTTCTTTCTTTCTTTCCGTCCAGTCTTTTTCCCTTTCCCTCCAGTTTCTTTCTTTTTCTTTCTTTCTTTGTTTCTTTGTTTCTTTCTTTGTTTCTTTGTTTCTTTGTTTCTTTCTTTCCGTCCAGTCTTATTTCCCTTTCCCTCCAGATTCTTTCTTTCTTTTTCTTTCTTTCTTTCTTTCTTTCTTTCTTTCTTTCTTTCTAGCTCTTCCCTTCCTTTCTGTCCGATAACGTCTTTCTTTCTTTCTTTCTTTATTTCTTTCTTTTTTTCTTCCTTACTTTTTTTCTTCTTTTGTTTCCTTCCTCTATCCTTTCCTCTTTTTCATTCGTCTGTCCCTTGTTTTATCATTTCTTTTTTACTTTCCTTCTTTAGAGACTTTTTTTCCCCTTTCCGTGTATGTTCCTGATGATTTTCCTTCTCTCTTCCTTCCTGCCCTTGTTTTTTTTTTCTTACAATCTCACTTATTCTTCTCTTTCATTCTATTTCTTTCCTACCCGTTCCACTTTATCTTTACCGTGTATTCTCTTAACCGTCTCTCTCCAGTTCTTCTTTTCTCTCTTTCATGTTTTACATTTGTTCTTACCAGCAATTCTCTCTCATCCTCTGTATTTGTCTCCTCGCTTTTTCTTCTTTGTTCTTACACTTTATGCACTTAATATTCTCTCACCTTCTCTCTTTATTATATTAATTACTTCTCTTTTCTTCAATCCTGCATTTCCCCTTTTTTCAGTGTTTCTCATTCATTTATCAAAATTGTCGGCCATTTGTTTCTTTCTTAGAATCTGAATCTTTTGCTTGTTTTTCCATTCGGATCCATTCCCGTTGTTTAGGATTCTCCTAAATTTCAACACTCCTTCTATTTGTCAAATTTACGTATGTTTTTTTTTTTTTCACATCTGGATAGAAAAATCAAACAAAATAATGCAAATTTATTTTAAACCAAGTTTTAAATTAATTTATGCTCCTTCGTCAACGGATTATTTTTGTTTAAAAATGTAAATTATTTCCCCATTTGTTTTATTGCTTTTTCTGCCATCTATTTTATATGGGAAAATATTACTGAATTTCAATAAAACTATCGTTAGTAAAACAGCCATTTTCGATGTTGTTTTTTGTTTTATTCGTAAAAGAAAAATTCAGTTTGAAGTGAATGAATGGACACAAATTAGTGGAAAAATAAATTGAAAATAGCAGCAATAAATTCATGCAAAAATAGATGGAATACTTTCTTAATGGCGTTATTATACAAACGGATTTATTTTGTTTGTTTTTATCAAATTTCCTTGCCATGTTTTTCATCAGAAAATCATGAATGTTTCTGCTTTTATTTTGTAAAATTTCTATCTTTATTATGGGTTTGACTCGGGCCTTCTTGTTGAAGGCCAGCAGAAATCATGTTTGCATGACGCTTCAAGTAATTTTTTATGTCCTTGGCTTAAATACAATAAAGAACATCCTCTTCCTCACTATGTTCCCTCATTGCCTTAGAAAGGATATTCGTCGAGCGTAATGGTTATTGGTATACCAAATAGTATCGAAGTGACGGTTTCAAATTCTGATCAATTTTTTTTGTATGTTGTTGATCTTCTCGCCCCAAACAAAGCAGTAATGCAACTAAGGCATAAGATCGTTACTGAGTGTCAGAGAATAATTTAAAAAAAATAAGCGAAACATGATCAAGGAGCGTATAAAATAAAAGAAGAGAAATCAAACTATAGTAGACATTGCATTTAAATTTTTGAAGATCAAAGTCAGCTGGAAAACGAGAAGTACGAGAGAAGAAACTGTTAGCATAGAACTTATGGTTACATCTAGCCAATTCATCCGTAAAATGATGAGAATTTGCCGCCAATAAAATACTGCGCTTAAATTGATAATATCTAGGTCCGATAGTGAAAAGGGTACCATAGAAACATTGCTTCCTTACAAAGGGCGAGATATTTTGAAGAGCTATGACCACCCACATCCTGAAGAAAAAATGACTCTAGACATCGTTCTACAGGAGTTGATGATTATCATGCTTTTTTTTTTGCTTTTTTTTTTTCAAAATACCCTCGGAATCTAGATAGATTAGTGTTTTGAAAGAACGGAATTTAAGGAAAATCTATGACAAAGTGGAAAAAAAATGCTAAGACTCGTTTCGTATTTAAGAGGCCTGAAGTTTACCTTGATGTGATAACAGACGCATATGCAGGAGAAGGAACGCTGAAATTTTACATCGTTTTATTTATTTGTTTTATGTGTTTGGGAATATAGTCTAACCAATTTCATTTACTATAATTTTTCTGTTTATATTAATGTCACTTTTGTTATTAAATATCTCACATTGGGAAAATAAAAAATTTGAAAAGCAAGTTGAAATTGTATTTAATTTCTATTTTTGTCTTTGTAAATTGCTTTCTCTTTTCTCTCCAGAATCTATCTTACATATTTATAAGTCTACCATTCGTTCCATGCTTTGAATATTGCTGCCACATATGGTCTGGTACTTCTAGTATATTTTGAGATTCTTTATAAAATCTAAAGAAGAATCCGCAATTTTATTGATTCTAACCTGGCATCTCGGCTTCAATCAATTTCGCACCGCTGTAACATAGATTCTCTGTGCTTTTCTATAAATATTTTCATGGTAATTGTTTTGATGAACTTCCCGCTACAGTTTTAAAACCTTGTGGATTTAAGCACAGTACTAGATTGGCAGCTAGGTCTCAACATTTTTACACCTGAAATTGCTAGATACAAACGTAAGCTTTATGCTAACAGTTTCTTTTGTCAAACGTCTCGCTTGTAGAATTCCTTTGGGCTTCTAGTTTCCCTATCAAATTTGATTTTTAAATCTTTAAATGCTATGCTGTTATATACTGTAGCTATGAATAGTAAGTTGTGGTAATATGCTAAGTAGTCCACTACTATCAGTGGTTTACCTACTTCAAGCCGCTGGTGAGTATTGTATTTTGTTGATATTTCTGCCTCCTCACAAATCACTACAGAAGTATAAACATACATTTTATAGTAAAAATACCAGTAACAATTTTTAGTTAACAAAAGTGCCAACAATACGTATTTATATAGCAAAATGATCAACAATACATTTTGTCTGCAATTGATCGTTTACAATTGCGTTTATAGTATATTTAGTTGAAGCTGTAAGACTGTGTTCATATTATTTCATTTTCGGCATTAAATAACCCATACAAGTGTTGATATGCCTCTAAACAAAACCGAACATCCAACAAAACAAACAACTGATGACCTAAAGTGTGACGACGTAACAGAATGTGCATAGGGTACCAAAACATGCCTTCTCAAAGGTAAGCAGAATATTAAGAAACAGGAAAATCTGATTGAATACTGAACTGTTATGTACGATCAGTCCTTCTATATGACAGAAATGCTAGACAATCTCCAACATATAA
>OZ010613.1:9236534-9239034 GCA_963932145.1 Acanthosepion lycidas | reverse complement strand
CTTTCCTGGAGTAAGAAGGTGCCTAAAAGGTTTCATGTACGATTTCATTTTCAAGCTTTCTTTCACTGCTCTTAGGACTGTTATAGCTGAAAATCCTCTTTCACGTGCCAAAAATCTCATGGACTGAGTTGGATCTTTTCTAATTGATCTCTTTAGCTGTAATTTCAAATCATCATCTTTTCCTATTTTGACCACCTCATCCAGTTTTCCTTTCTACTGTTCCCATTTTTTTTAATTTATCAAACATCCGCCAGTGACAGATTAGCTTGGTCTGTCACGAGATCCTCACCATTTTACAGATCGCGGGTTGAACTGGTAAATGACTCTGTTAAAGTGGTCACCGGGACCGAGCTGGTGAAAACGGCGCTGAGGGATAGCGCGGAAAATGTTCTGCTGGCAAGTCCTCCGGTGGAGTTCTTCAACTGGATCCAACCTAGAACCAGTGCACACCACTCAACAATTGAGAGGGGACGTTGCACAAAGTCATAACCTGGAAGGCGATCGTCTTGAGGCTGGCGTTGTAATCTCGTACGAGGTTGCAACTCTTCCATGGCGGCCTCCAGATATCTCTCATGACACCTGCATCCAGCCCATGTCTTTGGTTGGTCTCCGGGTTCGCCGGTGTTGGAAATATCGAACACCAAATAAACGAATAATCCCAATTTCCAATGAGAAAAAATCAAATATCATGGGGAATATATACTTTCTTTTAATTTAATGGGTAATATATATATATTCTTTTAATTTAATGGTAATATATAATTTCTTTTAATTTAATGGGTAATATATATTTTCTTTTAATTTAATGGGTAATATATATATTCTTTTAATTTAATGGTAATATATACTTTCTTTTAATTTAATGGGGAATATATACATTCTTTTAATTTAATAGGGAATATATATTTTCTTCAAAGTAATATATACTTTCAAAATATGAATATGAGAAAATATCGTCTCCATAACTACTGTCTACTTCAGTTCTAAGTAATTTTAACTCTTTACCAACCCTTTTTGTCCCTTTTCTGTCGTTCATTCAGATAAGCCCATTAAATACTCTCATAACCGGAATAGAGGTGACGGTTAAAATAATACCGTAGATTGGAAAATCTATTCAAAATAAATTTATTTTCACAACAAAATGGAGGTAGAGGAGGTTAGAGTTAAAAACAAATTTGAATATATATCACTCATATACTTGGGCGCCTCGGCGTGGTGTAATGGTTAGCAAGCTGGTCTCGCTAAAACTGTTACAACTGAATAGTGAGTTCGTTCCTCACTGGGTGCCCCATACTTTCGACCATGTGCCACATCTAAGCCTCGATTAGAAAATCAATTGGGCGCCTCGAGATGGTGTATTGGTTAGCAACCTTGTCTCGCTAGAACAATTACGGCTGAGTAGTGACATCAATCCTCACTGGGTGCCCCTTACTTTCGGCCTAGTGCCACATCCAAGCTACGCTTGGAAAAAAAGGGGCACCTCGGTGTGGTGTAATGGTTAGCAAGTTTGTCTCGCTAGATCAGTTACAACTGAAAAGTGAGTTCGATCCTCACTAGATGCCCCATACTTCAGTGCTACATCTAAGCTACGCTTGGAAAATAACTACATCACTTATATATATATATATATATATATATATATGATGAAGCCTTTAAATTCCTTGAAGAACATAGGGCCGCGAGATATCGCTGCGGTTTCTATAACAATCTATTTTTTTAAGTTAGTAGATTGTTAGCCTACTGCAAAACACCCAATCTTTGGGATTTGTACGTTTCCCAAGAGTATTAGCACGTAAGTGAATGTAATGGATTCGCGTGGAATTCGAACTCGACTCTCCGATTCCTCAATCGGAGCCGCTATCTACCGCACCTAATTTCTATTGCCCTATTTAAAATTATTTGGATCTATTTTTGTCTTTGGTCAGTAAGTGTTATTTTCTAATTGCTTTTGTCTAGAAGCAAAGTGAATGACGATTATTCCCATCGAGCTTTGCTTTTGTGACCCGGGCATCGGCATGTATTGAAATCAACCGAATTTCCATTACATTCCAGACAAATTGAGCTGCTGAAGGATACTTTTCTAGAACTTTCTAGCAGTTTCAAGAACTTTCGATGAGTTTCTAAAGTTTCAAGGATTACTAGAACATTCAAGCTACCGTGGATTGTATAAACGAAAGCGTGATGGGAGATTATATTTGGGGAATGTTTCGTGAAAGAAATTTACAGAAGAAGCGTACATTTTAAGTTTTGGTGGCATCTCTTGTGTAATCCTAGAATAAATATATGATGCTTTTGAAATATATGTCGTTTTGTTTCTACTTTGCGTGAACGAGACTGTTCATATTCGCCAGTTTTCTCAATGGAAAATGGTTAATTTCAAAAATATTATTATCCTGAAGTTTCAGCTGCGCTGGGCTGGATATATTTCCAAGATGGAGAATAATCGCCTGCCTAAAATTTTATCGTACAGCTAGCTCTTCACTCGCTATCGCAAAAGAAA
>OZ010613.1:9214034-9231534 GCA_963932145.1 Acanthosepion lycidas | reverse complement strand
TAGTTTTGTGTTCCACATCCCCATGCTGTGCTTAAGAAAGTTTAATACCACAGGGGAGACTTTGTACATTTCCAAAGCCTTAAGGATCCAAGAATGTGGAACACTATCAAAGGCTTTACGATAATCAATCCACGCTGCACTGAGATTTCTGCGTCGTCTCCTGCAATTTTCCAGGATCATTTTATTTATCAGAAGTTGATCTTTGCAGCCATATGAACCTCTACTGCATCCCTTCTGTTCCAGCGGGAGAATGCTGTTTGTTTCGAAGAAGGAGTAAGTACGGTTCGTCAGTACAGACGTGATCAACTTATATTACAGACGTGATCAACTTATATTATTATTATTATTATTATTATTATTATTATTATTATTATAAATAAATATAATAATAATAATAATTATTATTATTATTATATTTATTTATAATAATAATAATAATAATAATAATAATAATAATAATAATTACTATTCTTCCCAAACACTTACTTGACATTCATTTGTCACACGGCAATTCATCATCTTTTTATATATGGTACGTTAATCTTTAATCTTTCTTCCTTCTTCCTATTTCTCCTCCTCCTCTTCTTCTTCAGTTGTTTCTCTTCTTTCTTTTACTTCACGGTTTCTTCTTCCCCCTCTTTTTTATGCCATTCTCTAATCTTGCTCCGCCCCCCAACGCCGCCGATGAAGAGCTCTTAACTCATGCAATGTGGTTGACGTTTAATGAAGTGTGAAACTGCTTCACAAGTTGTTCGATATTTAATTGATTTAGTCGCTGTGAAATATGAACAGCGACAAATAAAAATGGCAAGATTTCTTCATGGCTACTGCAAACATTAATTCACACTCGGGCGAATATATTTTACACACCTCTTTCGAGTAGACTTTCAATAACAAACATTGTGCATTACTGTATCATATAGGGAATAATTAATAAATGATTTTATATAGCTGAAACTATATATATATATATATATATATATATATATATACATATATATGCATGTATGTTTGTGTGACTGGATACATGCGTATATAAATATTGAAATAGATAATTATTAAGACATTGATATAGATAGATATTAGGTTGGTGCAAAAATAATGTCGTTTTCTCACATAGTAACACATGTGAGAAAACGACATTATTTTTGCACCAATCTAATAGTTATAGGGAAAATAAGGCATATATATATATATATATATATATATATATATATATATATATATATATATATACACAAAAGCAATAAAATTCACATGTTCGTAAAATGTATTTGAAAAAGAGCTCAATACAAAAGTAGATTGATATTTCTTTATTATACTTTATAACATTCGAACATATGTACGTATGTATGTATATATATATATATATATATATATATGTATATATATATATATATATATATATATATATATATATATATAGAGAGAGAGAGAGAGAGAGATATTAGGTTGATGCAAAAATAATGTCGTAATAATCTCGTTTTTTGACGTATTTTTAACGTCAAAAAACGACATTGTTACGTCATTATTTTTGCACCAACCTAATAGATAGATAGATAGATAGATAGATAGATAGATATAAGTGTGGAAATAAACCAAATAATTAGATAGTAGCAAAAGCCGACCTGGGAAAACCATGACGCTTTAAGTTACAGTACAAACGTAGGTATATGTATATTTATTAACACACACACACACACACACACACACACACACACACACACACACACACACACACATATATATATATATATATATATATATATATATATATATATATATAGACACTATAAAATGATGTTACCTCACTACTAATGCTTATGAATAGCGATGCACAGGTTGGCAAGCCTTAGGGGACACACCCATCTGGCTAAAGTCAAGCAACCGACAAGCAAATCCTAGATACTGAACGCGTTTTTTGCCATATTCACAAAGATTAGGCAGAAATATAGACAGATCCTGACGAAGGGCACAGCGTAAACGGCCGAAACGTCGTGAATATGGTAATAAAGATGAGGTCAACAGTCAGAACGATGTAAATAGTGTAAATAGTTACAATACCTCATCTCAGGCATATAAACAGATCCTGACGAAGGCCGGAGCGTACAACGACCGAAAGGTCGAGAATTTGGCAAAAGTGATGAGGTCAGCAGTCCCAACGATGTAAATTGTGTAAATATCTCTTCAAAAATATAGACAGGTATTATTTATTCTAGCCTAATTTTATCTTCATTCACAAGAAAAAAAAAAAAAAACATCTCGTCAATCAAAATCAGAAGGATATTATTATTATTATTATTATTATTATTATTATTATTTCCTTTGATTTATGTTGTTTTCTTTCCGGGTCCCAACCAGAGACATAAATTCAGAAATGTCTTTATGATATTTCACACCGATCATTTTTATAAAAAGCAAAACAAAAAAAAAACCAGGATCACCCACATTCTTACATAGATAAATCTTTTCGTAATGCGGGAGTTGCAGTTGTGAGTACAATTTTTGTATTTCTTTAAGGCATGGGCTTCCAGAAATCCCTTCAAGGAGGCTATTGGAACCTTTTCCAATCAATCCGAGTGCTCCATATTCAATCGGAATTACTGATGTCACATTTTGAAAATTTTCATTTCACTATCCTTGTATTTTGATAGTTGTTTAAAGATCTACAAAGATACATTACAATCTATAAGGACGGTTTTCGTGGTGATTGATGCCGATGTCTGGGCGATAATCTGTGATTGTTCAGTCAGGGTGTATGGTAAAATCCCATAAAAATTTTACAGTTTCTATTTCTGTAAGTCGGCCTGTGTGCTGTTCATACCAGTGTTCTTGCTGTGCCATTCCCGAAAAAGTGCCATATTTTCCTGTGCAGATATTGGCACATTATATCATGCCGAGTTTAATATTCACTGGATGCTGACACTGCACATCCTGTTACAAGATGGTCTATTGTTTCTTGATATTTATCACAAAAGCTGCATTTCGGGTCAACATTATTTTTCGTTATGCGTACTTGGTAATTTCTAGTTAGCAAGCATTGATCCTGTGCAGCATGAATAAAACATTATTATTATTTAGGGAGGGAGAAGCACGTCAAGAAAGTAATTTTAAGTTACACATATACAAAGACATAACTATCATGACAGCGTCTTTGATAAGGTACAGTAGGCACATCCACAACAGCCAAATGATTAAAAGGAAAATAAGTCAAGAAAGATGCAACTCATTTTATAGAAAATTGGCATGAATAATCTTGAAACTTTTCTCGGCGTACCTGCTTTATCAATCCGTCGTTAACATCGAAGACTGCTACCTTATAAGGAAACAGTAAATATTACCATTAACATTAGAGATGTGAACAGATACTATACTTTGATCCCAATAGGAGTACCTGGTAGCGAAGAAATGTGTAACCCTAGTATTATTAGCTGCTCGGCCAATGAATGTTTCCTTATAAGGAAACATCTAATATTAGCATTATCATTAAAGATATGAACAGATACTATACTTTGATCCCAATAGGAGTGCCTGGTAGAGAGGAAATGTGAAACCCTAGTATTATTAGCTGCTCGGCCAATGAATCTTTCCTTATAAGGAAACAGCTAATATTAGCATTATCATTAAAGATGTGAACAGATACTATACTTTGATTCCAATAGGAGTACCTGGTAGAGAGGAAATGTGAAACCCTAGTATTATTAGCGGTTCGGCCAATGAATCTTTCCTTATAAGGAAACAGCTAATATTAGCATTATCATTAAAGATGTGAACAGATACTATACTTTGATCCCAATAGGAGTACCTGGTAGAGAGGAAATGTGAAACCCTAGTATTATTAGCGGTTCGGCCAATGAATCTTTCCTTATAAGGAAACAGCTAATATTAGCATTATCATTAGAGATGTGAACAGATACTATACTTTGATTCCAATAGGAGTACCTGGTAGAGAGGAAATGTGAAACCCTAGTATTATTAGCGGTTCGGCCAATGAATCTTTCCTTATAAGGAAACAGCTAATATTAGCATTATCATTAAAGATGTGAACAGATACTATACTTTGATCCCAAGCCGATTCCCTGGTATTGTAGAAATATATAATTCTGTAACAGTTCTCTCTGTAACCAATTTCTTGCAGTTTCTTTCCTTGTTGCAGATTGTCCAATTCAGATAATGCGCCACTCTGTCAGGTTGTATATTTACTACGTTCTGAAACTGTGCAACCTGATATAAGTTAGTCAATTATTTCTGGATATTTATCACAGAATATATATTTCAATATGTGTCTTGGTAATTTTTAGTTAGTAACAATTAGTCATGCGTGGCAAGAATTAAATCTCCGTGTCCAGCTTTGAACCCTGTACTACCTAACTACTGAAGAGTATGGAGCTTGTTCTTCTTCTTCTTCTTCTTCTTATTATTATTATTATTATTATTATTATTATTATTATTATTATTATTATTATTATTTTCTTTGATTTCTGGCGTTTACATATTTCTTTCCGGGTCCCGCCCAAGGACCTATGGTTAGAAATTGTCACTTTCCACTGACTAAAAAAAAAAAAAAAATTACATAGATAAAACCCTTCGTACAGAGTGGGCTATACTTGCCAGAACAATTTTTTGTATCCCCTTTAGGCATCGACTTCCAGGAATCCCTTCAATTAGTCTACTGCAATCTTTTCCAACCAGTCCTAGGGCTACAACTACAACAGGGATTGTTTGATGTTCCCATATGCCACATTTTTGAGATTTCTATTTCAAGGTCCTTGTATTTTGACAGCTTTTTGAATATCTTCAAAGATACATTGCAGTCGGCAGGGACTGCCATATTAATAAAGAGGCATTTTTTTTTGTTTGTATGCTTAGAGACACAACATATTCCTTAGTACATGAGATCTGCCCAGAGGTACAGCCACTTACATATTGTGCTGACATACTTTTGCTTACTGAACCGACACAATGTTTTTATAACATGATACAACATAATAATAATTATTATTTTCTCATATATATATATATATATATATATATATATATATATATATATATATATATACACTCATGTAACGCGCGAGCTTGCGTTTCGTACGACCGAAAAGTTTTCACTTATAAAAATGATTTTATCATGTATCTCGTGTATCATGCAAGTTCCTTTTTTGAGAGACCAAATTACAATATACTAAACTCTTTTCCTCTATCTCTTTATCTCATCTTCTAGTTAAATAATTTCAAAAAGTAAAAGAGAACGCTAAAAGTATCGTTAGTAACGCTATACTCGTTGTGTATATTTTTACAGTCGCAAAAAGCAAACAAGGAACAGCTAACCATCTTGAAAGCGTAAACAATGGATAAGGTGCATATTCGCCATGTTTGTTTTTATAAGTTGATACTAATATGTGAATATTACATGCATTATTATTGGATACAGTTAAAAAAATATCAGTTGTATCAACAACATGTTTATTTTAAATGCAGCTGTAATTTTGACTATAGTAAATAGATATATTTTGCTCAAATGGCGGAGACAGGGCTAGCAATACATAAGCTAATTCTATATCTTGTGTATAAAGGGACCTTCTTAAAATTAGCTTCAAAATGTGGTCTTCACAAGTCGTATAATATGCGAGTATATATATATATATATATATATATATATATATATATATATATGTATATCACATCCCATTTCTAGCAAACAAAACTGTCAAAATGACCAAGGAGGTTCTTCTTAAAGTCAGGAATCTCCCATTTGCCATCTTCTATATTAAAACAACTTGAATGAGGCCGTTTGATCAACAGAAGAACTGACCAGAATTAAAGATAAAAAAAAAATGAAAAATGCAGATAAAGTTCACTTTCTTCAGAAGCAATCATTCACTCCTGTAGTTCACTGCTACTAACAAGCAGAGATTATCTCCTGATGATGGCCATGATGGCCGAAACTTCTCGAAAAACCTAATTGAACTAATGAAGCAAAAAAATATTACTATGGAACCCAGAGTGTCTGAAAATATAATTTTTTTATATCCTTTATTGTTCAACCACCCTATATATATATATATATATATATATATATATATATATATATATATATATATATATATATATATATATACGAGAAGAATCACTCATTTTGAGTAATATCAATGCCGTCTATTCTTATTAATTATTATTTGTTTAGACTACTTTTCAGATCATTAATTTTAGATTCCATATATACGGTGTTATTTCTTTCATTCTATTACATCTCTTGCTACTGTTTCTGTATTCTTCATTGTCTGTTTGTTTGACCAATTCTTTCTTTCTTTTCCAGCATTTTTTACTACGTCTTTCAAATTTTTCTTTGTTTCTTTCGCCACAATTTCTATAATTCAGCTATTTTATTTGGTGATTTGTTTGTTTCTTTTCTTTTTCGTATTTTGCTCTTTCTTTCTTTATTTCTTTCTTTCTTACACTTTCCTTCACATGTTATTATTTTCTTTCTTTCTTTCTTTCTTTGTTCGACCTATTTTTACCTCCTTCATCTTTCTTTCTATAATTTACTTGTTTCTTATTTTTCTTTATTTCTTTCTTTCTTTCTTTCTTATTCTTTTCTTTCTTCTTTCCTTATTTTCTTTCTTTGTTTCTTTTTTTCTTTCTTCTTCTTTCTTATTTTCTTTCTTTCTTCTTTCCTTTCTTTCTTCCTTTCTTGTTTGTTTCTTTCTTTCTTTGAGCTTTTTGCCTTCATCATATCTCTATTTTGTTCTTTCTTTCTACAGTTATATTTGCTTTTTCTTTCTTTCTTCGACCTATTTTTACCACCTACATCTTTCTTTCTATGAATTACTTGTTTCTTGTTTTTCTTTATTTCTTCCTTTCTTTTTTCTTTCTTTCTTTCTTTCTTTCTTTCTTATTCTTTTCTTTCTTCTTTCCTTATTTTCTTTCTTTGTTTCTTTTTTCTTTCCTCTTCTTTCTTATTTTCTTTCTTTCTTCTTTCCTTTCTTCCTTCCTTTCTTGTTTGTTTCTTTCTTTCTTTGAACTTTTTGCCTTCATCATATCTCTATTTTGTTCTTTCTTTCTACAGTTATATTTGCTTTTTCTTTCTTTCTTCGACCTATTTTTACCGCCTACATCTTTCTTTCTATGAATTACTTGTTTCTTGTTTTTCTTTATTTCTTCCTTTCTTTTTTCTTTCTTTCTTTCTTTCTTTCTTTCTTTCTTTCTTTCTTTCTTATTCTTTTCTTTTTTCTTTCCTTACTTTCTTTCTTCATTTCTTTTATTCTTTCTTTCTTCTTTCCTTATTTTCTTTCTTCTTTCCTTTATCCTTCCTTCCTTTCTTGTTTGTTTCTTTCTTTCTTTGATCTTTTTTGCCTTCGACATATCTCTATTTTGTTCTTTCTTTCTACAGTTATATTTGCTTTTTCTTTCTTTCTTTCTTTCTTTCTTTCTTTCTTTCGATAAATATTTTCCTTTGACTTTCTTCCTTCTTTCTCCTTTTTCTTCATAAATTTTCTTTCATTCTCAACTTTATTTACTTTTTACTTATTTTTACTTTGTTTCTTTTTACCCTCTCGCTCTCTTCTTTCGATTTCTCTATTTCTTTCATCCTCTTTCTTTTTTTTATCCCTTTTCTATTACATATAATCATCTATATTCTTACCTCCTCTCTTTCAGGTATTCATTCCCGCTTCCTTTCCAGAAAACACCGGGGTAAACGTTACAAATAAGTAAATAGCAAGATAGAATCAAACAAAATTAAATATGAAGTAGTAATTGAATCCCCACCAGTAAAATAAACCAATCGCGCTTCAAACGACCAGCCAGACATTCTATTGACGTTTTCCCAGGATGAATAATTTACATAAACATTGAAAGGAATTGATGGGGAAATGTTTTAAAAATACAAACCTTAAACAATGGAAAAAATGAGGATAAATAAGAAAAAAGAAAACATCTAATGCGTAAATCAAAGAAACAACGGTCGACAGGCGGCGCTGATTATTCTGTAGTTCTTTCGGTAGCCATTTTGAATATTTCGAACTGTTTGTATGAATAAACGTTCAGTTATCTACAAATATATTGTGTATAATGTGTTAAATATGTCCAATGCTCTGCTTCTCTTACAATAGCTCTCTGCCGCTCTCAGTCTGGCTTTCTATCACCAGCTTACACTATTTCTTTCTCACTTTCTCAACGTCTATATATGAGAATACCTTTTTTATGTATGCTCATATAGTTCCATCAATTTTGGATGATATTAGTTAATGATAGATTGTTTAGACTTTATATTGCTTGCAACGTAAATTTATCCCTCAACAAATATATTTCTTATAATTTCCATTTAACCGCTTCCCTTGAGTGTATATATATATATATATATATATATATATATATATATATATATATATATATATATATGGTTGGATAGATGTGAGCTTGTGACCCTGGGTTTCACGCTTTAGCGATCGTCAGACAAACTGATTAATTTTTTTAAAAAATTTGGTTTTATGTAGATTTCGTGTATTGGTGTTATTGTGGAAGTGGTGGGGGAAACTTCGTCGTTTTTTTCATCGTACTGACGCAAACATCGATGTATGCAGACACATATACATACTTGGTCGTTCGTCGGGACTCATACATATATAAACATATGTGGGCAGTTTCGGATATGACATATGTATGTATACGGGTGGTGTTGTGTCTATACATACGCATTTGTATGTTGAAATTTAAAGATTGGAAGTGTGGCGGTAATGTCTCGTGAATGTCTCTGAATGTATACATGTCATTTTTTTTTTTTTTTCCGGTGAATAATATTTCCTCGCATGTATGTATATACGTGTGGTGGAGTTTGTGTGAAACTATGAAAGGTAAAAATTGTTATTATTTATATTTATTTTTAAATTTTGAAAAAAATGACGGTTTATTTGTTTTATTTAAACCTGGTTAATATATATATATATATATATATATATATATATATATATATATATATATATATGTGTGTGTGTGTGTGTGTGTGTGTGTGTGTGTGTGTGTGTGTGTGTGTGTATATACTTGGATATTACATCGAAAGCATGTCAAAAATATGTAATATCCTAAAATAAATAATATTGCTCTACTTTGTATTGAACTCTCTTTTAAATTGAATTCATCTTACCTGTATATATATATATATATATATATATATATATATATATATTATGACATTAAAAAAACTGATCCGACGTGCAACTTTCGAATAATAACTGTGACATTCCTGTATTTATTGAACAATTTAGTTCATGCCACATCGACTGAAAAACCTACCAGTACAAAAGAATTCTACTATTACCATATTAGTACAAAAACGCACAATCTTAAAATTTAAAAATTCAACCTCAGTGTTGCGACCGCACGCTCCCAAAAATTTTCTTACAATTAACAATAACACATTTCTAAAAACATATTTCGGATTACATCTATATTTTCGTTGTCCTGTTATTACCGCGAAGTAAAAAGCAAAAATAAATCTATTTACATACCTGAAGATGTTTGTAGGAACAGATGAAAGCTTGTAAAAAAATAAAAAAAAGACCTTATGCAACTGGAATTTATAAACAGGGATCATAACATTCATCTACAGGTTCGGGGTTAATGTAATTTATTAAATTTGTTTGCGAGATTTATTCTCGCCATTTATATCATTAACTTCTATACTTGTTTTTTGTATGAATGATTCATGTAATATATATATATATATATATATATATATATATATATATATATATATATATATATATATATATATATATATGTGTGTGTGTGTGTGTGTGTGTGCGTGTGTGTGTGTGTGTCTTTTTACCAATAATATCTGTATCAGACACGGAGGAATAAAAACGTGTTTATACGTCGATTTTAACTATTTTTATGCCCTTCTGAAGTTGGAACGTTTCCAATTGTCAACTGATACGTGTGATAGAGGTGTGAACCTCCACTAGGGTACTTCAAGGTACCTCAGATTCTTAGTTATATATAGTTACATCTTAGCTACTATATTAAAAACAAATGAAACTTTTGTCCCAAAATAATTGCAGGGTTTAATGGAAAATAATAAAATTTCGTCTATATTTCCGAGATAAGATATTTCCAATATAGTTTTGTAATGAAATTACCAACCAGCAATATTTTTTTTAATTACCAGAAATACATTTTATCATCTACAAACTATATATAAAAAAATGTTTACCTTGAAATGTAAATTTATATTCAAAATATATCCAACTGAAGCCATACAATTGCGTATATTTAGATTTCGGCATTAAATAACCCATACAGGTGTTGCTATGCCGCTAAACAAAATCAACCAACCAACAATACATATTTAAAGCAAAATGACCATAATTATATTTTATCTGTAACTGAAGACATATAATTGCGTTCAAAATATATTTAGTTTAAGCGATAAAATTGTGTTCAAAATATTTAAATTTCGGCATTAAATAGCCCATACAGGTGTCGATATGCCACTAAACAAAATCAACAAACCAACAATACATATGTAAAGCAAAACGACTAAAAATACATCTCATTTGTAACTGATGGTATATAACTGTCTTCAAAATATATTTAGTTGAAGCCATATAATTATGTTCAAAATTTAGATTTGGGCATTAAATAACCCATAGAGGTGTTGATATGCCACTAAACAAAACAATCCAAAATTGTTCGCGCGTGCGTAGGCAAAAGCTAAAGGAAATGTCGCCTGTCGACTCGTTAAATCAGTAGGACAAACGGTGACATTATTAATCAATGAATTTAATTCTCTCTATAACGAAAATGTCTCTTGAAACCACTTGCAATGATTATTGAAGACGATGCAAACTAAGTAAATTTTTTTAGACAGACTCGCATTCTCGTGGATTTATTGCTTTGTTTTCACCTGTCTCTCTTGCCATCAATTTATCCTGTTGTTATCAGATTTTCCAAAACATTTTTGTTCATTATGTGCCCTAGGTTTTACAACTGTCTCTTTTTGCCACTAATCTAAGTTTCTATTTTGTATCTGTTTTCTCTAGAACTTCGGCTGATGTTATCCTCAGCATCCTTCTGTATTACAAGATCTCTGTTGCTTTAAATATCTTGAGGAGATCGTTCATCACTTATTGCCATATTGGTGGACAGATATCTTGAAACAGCAAGAGATTTTTCCATTTATTAATACTCTGCTTAACTTATGGAATGCCTCTGTGGCAATTCCAGTGCCTGTTCAGATTATGGTATCACATATTCTGCCCGCTTTTAAAATACTTCTTATATATTTAAATTGGTTTCCTTCTTTCTTTTTGGTTTCTCCGATTCGAAACTCGGAGTTGATCTTTTTCCTAACAACTGTGCTTTCACTCCTCTTATACTTTATTTTTTGTATATCTTCTTGATTTCCTTCATTCCCTTCTGTAGGAATTTTGGGAGTTTTCTTTCCAGGTCTGCTATGAACAATATATCATCTGCATATCTTATGTTGCTATTTTGGCTGGCAATAATGAATCTTATTAGGACTTCTAATTCTCTTAGAATCGCTTCGGTGTTCAGGTTGAATAAGTCTAGCAAGAATACACGCCCTTTCTATTTTTGTATATCTACTGAACTCATTTTCTATCCGTATGCAGGCGGTTTGCAACCAGTATAGGTTCTTGATTATTCTAATATCCTTCCCAAATGTGCCAATGTCATTGAACAGTTCCAACAGATCTTTTTGGCGTACTTTATCGAACGCCTTGGCGTAACTTACACCAGTGTGCAAATTAATTGAAACAAAACAAATAATTCCGTCATTATTTACACTTTTTTCGTATTATTCCAAAGAAACATTACCCAGGGCACAAGTTAGTACTTCGTATGTCTATTCCACGAAGTCGTTCCTTGCAGACTGACCGCAGATTCTTGATTAGATTTAAATCAGGAGAGTTTCCGGGCCAATCTATAGTACTTTGATTTGCTCACTGGTAAGTGTGTTCCTGCAGCGTTACAATTTTCATACGCTTCCTTGGAGTAACGTCCATCGCAGACAACGGCAGTAGGACAACTAATCAACAGCCGAGACAATAGTATCTTTGCGTCTTAAAAATCTGATACAATCAAGGATGATGCAATATTTTCATTTCATCATACACCCCGAAAAATAGATTCATATTACTGCACACCACTGCAACCGATTACACCCTGTCACTCCAGTGGGTCTAAAACTAACTGCATGTCGAAAGAAAGGAACCTAAAGCAGGTATTTCTATTAATTTGTACTCAGGTGTACATGTCTTCTGCATTTAAATTGGCCTTTTCGATATTTTGAGCATAAATAATAACCTGTAGGCGGTTGGTGTCAAGAGTTATGGCATTGCTTTGTCCGTTCACTCTCTGGTAATGACTGCTCAGCTCTTGCGTTGTCGTACTCGCTTGCGTCCGCCTTCAAAAGTCCGTTGCATGCTTGTCATTCAGAGGCTGTTATGCCGTGTGTCTCCACACCCCCATTTCTGCTCCCAATAGGGAGATGGCTAGGTGCAATCACAAACATTTGTTCTTGAAAGCCTGTTTGAGCGAGGAGTGTCCAAGTTTCATGTACATACCGTGTGTAACAGCAGAATTGTTCAAATCGTGTAACAGCATACTCTTCCATCGCCTAAAATGTTTAATATCTAAAACACCACTAAAGTAACTGAATTTCTTTTTCCACGTTTTCAGTTAAGACGTTTAGCTATCTTCATACCATTTGTCGGAAGAATCACTGAAAAAACCCTTTGAGTTATTCAGCTAAAAAGAGAGCAAGTTAAAATTGTTTTGTATCAGACCAACTGTCTTCACTAATGAGCAATGCTGAGAGGAAAAAGATAATTTAAGTCTTCAATAATGATGACAACAGAGGAAAACATGATCAGGAGATCACAACATGAAGAGGGATCATCATTTCAACTTAGAGCTAAAGAGATCAATTAGAAAAGATCCAACTTAATTCATTAGACTTTTGGCACGTGAGAGAGGAGATTCACCTATGACTATAAAGAGCAATTAAAAAAGACTTGAAAATGAAATTTTACGTGAAACGTGTGAAACAATTTGTTATTCCAGGAAAGAAAGTTAGAAGGTTAGATAGGGCGAATATCAACTTCAATATATATATTTATATATATATATTATATGGTGAGCATGTCATTTTCGCTTATGATCGATGTCATCACGATTCTTTTGTTAAGTTTATAGAGAAATTATATATTCTTATGGCTCAAGGTAAAGTCCAATAGTTTTATAAAAATCTCGGAGAATTCTAGTAAGATATCTTTAACCATTTCTAAGATACAACCTTTGAATACTTAATCTAACAATTGGACAATTTTGCTGTTACACGATTTGGACATTTTTGTTATTACATCTGGTAGATGAGAATAGATACGAGGAGATTTGTAGAATGTGAACTTGGTTTCGAATCAGAAATTACTCTCCCATATTCTTTCTAGTCTCTGGCGATCCATGTCCGGATTTATGTGTTGCAGGTACCAAATTCTGACAGAATTATTCAGTAACACAATTATTAACAAATCAATCAAATCTAACGTAAGCATAATAAAATATTGTTGAATTTTGGAGAGATTATAAAAAGGTAATTGTTTTAAAACAGAATATATATATTTTTTTTACATTTGTCATGGTTCTATCCGTTTTACATGAGTGTTTTTGCAAGATTTTTTTTTATATTGATTACCTTCGTGTCTACCTCTGATTGAATGTCCACTGTGTCTCCGCAGAATGTTTTCTTTATTTTCTAGATATTCTTTTTAGTTTCATTGTATTTGTGTCTCTTTGATTGAATATCTGATTTCTCTATCCATTATATATATATATATATATATATATATATATATATATATATGTGTGTGTGTGTGTGTGTGTGTATGTATGTATGTATGTATATGAATGTCTTTATGTGCATCCCTTTTTAATATATTTCTTGTGGGTATTTCTTTTCCTCTATTGATTGCCTTTGTGTCGATCACGCCTTCAAGGTCCGTCTTATAAGTAAGTCGACGTTTTTTGGTTTTTATGCCTAGAAAAATTTTCCACGCTAGAATATTTTCTTTACGCTTTTCAGACACAGTCTTCAGATATTCCACAATAAATAATTGCAAATCTAATATATTCGTTTCCTGGAAGAGTATACTCTTAGAAATAATGATAATGATAATTCTTCATGTATGAAATATGACGAACTTTTACAAGCAATTATTCTAGAATTCCTGGATCTTTTTATCTACCTCAACTGGGAGTGTCTATATCTCACCCGTAGATGAGGATGGATTCGATCAGATTATTTGTAGAAATTGATCTTGAATCAGAATTTTTCTCTTCCATATTCTTTTCAGTCTAACCATCGTTGATGTTGCTGTGGCGATCCGTGTGAGGATTTATTTTAAAGTTTCAGATGATTCTTCTATGATGAACACCAGAAAAACTTTTTTTAAGCTTAGTATATTTGATGATTGTAGCTTCTTTTCTTTTTCTTAATATGGATTTTAAAGCCGACTGTTTAATGTTACCATAAGGTACGGTCTAAAAGCGTTGCACTGTCACTGTCAGGTAGTGACGATCACCATATTACTACTTCCCATGCAATAAAATTTGTAAGCTCATTTTTTTTTAATATAACAATAAACTTTAGAAAAAAATTTAGTTTTCTTTTTATGTTCCAGCAAATTCCACAATGATCAATAAACGTAGTGTCTTCTGAATACCCCCCCCCCACAAAAAAAAAACAAAAACAAACTGAGGCTATCAATTTTCCTGTAGTTAAATGACCTTGGTCTTCTTTGAAACGGATGTGTAGACATGTTTCCAGGGCATGGATTGCTTGGGGCTCAAAATGATGATATCAACACTGATCCTGGATTACGAAACGTTCACCGAAACCATTCTGATCTGTTTGAAAACTGTCAGATTTTCGGGTGATGTGATCAGCCCGTGCGCTTTTGATCAGGTATTAGAGGACGAGGGGATAAATCAGTGGGTGTGATCAAACACTTCATCGCGACAGTCATATACAGACATCATTGAAACCAAAAACTTGTGTCCTGGAGCATTGTCCTGAAGAAAAATGACCACTTTTGTTAGTTTTCCTGGATGTTTGGTCTTGAAAGCATTTAGTAACTGCTTCAGAATATTGGCATGTTATTCTTCATTCAAGTAATAGCCATTTTTAAGATAGTCAATGAACAGAATGTCTTTAGAATACTAAAGAATTTTCTGACTTCACTGCAGATAAAAAGACCATGATTTTTTTTTTTTAGCAGGTGAGAAGTACAAGCAAAGAAAGTTCTAGCATAGAATTTACGGTTACATCTAGCTAGCTCAGCTTTAATTTGATGAGAATATAGAATAGACACATAGAGGCAAGGTTACGGTGGTGAGAAATTGACTGCAGCCGAGCAGCCAGATAAAGACCAATAATATTGCTGATTCTAATTTGGATTTTATAAAGGAGTTCATGTTAAATAGATTTATTTAGGAAAGATGCTAGAATAATGCATAACGATTGGTAGTCGGCTGAAATGTGCATTTGACCAAAATATTCAAAGAAGTATTATGTTTCAAAATATCTCGCTGCTGATCACAGAATTCTTCTTTTCGGTCCTTGTATTCTAGTAGTGAAGCTGTTTTCATATTGTTGCTCAAACAGAGTAATCAATAGAGATTCTAGTTCCCAGATAAAGTGATAGATGTCGCTAAATCAGCAGATTAATGAATAAATCAGCCATTAATGAATACAAAAATTTGTTTTTTGGAGCATTGTCCTGAAGAAAAAAGACAACTTTCGTCAGTTTCCTTGCATGTTTGGGTTCGATAGCATTTAGTAGCTGCTTCAGAATTTTGGGATATTACTCTCCTTTGATGAAATTGACATTTTGAAGATAGTCTACGAAGAAAATGCCTTTTGAATAACAAAGAAATACAGGACATTAACATCCCTCCAGATAAAACGACCATGATCTTTTTTTTTTTGGAGCAGGTGAGGTGGGGTGTTTCCACCGCATGGATTGTCTCTTGTTCAAAATGATGAAACCAACACTGATCCTCACTTAAGAAACATCTAAGGAAACCAGCTGGATCTGCCTCAAAAAATGTCAGACTGGTACACTTTGGATCAAGTTTCATAAATCATGCCTCACACAAAGCAGAAACCTTCGTTCATTGTGCAGAATATTCAAAATTTTCTCAGGGAAAATGCTAATATCACTGGCTATTTCTTTTTTATAGTCAATCGACTGTCATCCATTACCATGAGATGAAGACAATCAATGCTCTGCTTGGTGGGGATAATCGCAGAACGTCCAGACCTTGAGTCGCCTTCAGGACTCTCCCTCCATCTCTTAAATTCAGCTTCCCTCTTTTGAACTGTTGATTAAATAGTAATGCCGCTTCCTAATGCGTCATGCCAGCAAGAATGTCATTGGGTGGGGGTTACACATTTTTGTTTGTAGGTTGTAGATAACACCACGATGCCAGATTTTTATTCATTTTCAAGAGATGACTCTCCAATTTGCATTTGACTTCCTCTTGGAACTATCAAATGTCGGTTTACCTCGACAGGAACAATGCAGTTAATAAGAAGATTTAAAATTAAGGTATTAAAGATATCTCAGCTCTATCCTCACTCCTACATCGTCAGCCTATGAATCTTATTAATTAAAAGAGTTAAAATGTATGTATGCATAATTTCACGTTTCTAGTATCACTCCTTCATATTCAGCCTATAAAGTTTCACTCATTCCTTAAGAGAAACAATAAAGTTCTGTAGGTGTTATATTCCTGCTATCAACAATCTGTTAAATTTGTAGCCGTCACTAATCAATTCTGGTAGGATTTCTAATTATCTCAGTATCGCCTCACAGTATAGGTTGAATAAGTTCGTTGAAAAAAGACATGCTTGTCATACACGTTTCAAGAGAAATTATTACGTATTAGTCTTGCATTGTTATTTGAACAGTCAGATGCCTGGACACACACAATGTAGTTATTAATAAAATTTGAAATTAATACATGCAATGTTTCACAGCTCTAGCAGCACATCTTTATAGTCAGCCTATGAAGTTTTCAGCCAACCCTTGTATACTTAACGTTGCAGAAATATTGTAGCGTCCTTATTTTGTTGAGTGGGTAGCTTACACTTCATCTTATTATATTTTATTCTATTTTTTTCCTTTGCCTTGTTTCTTCTTTATTCTGGGTTCCCTCGCAATAGTCGGTCTTAGTTCCCGTATGATGAAAACCTTAATTTCCGCACAGTACACCGTCCACTTCCGATTCGATGATCCTTCATGTCTTTTTTTCCTGTTTTCTTACTGCATTCGATACTTCCTGTTTATCGAATCATGGCGTCCATTGGTGAACCTTGGCAGTTTTTTTTTCACGCGCCACACATCGTTATTTTGAAAAGCGAGATAAACACCGAATATATTCAAGTATACATTTCTTGTGGAAAGCATGTGATGCATCG
>OZ010613.1:9154034-9209034 GCA_963932145.1 Acanthosepion lycidas | reverse complement strand
AGAAAAATCTCAATAAAGTTTTCTTTATTGGAATTGTGTTCGAAGATTCTCTTCTCTTCCTTTGCTTCTTCTTTTCTTCTTCAGATTATTATTATTATTATTATTATTATTATTATTATTATTATTATTATTCTTTACCTTTCCTTCCCCTTTTCTTTATCTTCTAATTATAATTCTTTTCTTTTTTCCTTCTTTTTTTTCATTTTTCTTCTTCTGTTCCTTCTTCGTTTACTTATTATAATTATTTTTTCCTCTTCCTTCACCGGCTTCTTTCTTTCCTTTTCTTGCTTTTTATTATTATTTTTTTATTATTGTTATTATATTCCCTTTCTCTTTTCTTCTTGTTTTCCCTTTTTCTTCTTCTTGATATTATTATTATTATTATCCTTTTTCTTTTTATTCTCATTATTCTTTTTCTTTTGCTTCTTCATTTCCTTCTTCTACTTCTTTTCCATTTTCTTCTTCTTCTACATTTTATTATTACGGTTTTTCCTTCTTCTTCTGTTCTATTTCTTTTTCATCATCTCCTCTTTTTCTTTTTTCTTCTTTTTGTTCTTCTCCTCGTCTTCCATTCCATTTGCTTCTTCTTATTATAATACTTTTCTTTTTCCTTCTCCGTCATTTCCTTTTTCTTCTTCCTTCTTTTTTCCACTGATTCTTTTACTTTTCCTTCTTCATCATCTTATTTTAATTACTTTCCTTTTTCAGCACCATTCGTAGCAGTAGATCTAGTAATACTAGTTGTAGTGACACCTAATCATTGATAGTCATTGAATAGTATCTGTTATTTAGTTTTGTATGATAACAATATCTAAAACCACAGTGGAACTTCCTATGCACAATTCTATTTCCATTCACGCCCGAAGTGTCTTTTGCCACCCTCATATATATATATATATATATATATATATATATATATGATTGAAAAAATACAAAAATGATGTCTGTTTATTTTTATCATAATCCTATCATACAGCCGAATATTTTTTTGTGTATTATAATTGCTTTAATTGTCATATACGGAAAAATATCCGTGAATATCAAGGATTATGATAAAAATAATCAGACAGATGGCTTGTAATTTATTCAGTCAGACATGCCTAAAAGAGAATTGCTGCTTAAATACACACACAGACACACACACACACACACACACATATATATATATATATATATATATATATATATATATATATATATATATATATATATATATTTGCGAAATGGTAAGGCAGAAAAAATCTTGTTAGATATGTATATTTTGACAATTGAGAAAGATATGCGTTCAAAACACTAGTTGGGCTTCGTGTGGCCGAGTTACCGGAGGGCGTTTAATGTTTCTAATAAAATTGCCCGAATATTCAGGCCGACAGATGTAAATAAACAAATATACTTTTTAATAAATAAATAGTAATAGATCATCTACTCAAATATGAATATCCATTAAAAATAACGTTTAAACATATATATTAACAATATGTCACATCTCATCTACTTCATTACACACACACATATATATATATATATATATATATATATATATATATATATATATATATATATATATATTCGCATGTTTCGTTTTAAGACATAGCAATCTCAAAAAGCCCTCGTTTTGTGGATGCACTCATACATCCACATCTGTTTATATATTAACAAAAATCACTCCGGCAGGTCATTTGTGTGAATAAGAAAGAACGTTTGGCCTAAAAGCGGAGGAATGGCCGTTACAAACTGGTTTCAGAGACCTATCTTTTAGAAAGGACTTGATAATTGGGAAGTCTGTTGTGATTCTATATCTAATGATCTCGAGTGCTACTTCCCGGCTATATAGTATGAGCCATTGCTGATGGAAGTATATTTACCAAGTCAAATAAAAATAAGGTGGCCAAGAAGCCAAAAATCAACAAGAAATTACATTTTCTGGAAATAACCAAAATATAGATATGAACGTTAAAACCAAAAGCAGCGATAAACAACCTAAAAAGATGGTAAGTGAAAATGGTAGTAAAGACAGTTCTGTAATCGTGGAATTGCCCTTAGAAATCCCTTTCCGAAATGTATGGTACACATTGCAGATGTCTTGGAGCACTCATACCTCCACATCTGTTTATATATTCACAAAAGATCACCCCAGCAGATCATTTATGTGAAGAAGAAATAGCGTTTGACCTAGAAGCGGGGGAAATATAGAGATATTATATCATTATATATTATAGATATATATAAAAATATTACTAGAACCAAAAGTTACAGACATCTGATTAAAAAATATAGATTTCTGGTGAACCCAGAATAATTGCAGAAAAGTGAAACAAGAATTGTGTTGATATTCGTGGTGGACAAGCGTTTGGGCAAGATTAGTCGCTTCTCGAAGGTCACCGTCATTATAGCATTGCACCCCCCACCCGAAGTTTAAGCCTCAAAGAATAATAAAGAGCAAAGATTTTTCATGTGGGACATACTGTTGCCATCGCCGGTATGTCGTGAGCTAATAACTAAGGGTTTAATCATCCGGACATCTTTGTATATATATATATATGCAAAATAAATATTGAGAAGGATTAAGGACAGCGAGGAATACGTTTGAGCGAGCCACCTGTGAAGTTCAAAGACAAAGGCGCAGCAGAGAGAAATGTTAAACTGATTAATACAGACCTATTACTAGAAGCCCTCACCCAGATAATCCACCTGTATTGACAAATATATTTTGCAATGTTGCCATTGTATCGGCGTTCCTCCCCACCCATATATTTATTTATTATTATTATTATTATTATTATTATTATTATGTTTTTTTTTTGTTTTGGTTAGCTTGATGTATTATCTCCTGGTAGGGTTTAGCGTCTCGTTTTCTTTTAGACAGAGGCGATATTTAATGTTATTAGGTTGGTGCAAAAATAATGACGTAATAATGTCGTTTTTTGACGTTACAAAATACGTTAAAAAACGAGATTATTACGTCATTATTTTTGCACCAACATAATAGTATTCGCTTTGTCTGTTTTTCGTAAAAAATTATTGATGTCCAGGTAGATCCTCGTATGATATTTTGCAGAGAAATGTGTAGAGCCTAGACGAAAATAGATGAGGTTTTATTATTTTAATATCACTATCCTTTTGTTTGCCATTTTCTTTTTTATTCTCGTTGTTTAAGAATCTGAATATTCATCACAGAAATCTGGCAGTGTTTACTGGACATGTGCGAGATTCTATATTTTTTATCTTAATGTCTTGAGGCAATATCTGGAAACCAAACGACAGCACGTCCCCAATCTTTCTCACTCTCTATGGAATACTTTGGTTAACTTCAATACTGTCCTCGTCAAGATTGTATCAGTCTCATCACTTTTTTTTTAAATCTCTTTGGAAATAGCTTTGAAAGTCTTCCAGCATTGCAAAGAATATAAACGAAACTAGCTCTATAAAGTACTTCCATATTACCGTTACGGAATTACTGTCTACTCCAAATCACTACAGTATCTGTTATTAGAGGCTAACACAGAGCACACCTACTCAGCTACGCTATCGATACAAATAATGTCTTACAAAGGATTTAAAAGATGGTAATTTTCAAGAGCATGGCCGATGCTAACCACCAGCACAGGGAATATCTGGGGCTTCTTCGTTTAACCTTTAGTACTAGCATAACGTGAGTAACCTACAGATGCCAGATTACTTATAACTATATAGGAATGGACGAGTTGAAAAAGAGCAGTCCAGTCCAGTATTAAAAGGATTATTTGTAAATCTATGTAATCTACACTGGTTCCACTGGTAATGTATTTATAAATTATAAATAAATATATAAATTTATAATTATAAAAATAATATTTTATTTATAAATTATAAATAAATACATAAATTTATAATTATAAAAATAATATTTTATTTATAAATTAAAAATAAATATATTGATTTAATTATAAATCAATATATTTATTTATAATTTATAAATAAGATTTTATTTATAAATTATAAATCAATATATTGATTTATAATTATAAAAATAAGATTTTATTTATAAATTATAAATTAATATATTGATTTATAATTATAAAAATAATATTTTATTTATGAATTATAAATAAATATATTGATTTATAATTATAAAAATAATGTTTTATTTATAAATTATAAATAAATATATTGATTTTTAATTATAAAAATAAGATTTTATTTATGAATTATAAATAAATATATTGATTTATAATTATAAAAATAAGATTTTATTTATAAATTATAAATAAATATATTGATTTATAATTATAAAAATAATATTTTATTTATGAATTATAAATAAATATATTGATTTATAATTATAAAAATAATGTTTTATTTATAAATTATAAATAAATATATTGATTTATAATTATAAAAATAAGATTTTATTTATAAATTATAAATAAATATATTGATTTATAATTATAAAAATAAGATTTTATTTATAAATTATAAATAAATATATTGATTTAGAATTATAAAAATAAGATTTTATTTATAAATTATAAATCAATATGTAAATTTATAATTATAAAATTAATACGTTTTTTTTTAAATAAATTATCTAAATAGTTATGAAGCGTAACATTTTCTTTTTTAATTTCAGTATTTCCCGAAAATACGCATTATATATCAACAGATTTTTGTGATATCAACGAACACTCATTGCCACTTTTGTTATGACAATCGATAAATGTTGTCACTTTCGTAATGCTCCTTGTGGTAGAGACTTTGTAATCTCAGATACAACTATATTGTTGAATAATGCTAGAGTCAGATGACTTCGAATAATCTCGCACTAATATTACTTACTCGACACTACTCACTAGGAATAGTAATACGTATAGAAAAATAGTATAGTGCATAGAGTAGAGAACAGCGATTCAAATAATAATAATAGAGGATAGACTAGAAATGTGGATCGTTACTCGTCAGCTACTTCCTACATATATACTTTTCCTATATGGACCCGTGATCTACTTAATTCAATAAAGTGATCTCCTTTGTTTGCTCACTGGCGATCTATGTTGAAACTCAAGTGTCGGCAGCGGCACTTTATTCTTATATAACACAGGAAAGATTAAATAAATATATAATTTATTAATTTCTGTTGCCATTATTTACTTGTTGATGATGTCTTTTATCGTTATTTCCCCGGACTTCATCAGGTGTATCTTTGATAGACTTCTAGCATTACAAAGAATATCGATGAAGCCAGCTGTGTAAAATGTTTTAAATTCGCGTCACGTGGTACCAGTTATTTGGAGCTAACACAGAACACACCTACTCAGCTATGCTAGCGATAAAAATGATGTCTTACACAAGAATATTTAACTTGGTACTTTAGAAGAGCATGGCTGATGCTAACCTCTACGAGAGCAGATATTTGCTCCTTTTTCGTCTAACATTTACTACTGGCTTGAAGTAGAAAGATTTTATTGAGACACTTGCTACGTTTATTTCTAGAAAAGTTATTTCATTGTGCTACGCCAGAATCCACCTCGTACATTTATAAAGCCACCATTTGTCCTTTAGCATCCCGCTACCGCTTTCTTATCAATGTTGAATTTTGTACAAATCTGTGCAAAAAGTGGATCAGAGAACCTACTCAGCTTAGTAAATATTTTCAAGAAAAATTTACCATTAATTGATCAATAAACCCACAAGTGGGTGTTGCAATCCACCACGGACAAATATGTTTCCAGCGCGTGACCAAGCCAAGTTTTCCCGCCAATTTGCTGTGAGTCTGTCACGTGATTACATTATCTATAAATAGCAGACACGAGTTCGCTCATTCTCTCTTTTCTTTCTTCTTGTTGCAAGATGTAGTCCCATAATGATTCTCGTCTCGACCATGGGTGGTCAGACGTTAAAAGCATATTCACGCATGCACGTACGTACGAACTTGTCTAAACTACATTACAAACATACAGAACATTACCAAACAAGCAACAAGAACTTTTCTCTTTTTTGAGTTCAAATAAAATATTCACAGTCTAAGGGACATAACACCCACAGATCTTTAACTTCTAAGCCTGCACATCAGTATACACAAATAAATACAAATGTTATGTTTTTAAATCATTTTTTTCCTTCTTGTATTTCATGTTTTGTGGTATTTTACGCCAAATCTAAATTGTGGTCTTGTTATTCACGCAGCCGTAAACATAACATACGACAACAGTCCGTGCATTGAATATTACTAATATATCTTTTCTTGTGCCCCGGCTATATATCTTGAGATCCTTGAAAATACCCACTGAAGGTTCTGTAATATTATCGATAATGGTATCTCGGCTCCACTCACTTTCCTACTACCGTAACGTATCGTTTCTGTAAATATGCTCAGGGCAGTTATTGTAACGAACTGTTCTCACTTGTATCTCATGAACTGAAGTGTACTACTGGAATAGCTATTAGGTCTCATCGTCTTAATGTTGAAATAGATAGACAGAAATGTAAGTTCTATTCAAATGGTTTATTTTCTCGCAATTAACTGCTTGTGGGACTCTCTACCGATTTCTTGCTTCTCTATCACTTTCAAATTTCCAAAAATTAAATTCAAAATCAATTGCCATCATCTGTCTTCCAGAACCCTGTTCTTTTATTGTCTTTCTCGCCACTGAAGCCTCCTCATTCTCTTCAAGTTCCCAGTGTATAAAAGTGTATATAACACCATAATACTACTGGATACAAATGATGAGACAAAATGTTTTATATTTTCATTGTTTATTGTAAATCGCACTAAAACTAATTCACTGTATAACATATTACATCATAATAAAGCTAAATTGTTCAGTATAACTTCCCTTTGAAATAAATGAAGGTCCTATTTGATGGCAGGAGGCAAGAAGGAGTAATGAATAGCGGCTAGGACTGAGGAATCGGAGAGCCGAGTCCGATTTCCAGTCGAATCCATTACTTACGTGTTAATACAGCATCTTCTCCCCACCCCATCTACGGATAAATAGCAGGACAGACCTGATTGGAAACTGGTCTACCACAGAAAAATATGAGAACCCACTGCGGAAAAAATCTGCCCTCGTCAGGCATGTATCGAAAGATACATGATCGCTTAAGCGTATATCACGCATGACACCTAACTGACTATTTGATGACACAATGTTGTAGTAATAATGTGCTTGTGTCATGCATCTTGTCCATATAGAATTTGTAAAGCTTCAGTAAATTACAAATTTTATAAGGCTGTTCTTTTAAGGCTTTCACTGATTACTGGAATAAAATTTCATCGCTACTTAATATTTAAAGTCGTTTTCTCAAAAAAAAAAAGAGATGAAGAAGAGACTTGAAACAAAGAAAAGAGTACTGAACTGTTACGTAATATCAGTCCTCCTATATGGCAGTGAATGCTGAACAATCTCAGATGAAGAAGAGACTTGAAGCAATAGAAACAAAGAAAAGAGTACTGAACTGTTACGTAATATCAGTCCTCCTATATGGCAGTGAATGCTGAACAATCTCAGATGAAGAAGAGACTTTAAACAACAGAAACAAAGAAAAGAGTACTGAACTGTTACGTAATATCAGTCCTTATATATTGTAGTGAATGGTGGACAATCTCAGATGAAGAAGAGACTTGAAGCAAGAGAAACAAAGAAAAGTGTACTGAAATGTTACGTTATATCAGTCCTCCTATATGGCAGTGAATGCTGAACAATCTCCTCACAGATGAAGAAGAGACTTGAAGCAAGAGAAACAAAGAAAAGTGTACTGAAATGTTACGTTATATCAGTCCTCCTATATGGCAGTTAATATTGGACAATGCCCTCACTGATGAAGAAGATAGAGGAAGAAACAAAAAAATTGTTTCTACAGAGAGATACCATCAATACCATGGACTGAACATGCTAGTAATTAGGAAGATTTAAGTAAAACAGAAACAAAACTGGTCCAATACCTAGAATCAGAATAAAACATTTGAAATTTCTAGGTCACATAATGAGGAAAGAGGCTTGGAGAATTTGACACTCAGAAGACCCATTGAGGGCAAAGCGACAGATAAAACCAGCATGTAATATAAGGGCACGTTGGTTTTTCATGGTTTTAGAAAATCACTATATCACTCAAGTCAAAATCTGGAATTTGATGTGTCACCAACAATTAGTGTAAGAGATTTTAATAATTTTTGAGAATTTACTTTTGAATAAAAAAAAAATTACCTAATTTCCGCAAAATGTTGCTATTTCAAGATTAAATCAAAATAAAGTTGATTTCTGTTTTATTAAATGAATTGAATGGAAAATATATTCAAACCAGAATTTTAATTATGAATCCCCATAAGCAAAATATGTAATTTTGTTACTGTATTCGGTAAGTAAAAACTGTAAAAATAGATTACAAAAAGGTTAATCAATGAATATGATATTACACCAATTATTAGATGATATGTAATGAAAACAAAAAATAGATAAAAGTGTATATAACACCATATTTCTGCTGGGCCCAAATTATAAGACAAAATGTTTTAAATTTGCATTGTTTATTGAAAATTGCACTAAAACTACTGCACTGTATAACATATTACATCATAATATAGCTAAATTGTCCAGTATAATTTCCCTTTGAAATAAATGAAGGTCTTATTTAATAACACAATGATTTAGTATCAATGTCTTTGTGCCATGCAGCTTATCCATTATACAATTTGTAAAGCTTCAATAAATTACAAATTTTATAAGGATGTTCTTTTAAAGCTTTCACTGATTACTGGAATACAATTTCATCGCTACTTAATATTTAAAGTCGTTTTCTCAAAAAAAAACTGTCATGATTTGGAAAGATATTTGTGTCGTTATTTATCAATCTCCAAATTTTAAATTCAGTGCAATAGCACGATTCCAAAATCGACTTAACCTAATGACCCAGTTTTGAGAGTAAACACGGAAAGGAAACTTTAGTAGCGCCTACAGAAATTAATGAAGGGCAGCGAATATTAGGAGCGAACTATCAATTGTATTTGTAGCTACTTACGGTACACGTGTATTGCCAGCATTTTAACCGTAAAAGCCAGGCAGTATGTCGACTATGTCCTAGTTTTGTCAACAGCAAAGATATCCTCCAGCATAGCAATAGAAAAGTACAATCGCTAGCCAACCAACAACAGTCAACATAATCTCATCGAATGTAGAAGAAATGTTTAAAGACAAAACAAATAATCATTTAGTAGCATAACTAAAAATCATTACAGCTCAAAAACAGGGAGACACGAGCGTCGAATTCACATTCCCGCATTAGCATTTATTAACCAATCAGTAACATTGTCTTAAACACCATTCATGCTTTGAAAAAGCAGACAACCATTGTTAACGTATACTAAAAATTGATAGATCACACCCAGAAAATTATTAACAAACGTTTCCCTGCTAAAAATAAATATTGAAAATTGGGAAATATATTTATTAACCAGTAAAATTTCTGAGTATCTGTCTGAATAAGGCCGGAGCATACAACGGCCGAAACGTTTTAATAAATATGGCTACAACGATGAGGACAATCGTACGAATAATGTAAATAAAATTTCTGAGTTTAATAAATCTAACTTTTAACTTTTTGTGATTGGATTTTACTCTTATTCGAGTTGTAATTCAAGATATTCTATTATTTTGACGTCGACTTTTATAGTCTGTCCATGTTAAAGCAGCTCTTAAAAGTTGCTTAACTATGGGGATCGTACGACAAACAGTGTTTCTTAAAAGTAGCTCTTAATAGGTTTCATTTATCTGATCGTGTATATTCCACTGTACATAAATCAAGTATTTCTATAGATGGAATCTTGGATCCGTGTTGACATATGTCTCTCATTTTCACCTGTCGTTTTCGTTTTTGTATATATATATATATATTTTTGTTTTAGCAGCAAATCTAATTTTTTTATCACCTATGAAATTGAGATGCAGTATTGAAAATTTGGCTTTCTAGGATAACAGATTGTAACAGATGGTAGAACATTGTGATGGTTTCTCTAGTCTTTGATTATATGGAATTCTATCACATTGCTAGTTTTCCTGGGACGTCAAAGCACCAGGCTTATGGTCATACAGTAAGATGTGGAAACACTGGTTGTCGTACGATCCCCGTAGTTAAGCAACGTCGAGCCTAGTCTTTACCTAAATGGGTGATCGTTTGGAAATACGAGGAGAGGTAAGCTTTGAACTACGTGTAGAGTAATGGATAAACCTTCAGAATTGGAAATCGGAGAACGGAGTTCAAATTCCAGCCGTGTTCGTTATATTCCCTTACATGCAGATAATCTTAGAAAAAGTACAACTAAACCTCTTATTCTCCCCCAGTTATGGGTTAATTAGTTATTTATTCATTATTATATCACCAAAACATCATACTATCCAAAAACACTTTTTTATGCATTTCCCCCAAGCAAAGCGGGAGAACCACTAGGGCGCAAGTGGTTACAGAGAGTGAAAATAAGAGAATAGGGGGATGTTTAAGGGAAGGATAAAGAGAAGGACAAGCATAAAGATCAAGGCATCAGAAGATGACGATTGATATTACATTTATCGTAATTTCCCATGTATAATACGCCTTCACCCATAATACGCACCCCTAACATTGTGCTGAAAGTGTGGGGGATGCTTCTACTCACGCATAATACGCACACCTTGTTTGTTAATCAAACCCTTTTAAATTGTACCTCTCCAATTTAAATACGGCCTAGCGTTTCCTACTCTTATTCTAGCTGCAATTGAAGATATTTATCAAAATTTCTGATTATCACGATTCTAAAAGGAAGCGGAAATACCTATATTGTGTCTACTGCGCAGACTCATTTACATGTTTTTATTCGATAAAATGTGCAACACACCAGATCTGTTCGAGGTCTTTCACAAAATATGGTTTTAAACATATAATAATATTATTCTAATTTAGTTTTATGATTATTCTTATTTTATTTTACATTTGTAAGTATTGTTAGGTACAGATGTTTGTAGTTGACATCCTTATGGGGTCGCAATTGCCGAATGTTAGTGTCAAATTGTCGTATGTTTGTGGTGAGTACTCATTTCACAACAGAAATCGACCTAAGAAACGGCAGTTCTTTGAAGATTTCTTTGTAGCAGTGCATCATAATACAAATCCATAATTTTGCATGGTATTTTTTAGAAAAATATGCGTGTTATACACGGGGAATTACAATAAATTTTTGAAGGTTATAGTTATCAGGGAATAAAGTAAGAGGAAAGGAGTTCCACTGTCGGGAAGTGCGATAGAAGCTGTTAGTGTAGAAGAGGCGGTTACATTTAACTGTTTCGACAATGAAAGGGTTGGACCGAGATGCCACCCGAGTAGAACGATTAAATTGATGCAGCTGGGGCACCAGGGTAAAATAGTTCGTCAGAGCAGATGCCATGAAATCAGTTGTAAAAAAGACAAAGAGAAACCACATCACGTCTCTGAGAAAGTAACTGGAGTCGAGATGCCATGTCAGGAACTAAAAGCTGTAGTAGATTGATTATCAATTAAATGCAAATCAATCAAAAAACTTAAATATAAACGACACAGTGACGGATGGAAAAGTTGATGAACTAATTGTAGACGAAAGTTTCTTACCATTCAATATTACTATATGCTAGCTCATAATTCATAGCGTTGAAATACGTAATTACTTTCCGATCACATGAATATCATAAAAATAGCTCGGTAATTACTTCAGATAAAAGCATACGCATATATGAAGCTTCCTAAACATATACATTGTATATATATAAACATACACACACACACATATATATATATATATATATATATATATATATATATATATATA
This sequence comes from Acanthosepion lycidas, assembly GCA_963932145.1. NCBI lineage: Eukaryota > Metazoa > Mollusca > Cephalopoda > Sepiida > Sepiidae > Acanthosepion > Acanthosepion lycidas. The sequence continues at coordinate 9,197,228 of OZ010613.1, read as the reverse complement.
TATATATGTTTGTATATATATATATATATATATATATATATATATATATATATATATGTTTGTATATATATATGTTTGTATATATATATATATATATATATGTTTGTATATATATATATATATATATTTATATATATATATATATATATATATATATGTTTGTATATATATATATATATATATATATATATATATATATATGGATAATTACATAGCTATAAAATCTGACAGATAGTTATGCTTTGTTATATAGATATACACATATATATATATATATATATATATATATATATATATATATATATATATATAGATAGATAGATAGATAGATATATTCATACATAACGAGAAGAGACACAGTAACATTAATAGAGAATTGAGTGCGGGTAAATACCAAAAAGGAAAAAAAATCCACAAAATGGACGATCAATTCTCTGATGTCGATCGACTATAACATCCGTGACTTATAATAGATTGATGTCGAAAAACAAACAAAATCCCTATAGGTCCGAATCGGACATTGTCCACGACCAACCATTTTCCCGTCTAATTTTGCCGTTCGTGGTTTGAATAATTTATATGATAGTCCAGCGCCGATCAGACGCGCCAACAGAGCCATACGGAGAGTCAATTGCAAGTAACAGCCGACAGACATATTTTTTTTTATTTCTCCATGATTTTACTGTATATTAACCAAAAGCTGATCGCCGTTGGAATATGTCTAATATCTCCTGGCCATTTTTGCTTGAATAGACTTCGGCTTATTTTCAGATATTATGCATATTTTTTTAGTTTATATGGAAATAGGTGCCGGTTATATTCGATATTATTTGTGGCATGCTTTCTAGAAAACTGCTTAAGGATATTAAGGGCAAGATATGGCGCATTAGGTTTTGATATGTCGGCGAAAAAAAGCCTCGCTTATATGAAATGTAGTTCATTATATTTCGTTTAGCATTTCTGTTACACACGAGCACACTCACTTATATATATATATATATATATATATATATATATATATATATATATATATATATATATATATATATATTGATATAGCACATTGAGTTCTGGCGGGAATAAAATAGTGCTCAATGTAAGAAAACAGACCTCTTAAGTATATACTGATAAATTTACATATTATTTGTTATACAAACTTCAGTTTATGTAGAGACGATACTCAGCACCTGAGGATTAATATTGTACATAAACGTTCGCATTCTGATCAGGAGAACCGGTTTCGAATTTCACCATGCTCGATTTGTCTGGAAGGAAACTTTCTGATGTTATCGGGCTGGAGGGCTCGATCCAAGCGTGCTGCACCTTTGGAAAGTGCCCGGAAACCAAACGACGGGTTCACCCAAGCATCGTGAAATTCTGTAGACGGAACCCTTGGCGGCCGTCGATAGCCGTGCTATCATGAAGTCACAAGTCATCGTGGCCTTTTCAAATTGTTGATGACTAAAAAAAAATATGCTCAGCCTAATTGCAGTATAAACCACAGGTGGGCTCTCTGAGTGTTCAATAACTCCGCCTGAGCAAGCGTCTGCAATAGGTATTGGCTAGCCGCCGTGTTATGTATATATGTATGTATACACATTTTTGTATCTGGAATTAGGATATCTTATCTTATTAACGTAAAATCTTCACCTTCCGGCATCGCATAGGCGTCTCCCTTGGCTGGAGAAACCTTGGTTCGATCCAATGTCCTTTAGATCAACTCAGCCACGGTGTGCGTCCTCGATCAAGGAAATGTTGAGTAGTGCCTTATAAACACTGGAGAACGTAAATCTTTTCTAAAGAAGATTTCTCGAATAATCTACCTACTGTAGGAGTTTCTGTAGTTTTCTTTCTGTGCCTGCTATCACCGTTGTCTTATACCTATATTCTTAAGATTGTGGCCGCCAATAATGAATCCAGATGAGAATTCTAATGCTCTCACAAAGCAGTACCCATCGTAAACATAATGCTATGATTCCTTACTAGCCTGCATATCATGCTGATAACCCTGGCCTGTATCAAAGGCCATTTTTGTTCGCTTAAAGTGTTCTTTTGCCTTGAGTGCATTTTGGAACTTAAAGGCAAACTCGACTTTAAGTGGAACTCGGCCATACGATTAATGACTTAAAGAGACTGAAAAAATGGGGAGGCCCTGTACTGTTCTTGTAAAACTCTACCTGATATTCTCAATGTTACATTAACCATATAAGGCCGAAAATGGAGTATTGCTGCTAGATTTTCACTTTTTAGTCTGGAGAGCGACCAAAAACGTCTCTGTAGGTTTGTGTCCGACAAATTATATCAAGACCTCCAACCCCTTTCTCACAGATGAGACGTCGCGAAACTTCTACTGTTCTCTCGTTATTTTCATGGCAAATCTTCAGACGAACACATTCTTTAGTTGCATCAGTTCTAATCACCATGTCGTGCCCATTGCAGCAAATGTAACCCCTCCCTTTCATTTATTCCATTAGTGAGATGTTCCAGTCGAGGAACTTCTTCCTACGGACGGATACTTTATGGAACTGACCCCCAAGTGGAAACCTCCCCGAAAACTTCAATCTTTATTTGTTCATGTCTAGTGTTAACTGCTTTTTCCCATCACATAACTGGGTAAACTACCTATTATACTGTAACCCTCTACATCGTTTAACTCTTCGGCGTTGTACAGAGTGAAAACCATTTTTTAAAGAATATCCTCCTCAGTAAGACAAATGTTGTGGAGTAGCTGAACACCCCCACAAGATGGACTGGTCTAATATGATTTAAACAGCACTCTCTCTTACTGAGCGAGATGACTTAACGATTAACTGTTTATTACAGAAGTCTACCATATTATTCTCCGGAATAAACTACTCCTTGTTTTCTATGTGTGTGTCAACTTTTTTTTACTTACGACATATCATTTGGATTTCATCCTCTTCGCCAAATGTTACGTCGTATATAGGAAATGTTTACACATATATAGAAAATAAGAAGTAATTTATTCCGGAGAATAATATGGTACACGTTCTACTACCACCCGTATAAATTTGGCTAGAGCTGCCTTTATCCGTCTTCAAAAACGACTTTGGTCTCGCCGGGAGATAAGACGATCCACGAAGTTGCGAATCTACGAAGCCATGGTCAGAACAATTCTTCTCTATGGTTGTGAGACCTGGTCACTGCGCAGAGAGGATCTTTATAAGCTTGAGGTCTTCGATCTCTACTGCCTCCGCCGTATCCTGCGCGTGAGCCTTTCCGACCGGATCCCCAACTCGTCCATCCGCGCCAGATGCAACAATCTGGGCCTGGAAGAAACTCTGCTTAACAGGAGACTCCGATGGTTCGGCCACGTGCTGCGGCGGCCTGGTGATGAGTTCGTCTGTAAACTGGTGGCGCCAAACGCACCCAGTGCTGCCGAGGTGGTCAAGTCACGACGTGGCTCGCAACGGTCAAAGCAGATATGGAACTCATGTCCGGTCCTCGCGTTTTCGAGGTCCGACGCTGGAATCGCGAATGGTTCGATCGACGGGGGTAGATGGCCTTGACGCGTGATGCGGTTAAGTCAGTTGGATCCGGCTCAACCCACCCATGGTGAATGCTGTTACAAGATAAGAAGACAAGACAAGACTAATATAATAAAGAGTTAATCGTTAACTCCTCAGTATTTAACTGAGACCTCCTCACAAGATGTTATGTGTCGCAAGGCCATTTTTTACGTGGGGCATTCCGAGCCCGTAGGCTCGGTCAAAACTTACCCCTAGGCCCAGTATACACGGGCCCAGGCGAAACTCTGTCAATCTGGCTTCCTCTCCGCCCAGAATCACAGTCGACGAAACAGAGCTACCTGTAACCGTTATCTCCTATCGGTCAATAAGAGAGAGTGCTGTTTTAATCGTCTTAGACCTGTCCTTCTTGTGGGGGGTGTTCAGCTATTCCACAATAGCCAGCATAAAACTCCCCACAGAGCGGGATATGGCACAAGACCGTTTTTTAAGTGGGAGGTTCTGAGCCTGTAGGCTCGGTCATAACTTGGCATGCCCAGTATACACGGGGTCGACGAGCAGTGTTAAGTGTAACTGTTAATTCCTCTCGATCAGTAAGAGAGAGTGCCGTTTTAATCGTCTGAGACCTGTCCATCTTTTGGGAGTGCTCAGCTACTCCACTGCAGCCAGCATAAATATAAATGCTATTTGGGAGCTATTAATAAATAAGGAATACCATCAAGAAGTGCATTTTTACGGGGTTTAAATAAAGACTTCTGTTCAAAATTTCTTGAATGTTGTCTGAATCCTGTGACACAACAGTTGAAACGGTCTGATAATAACAACACCTATGGTGATATCTGAAGATGTACACTTAAACTAACATGTTCTTTCTCACAAAAATATCCTATCTTTTGCAAAGCGACAAGAGATAAGATCAAATCGTATCAGCACTGTTGTTATAGTCAGGGAACAAAAGAGTGAAGTCTTTGAACACTCCCCCGCATACACACACAGTTATAACATTCACACTTATTACCGTTTTTTATCGCAATGCTTAGAAAGACAATGTGTAGAGTGTGGTCGTCTCATCGCACTACAGAAATTCTATAAATAACCACACCTTATGCAACAATTCCCTTTATCTGACAACCTCCATATCCCTCGGATCTCGCCACTTTTATTTAAAAAAAACAAAAGCTGCTTGAAAGGAACAATTTTTCAAGACGTCGAGGAAATCCTAGAGAATGCGACGAGGCATCTAGAGAAAGGAATTCCAGTAATGCTTCCATCACTGGAAACAGCGCGTGTGCCTTTAGAAGGCGACTATTTCGAAGAAGATTAAATGCCGAATTGATATGTCTTGTAGTTTTCTTTTTATAGCGCCAGTCCGAATGCTTTTTGACACACCTTTGTATTTAGCCTTCTAATTGAAACCTAACTGTGAACGCTGAACTAAAATTTCCCCGTAAACGTCTCATAAATCAGTATAAATACCCTTCTTTGAACGACTTTTGTTTAATGATTAACACATAGAATTTTACCGCTGTCATTTTCCGTATAGTGGGCGAGTGGTTAGAACGTTCGCATTCTGAACATAAGATCCGGGTTTTTAAAGAATATCCTCCTCAGTAAGACAAATGTTGTGGAGTAGCTGATCACCCCCACAATATGGACTGGTCTAATATGATTTAAACAGCACTCTCTCTTACTGAGCGAGATGACTTAACGATTAACTGTTTATTACAGAAGTCTACCATATTATTCTCCCGAATAAACTACTCCTTGTTTTCTATATGTGTGTCAACTTTTTTTTTACTTACGACATATCATTTGGATTTCATCCTCTTCGCCAAATGTTGTAGAGTGTGGACATAGAATTTTACCGCTGTTATTTTCCGTATAGTGGGCGAGTGGTTAGAACGTTCGCATTCTGAACATAAGATCCGGGTTTTTAAAGAATATCCTCCTCAGTAAGACAAATGTTGTGGAGTAGCTGAACACCCCCACAATATGGACTGGTCTAATATGATTTAAACAGCACTCTCTCTTACTGAGCGAGATGACTTAACGATTAACTGTTTATTACAGAAGTCTACCATATTATTCTCCCGAATAAACTACTCCTTGTTTTCTATATGTGTCAACTTTTTTTTTACTTACGACATATCATTTGGATTTCATCCTCTTCGCCAAATGTTGTAGAGTGTGGACATAGAATTTTACCGCTGTTATTTTCCGTATAGTGGGCGAGTGGTTAGAACGTTCGCATTCTGAACATAAGATCCGGGTTTTTAAAGAATATCCTCCTCAGTAAGACAAATGTTGTGGAGTAGCTGAACACCCCCACAAGATGGACTGGTCTAATATGATTTAAACAGCACTCTCTCTTACTGAGCGAGATGACTTAACGATTAACAGTTTATTACAGAAGTCTACCATATTATTCTCCCGAATAAACTACTCCTTGTTTTCTATATGTGTGTCAACTTTTTTTTTACTTACGACATATCATTTGGATTTCATCCTCTTCGCCAAATGTTGTAGAGTGTGGACATAGAATTTTACCGCTGTTATTTTCCGTATAGTGGGCGAGTTGTTAGAACGTTCGCATTCTGAACATGAGATCCGGGTTCGAATCTCAACATGGCCGATTTGTCAGGAAGGAGATTTCCTGATATTATCGAACTGGAAAGTGTCCATACCACGATTTAACCCAAGTCTTGTGAGTGAAATTGGGTAACCGAAAGCCTTGGGGGCCGTCGATCCCTGTGCTACTACGAAGTCACAAGTTATCGTGGCCGAGGGCTTAATTGTTAATCACGCTAGATAACACGCTGTTTTCCAGAAACTAACTAATATCTGCGGTATAAACCACAAATGTGCTCTGTTGGTGTTGAATAAACACAAATACGCCTGAGCTAGCGTCTGCAATAGCAGCCCTATTAGACTTGAATACGAGTTGCCAGCTTATACTATTTATCGTACAGTGTAACCCGGATATAAGAGACGCGGATAGAAAATAAACCCGGATATAAGAGAGATTTTATCTGTTCCCAAATTAGAGCCTGTGTTAATGTATATAAATTAGACCAAACCCGGATATAAGATAAACTCGGATATAAGAGACTTCTTCTCCGGTCCCGACAACTCTCTTATATCCGGGTTACACTGTATATACAACTTCAATTTCTCATTCATTGGTGGTATTTTCGGTAAGGAAACGAAAAATAAAGGAAGATTGACAATTATTCATCTTTAATAATCGGTATCATCCCATGCAAGGCATAAAACCACTAACACACAAGGGATTTACGGGGTGTGGAAGAATTAGGAACAGAAACATTATAATGGGCGGGAAGAGGGAAAAATAATCACCAGGACAGTAGATAGCTATTGATATTACATTTAAATTTTTGTAGATTGAAGTTAGCTGAGAAGGGAGTCCCACGTGCGTGAAGTGCGAGAAAAAAAATCTGTTGACATAGAACTTACGGTTATATCTAGCCAGCTAAACTCTAAATTGATGATATCATCACGTCAGACATTTAAAGTCGTGAATTCTAGGTTCTATAACGAAGAGCTAATCCGAACAATTACCATGGAAATATTTGTAGAAAAGACATACAGAGACAACCCAGCGTGGGAGGGGGGAAATGATTGAAGCCGAATCACCAGATCAGGACCAATAATATTGCTGATTCTTCTTTGGATTTTATGTGACAGCAACCTTCTTAGCATCGATGAATGGCAGATATGTATAAGCATGTCTGGAGAGAATAAATTGTCTCACAGAATACAGTGAACCAAATTTCTTAGCAACTGGCCTAGCAATGGATTCAATATAATCTTGCTACTTTCTTATCGGGTCGCTTTTATGGTGATTAGCATCAGCCATGCTGATGAAAGACAGAAAGGAGTCTCTCAGATGATTAATGAAGAGAAGTTTAGTTTTTGAGGGGCTCAAATTAACAAGCCATCTTTTGCCCCAGTTAAAGACGGTCTCGAAGTCGTTTTGGACATCGGCTGCCATTTTGACCTTGTCGGACTGATCAACCTTACTATCAAAACAAGAGTAAAAAGTTGTGTCATCAGTGTAGATTTTAAGTTGAGAGCTGATGTCATCAGGAAGGTGATTAATGAACATTAAAAAAAACATCGTAATTTTTCACATTATCTCTCTTACAACAATACAAGTAAAAAAAAAATGAAAAATATAAAAATATTTGCGACTTACCTATATTAAAAAAAGGTACTGTTGCTTTCCTGTAATAAACAACAAAAATAAAAGGTGAGTCGTCATAATCTGGTTAATACCGAAAAACGAAAAACAAACAACAAAATATTAGAACATAATTTTCTTTGAACAAAGTTTGAAAAAAGTAACTATAAACAATTATTTTTTTGCTATTCTCTGCCTGCCACAATGATGGAGAGTGCATTACCTCGCACCATAACCTGTGAGACACGCGGTAATCGAGACGCCATCCCGCCAATCCTCCGAAGGAACCCCATCGAACGAGGGCCAATAACCCTAGAAGTCTCCACTGCAACAGGATTAAAAAAAAATCTATCAGCAAGAGAAGAATATTTAACTACTTTTTTTTATTTTTTTATTATCTATCTCTGCGTCCTGGGCGATGGACCCCATCTCAACCGCGGACCTGATCAAATTACCGTCCGAAAATGTATCGGCAGAGGTCTCATCGCAAATCAACGACTTCCCCATTTTAAAAGAGAAAATAGTAATCCTTCAAGACAAGACTTATCCAAAACAGATAACTGAAAATTTTAAATTTATCTGTTTTGGATAAGTCTTGTCTTGAAGGATTACTTCATAAGTTTTTATGTCCATCGTCTTTGTCATGTTGAACTGATTATGTTAATTGTATTTTAATAAATATTGTCCTGAAGAAGGTTTATTAAACCGAAACGTCAGACGTTGACATTTCATTCATATTAAAACAACATAATTGCATTTAAGGATTTTTGTTTGTTTTTTCCAAATATTTTTCTTCATTCTGTCGAATTTATATCCATTTATATTTGCTTACATATATATATATATATATACCTTACATATATATAAGTCTACCATTTGACTATACTTAGAATATTGCTGTCACATATCGTCCGATTACCCTGGTTCGATCCATTGGTAAACTACAACGAAACATTGGTCCTGATCTTGCGGCTCGGGTTCAGTTACTTTCCCCGCGAACGTAGATTGTCTAATTCTTCCTAATTCTTCCACACCCAGTAACCACTTGCGTCTTAGTGGCTTTATTCCTTTGCATCAGTTCATACTGATTTTTAAATAAGCAACTTTACCTAGAAATTCGAATAGTTCTTTCTGATGTATATCATCAAAAGCTTTTGCCTAATCTATAAAATATAGGCCCCTATCATTTCATATTTGTATTGATCCTTCTTATATCATACAGGATATTTATTCCAATCTTAGGAATAAAAATAACTGACATATCTCTTCCTTTTTTCCAAGATTATTACTTAACGTGTTCTGTTTAGAATATTTGAAAAAAAAAGAAGCTTTTTTTAAAAAAATAAATAAGAACTATGAATTAAACTTATTCAATATTGCAGTTTCTCAAACATAAAACACAGCTTTAGCCAAAATCAAAGCCGACTTATTCAAGCGCTACGCTGTGAGTGTTCTAATATCCTCTGACATAATGATTCATTCGCGCAGTAAACCATTTTTATAGACATTGGAGAAGGGAGGAAATTGCTTTGATCAAATGAAAACCTACAAATAAAACAGGAATAACAAAAACGACAAGCAAGGTCATTTTAGATCAGCTCCTGGGGCGAAACGACACTGAAGCAAACATGATGAAATAGTAAACTGGTTATCAAGCTGCTAATCTCTCTGGACTACTGCTAGCTTTCTGATATTCAGCAACTAAGGAAAAATTATCAGATCCATTTTTTTTCTATCAATGTGGACTGAAGTCTGTTTTTAATATTTATTTTCTATTCTTTCCAACATGAAAAAATGAATTTCTTTTAATCTTATAATCATGAGGAAGGCGATAATGCCCCTAGGATGCAGGAAATTCCATAGCTACTGCAAGAACAGTTGGGTTAATCTGACGTGCCTGAACATTTCGCTCATCAGGGTTCATCTTGCACATTTAAAAATCTACCATTTCTCCGTGCATTGAATATTGCCGCCATATCTGGTCAAGTCCCACTGCTATTCATCTCGAGGTTCGTAACAAAATCCAAAGAAGGATCTGTCATATAATCGATTCTGACCTACCATCTCGACTTCAGTCACATTCTCACCAACATAACGTGACTTTCCTCTGTCTTTTCTGCAAATATTTTCATGTTTACTGCTCTGACGTGCTTTTTCCCCTGGTGTTCCGAATACGTGAATTTGAGCGTGCTACTAGATTGGTATTTAGGTCCCACCCGTTTATTGGTGAAATAGATAAATGAAACCTCTACTTCTATTCCAACAGTTTCTTTTCTCGAACTTCAAGTCTTTATAAATTCGTTCCATTTACTTGCTTCCCTGAAAATTAAAGCCATTACAAATTTAAATGCAACGTCAATTGTCACTTCCTGTATTCCCGTTCATTGTTCTCCTTTCCTCCTGAATCCCTACATTCAGTCTTTTCTTTTAATCTCATTATCTGTAAACCGCCTGCGTAGTAGCGGAATTTCTGCATGATTTGGGCCGAAATAATTAAAAGAAAATATGAGGACACATTAGTAGGGAAAAGTGAGAAAAAGCACAATAAAGGAAAAAGTTCAGAGAGTTGATCTACGAAAGGGAATTAGCTGAAAATTAGCTTTTATTAAGTTGTCTCGAATGCGCAGGGCAATGAAGACTCTATCCCCGATATTATACACCCAGAAAGTGAGTTTATATATATATATATATATATATATATATATATATATATATATATAATGAAAAACAAACCACTTTAAAGTACCATTACAAAAGTGGTTTGTTTTTCATTACATATTAGCTCTGTCCTCACATTGAGCTCTCAGGATTTCATCCTCTTTGGATTTACCAATTCGGTTTACCAAGTTCCTTATAACTTAAATATATATATATATATATATATATATATATATATATATATATATATATTATTATTATTATTAATAACGCTTAAGAAGAAATTCGCTTTTGGCAACAGTACAGAATGGAGTTCAAGGCGCACTATCGAATACAGACAACAAAGAATATTTAAAGAACATAAGGAAAAGTTATTCCTTTTACAAAATCGTTCCTTTCTATTTGCCTGAAGAAGATCACGAGACCAGAAATACGTGTAGCAGAAATATGAAGATTAAAATATAATATATATGCTAAAACAAGTTATACCCGAAAACGTTTGCAGTTTCTCTCTTTTGAAAAAATATAAATTTTTCTCCCGTTGCAATAACTATAACCTTTTCCCTCTCTCCCTCTATCTCTCTTTGTATATATATATATATATATATATATATATATATATATATATATATATATATATATATATATATATATATATGTTGTTATGTGCTTGTCCGCAAATGAGAAATCCTGTTAGCATTTCTAGTTTTCTTAGGATTGACCAGCTGCATCAGTTGAATAAATCTGGTGAGACAACGCATATCTATCTGACAATATTTTCTGTTTTTCAATACTTCTACAGCTCGACTAATGTTCCCATATTTTTTGCTGAGGAAATATCACGGACTGTGTGTGTATTATATATATATATATATATATATATATATATATATATATATATATAATTATTTATTTAAAAATATGATTCCAACACGCTACTTTTAAATAAATAATTATATTTATGCTCTACTTTTGTATCAAGCACAAATTTTTCAAAATAATAACAAAAATACTAAAGAACTTTGGATTATTTACCTAACCAGTTCTTTCCTATTTTCTATATATTTTCATATATATATATATATATATATATATATATATATATATATATATATATATATATATTACATTTACTTTCGTACTATTACACTTGGGAAAGGTATGAATCTTTTCCTTCTCACCCAGCTATGGGTAAATAGCAAGACAGATAGGGTTCTTGGGTGGCAACCGGTGTAGGAGAAGGAAAACTCAGAATTCAAAACCAGCGTGGAGAGGGTTGGCCTCTGTCAGGCTATCTTGCATTAATAACACCGCTTCGACTGTGGTTGCCGTACAATATCTATCTATCTATCTATCTATCTATCTATATATATATATATATATATATATATATATATATATATATATATAGGAATAAAAAATATAGTTTAAGGTGTGATATATTTATGGAAAAATGTGCTCAATATCAGAGATAGAGCGTATGTAAATATAAATATAAAAGAGAAAATTGAAATCAACACTCAGAGGCGACAGGCTGTTCCAGCATGAAACAGCCACTCGCCTCTGAGTGTTGACGTCAATGTTCACTGATATATATATATATATATATATATATATATATATATATATATATATATATGAAACCTTATCTCACTCATTTTGTCACTCTCACTTTATTTTATTATCATTCCTACTTTTTCTCTCCTGATAGTAATATATATATATATATATATATATATATATTCTCACTTTTACCCTTTTAGCTCATTTGGCTTAACTACATGTTTCATGTGACGAAACAAAATAGTAGGTTTTTTCGTTGTTTTTTCTCTGCCTTGTCAACTTGAAATATTGAAGCCAAAATAACATCGAAAGCTTTTATCTCGAGACATTATGTTTAGAGGAGAAGGTCGTTCCTGCGATTTTACAATGGGAATAAAATCTATGCTTTTTTCGACTAATATCTGTTCGTTATAAATCTTATAATTAAACATAAAAGCAAAATCCTGTACCTATACAAAGATATAACGTTCGACTCAGCAGGTAATTTTCAATAAATTGATTAAAAATTACCTTCTGACGGAAATGTTGGTCTTTTTTTCTATTATCATATATAGCAACGTAACATTCTCTTTAATAAAGCAAAAGCTAAGTCATTTTCCCTCTAATATTACACAATATTATGTTTAATGATCAATAATTTTTACATATATATGAGGTAAAAACCAAAGTACATTTAATCTACTTCCAAGTTTTTTTCGAAAAATCTTTATAAAAATATGTTTTTTACATCTGTTACCCCAACTTGCTTAGTTTTATAAAATGTCGAATAACTAAAATCTCAGCCTCTTCATATTAATATTAGTTAAACGCAGGACTAATTGGAGAATTTAAATCATCAATTTGATTTTGCCAAACCAAATATCATTTACCGAAAAATCTGCTCTGAATCGTCAAATAAGAAATGCAATAATAAAGCTATTACGTTGTCCCAAAAGTTCGTAAACACTTGCGAAAAATTGAATTTTTATGCAACACAGTCCAGCACAATCGAGACAAGCGACAGGTTCAGAAAGGGCAAGAGACACCGTCGGTTCCCAAACAAAATCGATTCGGCAAGAAAGTCATGTGCGTTTGGTGGAAATTTGAAGGAATCGTGCATTTTGAGTTGGTTCCGAATGGTCGTGCCATCAGTGCCGAACTTTACTGTCAGCAACTGGAGTGGGTCTACGAAAAGTTGAAGCAAAACTACCCGGCTCTGATCAACCGAAAGCGCGCTTTGATACAGCAGGACAATGCCAAGCCACACACCACCAGGAAGACCAAAGACAAGTTTGAAGATCTGGACGGTGTTGAGGTTCTGCCACATCCAGCCTACAGTCCTGACTGTACTTCATCAGATTACGGCCTTTTCCGCTCAATGCAACACTTTCTGAAGGGCCGCCGATTCGACTCGTTTGATGAAGTCGAGGAAGCGTGTCAAGAATTCTTTGATTCGAAGCCGGCTGAATGGTACTTTCACCAGATCCGAAAGCTTGCAGATCGATGGCAGAAACTCTTGGAAAATGATGGTCTTTATTTTGAGGAATAATTTTTGTTGTTTTTGTTATTACTTGGCGAGTAAAATTTCAATTTTTTGCAAGTGCTTACGAACTTTTGGGACAAACTAATATGACATTAAATTAGAACAGATTGCTTTTATAAATAAGAGAAGAAGACAATATTTGTTAAGAAAAATATATTCGATCAATAATGAATTTCTACCAGTATTTCTATTGCTTAAAATATTAATTATAAAAATATATTAAGTTTCAAATTTACATTATTCGGACTATTATCCTCATCTTTGTCGCTCCGGACTTCTTCAGGTGGATGGAATGTCGAACTGAAATATTTATTTCGCTAACTGGGGTAGACTGTTCTATTTCCACGTGCCATGTTTTAATGGATGTCAGTTATCAGTTATCTCTTGTTAATTTCACTCTGAAAATTTTCCACTGCCTTTACCGGGTATTGAACTCACACCCTATGTATTAATTTCTGGGTATTATAAACCTAATGTCTTCAGCAAATATTTTTTTTACCAGTACTCATATTGCAATTTTTGCTGTTATCATTCATGTTTTTACCAGTGCTCATATTGCAATTTTTTTTTATTGCTTTTCTGTAGCAGTCCTTATTACTGGTTCCCATATTGTATTCATTTCTATGCTTGTGATTTTTGTGGCCTAGCATTTGTGCTGATTCCTTACGTTTACGAATTTTCCAATGGTGTTCTTTGTCTATGATCTCAACCTGTTCCTACAGAAGCGAGTGATATCCCTTCTCTCTCCATATGTGGTCAGCCACACCTGATTTTCCACTTCTCCTGTTCTTGAAACTTTAACTTAACGGGGAGGCCTGTCTCCCCTTTATATTTCATTCTGCAGCTGCGCGGGATAGATTACACAGAGTCTTTGGTCATGTTCTCCTCTATGGGGTGTCTTACTAGGGAGAGATATCTGCGAAGTGTCGTCAAGCTTTTGAAGGTTGTCCTGTTGTTATATGGACTGCAGATCCTTTGTATTTTCTCTGATAACCCCTTCACATATTGCAGGAAGACTGTTTTCTGAGTATTGTTGTCCTCCTTTTGTACCCGCCTACCCCAGTTACTAGGGGCTGTTGCCATATATCCAGGGTAGTTGTAGAATACTACTTATTCTGACCAATTTTTTATCTAATGTCTCTGGTTTCTTTACGCTTGTACGGACCGGGTTCGATTCTCGATAGTGGATGCACGCTGCTGATCAATACCAAAATAAGACGAAACGACCGTCCAGTACTTTCTGTCTTCTGATAAAGATTATTCTAGAATTGATGAATTACTAAAAGAATTTGTCAAACACCCAAAATTCTATTTTTTTAAATTAATTAATTTATACATACACACACACACACACACACACATACACACACACACACACACACACACACACACACACATATATATATATATATATATATATATATATGTATATTACTATCAGGAGAAAAAAAAGTAGGAATGATCATAAAATAAAGTGAGAGTGACAAAAGTAGAGAGATAAGGTTTCAAATATATATATATATATATATATATATATATATATATATATATATATATATATATATATATATATATATATATATATATATATATATATATATATATATATATATATATATATATATATATATATATATATATATCAGTGAACATTGACGTCAACACTCAGAGGAGAGTGGCTGTTTCATGCTGGAACAGACTGTCGCCTCTGAGTGTTGATTTCAATGTTCTCTTTTATATTTATATTTACATACGCTCTATCTGTGATATTGAGCACATTTTTCCATAAATATATCACACCTTAAACTATATTTTTTCATTCATATATATATTTGGAATTTATTATTTCGACAGATTTTAGTGTATTTGTTTAAAAGTTAATTTTGAGTAGATACTAGTGGACGCGCGTTCTAATCCTGCCCGGGGATGCATATTCAGGCCGTTAGATGTAAAGAGATAAATATACCCTTTAATAAATAAATAAAAAGGAACATCTACCCAATTATGAATAACCATTAAAATAACGTTTTAACAAATAAATTAAAATATATATATATATATATATATATATATATATTTAAGCATGTGTCATTGAATAATATAGATATATTATGTGTATTCATTTTAATTAATTAATTAACTAATTCTTGATGTTTACTTGCAATTCATCAAGAAATATGCCATAGCTTTTGCTAACCTCCTACTTTCAATGTCTGAAATCTGATTCATTGAATAATATAGATATATTTTCTATTTTTATTTTTTATTATAATACTTTCTCGTTCTCTAACCTGTTTCTTGATTTTAAGATCAAATTCATTAAGGAAGGCGCCGTGCTTTTTTCGTGCCCAAGTACTTTCGATCTCTTCCAAGATCGTCCTAAGGAGTGAATTACAAAGACAAAATTATTTCAACTGGGACCTTTGTGATGATGATTTTTGAAAAATGCACGTGAACTCATCCTGTTAGTTTTGCTAATTTTATCGTCACACCAAGAAAATGATTACAGAAAAAGATAGTTAGAAATGATTAGTATAAAATAATCATAATATTCATATACTTTCAATGAAACATGTCTGACTGAAGACATGCTTCCTAAGAAGACATACAGTATATATATATATATATATATATATATATATATATATATATATATATTGAGGCAAGTTTCATTGATTAATGTATACAAGTTTGGGCTGTTTATTTTCAATAGGATCCGTTCAAATTCTCGGTTGAGCTTGTTGGTGTCGATATCAAAAGAAGAGAGAAAATTACCGTGTTGATACATATTGTTTCATGCTTTCCACATTAACAAAACATTGTGTCCTTAAGACAAAAATGTAGTGATTTCTTTATTTCCTAAGACAAATGTTCATCTGAAAGTTATAATTTTACATGTGGAGTGAGGACTGCTAATTTTTATGCCGTGTAGTTTATGTTTACGCTCTAGGGGAGATAACTAAATATGATGTGTGAAGAGTTCTTTTGAAAAAGTAGAAATAGTATGAGAAACTATTATGATTAATTCTGATATTTTCGTCTATCTGTAAACATTTTGGGTCATTTGTGCGGTGTTCATAATTAATTTTGTTAAAGTTTGGTTTCTATTTTTTTTTAAATAGCTTCAAAGACTTTTAGTTTATGAAAAATATGGATGTATTTTCGACAAGAATTTTTCTAAATTTTGAATGTAGACAATCATCATGTTGTAAATTTTTAGAGATGTTAGACATATCATTCAATTGGAAAAGCAACCGCCGGGACAACGTGGTTGTACTATAGCTAACATAAATATTATTTTTTTCTGTCGGAGATACAATCTCCCAGAGAATATTTAAGTTTCTATACAATGTTGGCTCTCTGCAGTACATTGGTCGGGGGAGAAGTGACATTAGGAATGATTAAACTGGATATACTGAATTTAATATAGTATATAATTAATTAATTTTCATTCGTGGGGAATAGTTTTCTATTTATTATATTTTTAGGATAGTTTCGTCTTTGTTTATAATTAGAATGCATTTGGTTACGAAACAAAAGTTTAATATGTTTGGGGAGAGTTGACGCAATATTATATTTAATTTGCTTTTTATTAGCATTGCTGATAGAACATATTTGTTCATCAACAATATAATTACGAAAGTTATTATTAAAAAAAAGTTTGTTTTATGTATTTTAGTTCACTGTAGATCTGTGATGTGAAAGAATTAGTTTATGCACGGCTTATTAGGTTTTTTCTATAATTGCTATTTTATAATATATATATATATATATATATATATATATATATATATATATATATATATATATATATATATATACAGTGCTGTTCGATAAAAGTGACTCACATTATCCTTTGAATTTAGCTCAACGTTCGTTTCATCGGAGAAGAGAATATTCTTCCAGTCTATTACGGTGAAATTTTTGTAATAGTGAGTCCATTCAAGTCTCTTGTCTTTGTTGGCTTTGCTTATTAGCGGCTTAAACCTTCGTGTATAAGATTTGTTGCCTTGTTCTAACAAGATTTGTAACCTTGTTCTGACGGACTGTTGAAGAGGAAAGACTAACACCTTGCTCTTCGGTTAGACTGGCTGCAATATCTTGGCTAGTTATAGTCCTATTCTTCGCAACGTCTCTCTTGATTACCCTGCCAGTTCTATCATCAATCTTTTTCTTTCGTCCCATGTTTTCGTCCTTGGAGCAGGCGTAGGATCATTACATGCCCTAAGCACTCGAGAGACAGTTGACTGCGAGGTTATAGCAATTTCTCTCGTAGACTTGCCTGCTTTTGAGAGGGCAATAATAGATGCCTTAAGTGGTTCTGATGCGTGTTTGTACCCTTTAATCTGGTTAGTGACTTGAGTGGCTATTTCAAGTTTTTATACTGTTTGAGGCTTTTTGGAATATTCCGAAATACTCTACATTTCATTTAAGCTGTTCTAGAATTCTCTAGAATATTGTTCTCAGTGTATTGTAAAATAGTTTTCAATATTTTGTCAAAAGCTCTTTAAATGTACCAGTTTAATCATTAGAATGCGATATCTGTGTGACTTTTTTTGCACAGAGTTTTTTATTCCTGAATCTCATTTATATCCAAATTTATAATTATCAATAGTATACCTTAGGGTGAAAGAAACTTTTTTCCTAGGTTGTCTGGAAGGGGTCTTTATATTAGTAAGATTAAAAATTATTTTAACACCAAAAGAAATATTTTTAGTAAAAAAAGATCAGCTGAGTAACTTTTATCGAACAGCATTATATATATATATATATATATATATATATATATATATATATATATATATATATATATATATATAATTAAAAATAGAATTTTGGGGATTTGACAAATCGTAGTAATTCATAATTAGAATTACATATATATATATATATATATATATATATATATATATATCAAATCCCCAAAATTCTATTTTGAATTATATATATATATATATATATATATATATATATATATATATATATATATGTGTGTGAAAATATTGTAAAAAATAGGAAAGAAACTGGTTTGGTAAATAATCCAAAGTTCCTTAGTATTTTTGTAATTATTTTTAAAAAATAGTGCTCGATACGAAAGTAGAGCCTAAATATAATTATTTATTTAAAAATATGATTCCAACTCGCTACATAAGAGGTCTCATGTTTCAAAACAATAGCCGAAAACTTCAAAATAATATTTGAATTAACTTGAGTTAAAGTAGGCTCTGTTCCATCTTCAAGCGAAATTTTTTTGGGAATGACTTATTTCTGAAATTTACGAGTTTTAATAGCATGGTCAGAATTGAAATCAAAAATTTCCATGGTAACATCAAGGGCGGATTGTTTAGAGTCGGCAGGGGTGGGGTGTTAATAATTTGTATCAGTATAGAGTTACTTTCATAGATGCCGGGTCACGGTAAGGTGGGGGTGGCTAAATTTACGACGGAGGAAGTTTTCGCATAGTCTGGCTTGAGCGTCTACGGAGATTTATTTATTTATTTTTATTTTATTCTTTTATTATATCTCTTTATGAAAGGGATTTGTGTATATGAAAAGGCCGTAACGTTTGTTATTTGACGACTTCATAAAGGGTTATCAATTTTTGTAGGGTATATATATATATATATATATATATATATATATATATAATAATAATATTTTTTGTTTAAAAATATGATTCCTTCGCTACATAAGAGTTCTCATGTTTCAAAAACGTGAGCCGAAATCATCCAAATAATTAATAAAATTAAGTTGGATTGAGGTGTTTAGTCACGTTTCATCTTCAAGCGAAATTTTAGGAATAAGCTATCTCTCGGTTTACGTGTATTTTTACAGAATTTGTTATTGTGGGAGTGGCTATACTATTTTCATTCTTTAAGTGGTCAGGGAGTTAATTCTTATCAGTAGATTCATCATCCTCTGAGAGGTTTTGCTAAGGTTGGGTAGGGTATCCATTTCAAGGCTAATGTTTACGGTCATCCTTTAGTTGGTTCCCAGTGAAGGATATTTTTATGGCGCGCCTACAGTCGTTCTGTGTCTGGAGAATTGTCTCTTATTCTTGTCTATCTGATTATCTATTTATTTATTTGTTTATTTAAGTGGGTGTTTAATATACAGATCGCTTTGCATTGAATTTCGTTTTTTTTTTGTTTTTTTTTTTTTTTTTTTGTCGACGACAAAAAGGGGTTTTTCCTATTTAAGGGTTTGGCTGAGCTTTTTAGAATTTTACTTAGCTATGTTTTTTTTTTTTTTTTTTATGCTAATTATCTAATGCGAAAGTCTGTTGATGTCGGCAAAAAACCGTTAACTCCTGCCTATGGTTTAATAATTTTTCATTGTTTAGGAATTTAATGATGTGTAGTTTTTCCTGTAAGCATAAGAGGCATGGGTCATCCCAGGTTCTACAGTATATATATATATATATATATATATATATATATATATATATATATATATATATATATATATATATATAATTCTAAAAAACGTTCATATAATGACACCATTAGGAAAGCCCTTTTCGTTCTCTTTAAGATCCTTGTCTTTGAAAAAGCTGCCGAAATAAATAAAAAAAAAGTCGTTCACTATCTGGCCGTATAATTGAATCTTCAAATAGGTGTCATCACGCCCATGAAGCCTAACGCAAAATTGAAATATGTACATATTAGATACAACCTCCATTCGAATATAATTATGCCTATCTTCAAAGGAATAGAGTCTAGGTTATCCAGAAATTCTGCTAGTGAAATAATTTTTTAAGACAAAAATTAAGAATATGAGAAGAAATTAAAAGATAGAGGGTCATAAAAACCAAACTAGAATTTAAACCACAACAAATTAAACATTAAACATCAAACTTCAAGCGAAGAACAATTCGAGGAAAAGAAAAAAATATTATTTAGTACCGTTCTTTGTGTTATTTTTTTTTAAATAAAATGTTTGGTGGTCAGTTGGTAGAAAATGGCCCGATGAAACCGTATGGGCGAAAGCAAGATCACTTATTCAACTTACCTCCTCCTTTTAAAAACCTCAACATGATTTTTACTATTATTTTATTTTTCCCAGTTGCATCCTAGTCGGTTCCAACCCTGACAATTAACCTTATATATATATATATATATATATATATATATATATATATATATAGTTTATGAGAGACTAGGTAATCCGTATGGGTAGACCCAACGAAGATAAAATCCAGAGAGCTCAATGTAAATCCAGATCAAATAATTTAAATAAAAACAGACCACTTTAAGGTTCTATGTCATAAATTATTTCACCACAGCCCTTTTAAAGTACTGCGGCTCATCAGACTTTAATTCCAAACGTTGAAACAAAAAAAATGAAAATAAATTTACACATTTTTGACGGGCCGTATTAAGCATATGTAACACTTCCTCACCTCGTTAATTTATATATGTTTAATACGGCACGTCAAAAATGTGTACATTTTCTTTTCATTTTTTATTTGGAAGTAAAGTCAGATGATCCGCAGTCTTTTAAAAGTGGTGTGGGGAAATAATGTTTTACATGGAACCTTAAAATGGTCTGTTTTTATTTAAATTATTTGCTCTGGATTTACATTGAGTTCTCTGGATTTTATCCTCCTTAGGTTTACCCATACGGATCACCTAGTTTTTCATAAACTAAATATATATATATATATATATATATATATATATATATATATATATATATATATATATATATAGATAGATAGAGAGAGAGAGAATAGGAAAGAACTGGTTAGGTACATAATCCAAAGTTCTTTCGTATTTTTGTTATTATTTTTTTTAAAATAGAGCTCGATGCAAAAGTAGAGCATAAATATAATTATTTATTTAAAAATATGATTCCAACACATAAGGGTTCTCACGTTTCTCTTGTTTTGAAACATAAGAACTCTTATGTAACGTGTTGGAATCATATTTTTAAATAAATAATTTTATATATATATATATATATATATATATATATATATATATATATATATATATATATATTGTTGGTGGAGGGTCAATCTTATTCTTTAATTAGTGCAGTGGCTGCTTGCTCACATCTCGCTAAATACTTTAGAATTAGATTAGGATGTTAAACCTCTGTCTATAACCAGGGTGATCTGTACAATACAAGCAAGTCTTACTAGAGCGGCTGATTTCATCTAGTGTCGTTTTATCTTGTCCTGTTTAAGTAACAACTTTAAGATTTATGCTAATGAAGATTTACTCAAACATATTCACAGAGACAGACAAAATTAATCAACATAAAAAAAAATATTTTGAATAAATTACCGCAACTCCTACATCTATGCAAACCGTTTCTTCCGTCTGTTTTTATTCTTTTTATCTATCTACCTATTAATCTACCTTCTTATCTATCTACCAGTTTTGTCTGCTGGTTTACCTACGTCTGTCACGTTATCAGTACCAGACAAGCCTGTATTTTCGTATATTCTTTTTATTATTGTTTTTCGTTGATAAAAAGAGAGAAAAAATTCCGGTGGGCAGATTTCAGGTAAGTATGTACGAAAAGAAAACTAAATTCCAAAACCCTTGTCGCTGTCCAATCAGATTGCGTCTGCGCATGTCAGGAAGTGCACATGTCAACGTTATGTCTATCAATGGCGACATTACGGGGGTCTCTTTATCAGTGAAAGGAAATTAAGTCGTTCGGCAAACAATGAAAGACTGTAGGCCGATAGAGGCACAAATGGTGGTGAGGATAAGACCTTGAATTGAACAAAGTGAAAAGAAAGTGACAGGGAGTGAATAAATATTACAACTTCATTTATAGTGGCAGAGAATGATGCGGGCGGGAAAACATCGAAACACACAGACTAGTTACAGTATTGAAAGAATTTTTTGATTTGAATATATTTCAAATTTGTTCTACATATACATGGATATCTACAGACTCCGACAGCAGGAGACTTACGGCCATGTCACGTTGAAAGTTAAGTTCCCGTTCTAAGTTAAGCAATAGAGACCCTGGTTAGTAACTAGATGGATGACTGATAAAGAATACCATGTGCTGTAAGGTTGGATGTATGGGTGATGTAGATGAAAATGGCACGGAATTGAAAATCGGACAGCGGAGTTCAAATTTCAGTTGGTTTCGTTTACGCGAAAATGTCCAACACCTCTCCTTTCCATGGAAATGTAACTGATGCTGTTGATTTATTTTGTCAGGGCCAATAACGTTGCAGATTTATCTTTATATTTTACCAAGAATTTCTAAATGAATAGCAAATGCAGTAGACGAGATGTGGCAGCAATATTCAAAGCAAGAAATTAGAAATTGATTGATTAGAAAAAATGTCTAACTCGTGACAGTTAACTAATTTTAACCAAAAATATGTCAAACACTCACACTTCCCTAGAATGGGTTAAATCGTAATACTTGATTACGATCTAAAATTATTCTCTGGATTTAAATAAAAGGTTGATAAAGCGTAAAAAACTATAAGTAAATCAATTAATAAGTGGTGTTTGTGAGAAAGAAATAACATGGCATGACACTAAATATCAGTTGAGCAGAGAGAGTACAACGTTTATGTGGGTTTTCTTCAATAAAAATACCGCTATATATATATATATATATATATATATATATATATACGCAAATATATATGAAGAAATATAGTTGTAAGATGTGCTATATTCATGGGATAAAGTGCTCAATATCAGAGACAGAGCGTATATAAATATAAAAGTTAAAACTGAGAGGCGACAGGTTGTTTTCATGCTGGAGGCAATCGTCAGGTGGCCTGACTATTGCGTCCAGCATGAACAGCATGTGTTTCTGTCGCCTATGAGTATTGACTTCAATGTTCAATATATATATATATATATATATATATATATATATATATATATATATATATACATATATATATATATATATATATATATATATATATATATATATATATATATAATACACACACAGTCTGTGAAATTTCCTCAGCAAAAAATATGGGAACATTAGACGAGCTGTAGAAGTATTGAAAAACAGAAAATATTGTCAGATAGATATGCGTCGTTTCAACGAATTTATTCAACTGACGCAGCTGGTCAATCCTTAGAAAACTAGAAATGCTAACAGGATTTCTGATTTGCGGACAAACACATAAGAACATGAGAAAGTGGTATAATATTTAGTCGAGTGCTGACACAGAATTAAAACTGAAATATTTCTTGACAAGAAGGCAAGATGAAAGGACTATTACACATTAACACAGAATATATATAAATCAACAAGAGTTATAGCCCAAGATGCAAGATACGGGTTGCGAAAGTCAGAATCACATAATTTGTTTAAGCATTTCACCCCAGGTAAGGCAATAAAGCCACTAAGACTGAAATCGTTGCTGATAGTGAGAAAATATTAAAAATCATTACTAAGGAGAACAAGAAACAATTAAAATTTAAGAAGACATAAGATAAAAAAAAAACCAAAAAACCTGCCATTGCATTTAAATATTTGAAAGCCAGAGTTGACTGCAAATCCTGAAGTAGGAAGAAATTTCCACAAGCGAGATATGCGAGAGAAGTAACTCTCAGCATAGAACTTACGCTTAATTCTAAGCATTTCAGCTGTAAAATGATGAGACCTTACCTAATCGAGTACTGCGCTTAAATTCACAAAGTCTAGATATCAAAGAAGAAAGTTCATCAGAACAATTACCATGAATATATATATAGAAATGTAAGAGGGTATCTGCGTTACGGTAGCTTGAATGGGCGGTTGATCTAAATGATAAAGGCTCGGGGTGAAAATCAGAGAGCACAATTCAAATTTCAATCGGGTTCATTTACGCGCAATTGTCCCTGGTAAAAGATGTGTCCAACACTCACTCTTCCCTGGAAATGTAACTGATGCTGAAATGATAGATCAGGACCAATAGCAGATTCATCTTTTTGTTTTTTTTATTTTATCAAGAATCTTTAAATGAATAACAAAAGCACGGCACGGTTAACACTAGCAGTTGAATTAATACAATCCTTCCTCTGCATTTCAGTAGAATACATTAGCCTGACAATACGCAAGAAATCACTCTCCTGGCGGGGCTGGCATTAGCCATGCTTGCGTAAAGGAAAAGAATAGTACCATCGGACGCTTTAAATAGAGAAACGGATACAGAAATTTAACTCTGGGGATTAATACAAGAATGTATGGAGAATATGGATCTGAAAATCGAATGCGTTTCCCTGGGGTTAAATAAATATCCAGAGATACGATCATTTCGTACGAAACCATATAATGTGGATTGCTATATCATATCTATCCCCTTATGTGCCAGTGAATGCTGCACATAAAGATGTGGTTTCCGAGAAGAATGTTATATATATATATATATATATATATATATATATATATATATATATATATAAAAGGAAGATGTTATAGTAGTTCCAACGAGAGAAAAGTGTGTATATTAAAAAGAAGATAGATACTGCAAACGTTTTTGGTTGTAATATGGATTTAAAAAAATGTTATGCTTTATTTTCCATAATTTTACTACACGGGTTTCTCGTCTCGCCACCGTCATCAGATAAAGGGTAGAGATTTCCACATATTATTAAAAATAATTATTTTTTCTTCTTTATATTTTTCGATGTGAAATATTCTCGATATGAGACATTCTCTTTTTTATGCGTTAGTAATCCGAATGTCTTTCATGAAATAGCAGTGAAAAGTTTTGCGCGAAAGTTCGTAAAACAATTAAGATTGGTCCGAGAAAAATGATGAATTAATTATCGGTATCTTATCTTTTAATGTTTTAATGAGCCCTGTGTGTTCTTAGATTTATTTCCATTTTCGTGTGTTTCTCTCAGCATGCGTATACATATGTGTGTATATTCGCTCTCCATACATATACTGTCTCACTACGAGGAATTAGTAAACACATTTGTACACATGCAAACATACGCCCCCCACACATATATTTCAAAGATGCTAACCTTCTGAGAATGCATTAAAATAACACCTCACACATTAGCTACTGCAGCTTATTTCCCTTTGGTCGAGATAAGTCACGTGGGTCACAGAGCAGTCGTTTAGTGACGTCACGTCACAGTGACGAAAGAAACATTAAAATTTCAGATTGTTTACAGCAGCCAATCAGAAATGTTGGATTGGAGGGCCTGGGAAGATGCTAATTTTACCTTTCCAGAAGTTTACAAGTCCATGGTGCTGTTTTCATTTGGGATATATCTTTCCCAGATATATGACGGAAATCCAACTCGAAGTCATCAGTTTGGGTAGATATAAGTGATATGTAATGCAAGGTCACCAATAAAATGCGATTTGCGTGTCGGAGACACTAAAATCAATCATGTGTGGAAGTTTAAATAAGTGGAAAGTGTTTTGACGTAGGGTGGTAAGTGCTGGGAAGAGACGAGTATTTCTTTGGTGACTAAGAAAAGAGTACTGAGCTGCTACGTGATATCTGTCCTCCTATACGGCAGCCAATGTTTGACGATTTCCTCAAAGATTAACAAGAGACTCGAGGCTCCGGATGTGGTTCTACAGAAGGATGCTAAGGATATCATGGAGCGAGCGTGTGAGCAACGATGAGGTTTTGGAGAGGATGCAAACAAGGAGGAATCTTATGCTTAACATAAGGAAGAGGCAGATGAAATTTCTGGGACACGTAATGAGGAAGGAGGGCCTGGAGAATCTGATACTCACAAGTTGAATAGAGGGAAAAAGAGAAAAGGGAAAGCAACGTATGTGATACCTGGCTGGCTTAAGTAAGTAGATGACAATACGTTATCTGGGAGAGGAGGCAGAGGGACGAAACATTGAGAGCTACAAGGGATAGGGGGAAGTGGAGAGCCATGATCGCCTACGTCCTGAAAGAACACGGCATATAAAAAGGAGAAAGATGATTCTCCTCATGGGTCACGTTTGTATATATGTATCTATAGTTTTGTGTGTCTGTCTATATTCGAACCGTCGTATAATTTGGTAACAAAGATGAGAACAACCGTCCGAACAATTTAAATATTGTAAATAGTTAAAATACCTCATCTAAGAAATATAGATAGATCCTGAACAAGGCCGGAGCGTACAATCGCTGAAACGTCGTGAATATGGCAACAGATATGAGGACAACAGTCCGAACAATGTAAATACTGTAAATAGTTAAAATACCTCATCTCAGAAATATAGATAGATCCTGAAGAAGGCCGAAGCTTACAACCGCCGAAACGTCGTGAATAAGGCAACAAATATGAGGACAACAGTCCGAAGAATTTAAATATTGTAAATAGTTAAAATACCTCATCTCAGAAATATAGATAAATCCTGAAGAAGGTCGGAGCTTCCAACCGCCGAGACGTCGTGAATATTGCAACAAATATGAGGACAACAGTCCGAACAATATAAATAGTGTAAATAGTTTTGTGTATGCCATATTGATATAAATGCCTCTTGTAGAAAAAAAAAGTTTGTTATTTTTTGTCTTTCAGTCATTCCGTACTGTCCATGAATTACTGTGTTATTATATCACTGGTATAATAATTACTGTGTTATTATATCACTGGTATAATAATTAATGTGTTATTATATCACTGGTATAATAATTAATGTGTTATTATATCACTGGTATAATAATTACTGTGTTATTATATCACTGGTATAATAATTAATGTGTTATTATATCACTGGTATAATAATTAATGTGTTATTATATCACTGGTATAATAATTACTGTGTTATTATATCACTGGTATAATAATTACTGTGTTATTATATCACTGGTATAATAATTACTGTGTTATTATATCACTGGTATAATAATTACTGTGTTATTATATCACTGGTATAATAATTACTGTGTTATTATATCACTGGTATAATAATTAATGTGTTATTATATCACTGGTCTAATAATTACTGTGTTATTATATCACTGGTATAATAATTACTGTGTTATTATATTACTGGTATAATAATTACTGTGTTATTATACCACTGGTATAATAATTACTGTGTTATTATATCACTGGTATAATAATTACTGTGTTATTATACCACTGGTCTAATAATTACTGTGTTATTATATCACTGGTATAATAATTACTGTGTTATTATATCACTGGTATAATAATTAATGTGTTATTATATCACTGGTCTAATAATTACTGTGTTATTATATCACTGGTATAATAATTACTGTGTTATTATATTACTGGTCTAATAATTACTGTGTTATTATACCACTGGTCTAATAATTACTGTGTTATTATATCACTGGTATAATAAAGCCCATAATGGGGGAAACAAAAGGGTAGAATAAATCTTTTAACCATGACATTCTCCGGTTCCAAATAAGTTATCATTTCTTTGCTAATTTTTCTTCTTTTAAAGATGCCAGAAATGCCGTACGATAGCTGTAATACTAAAAGAAATTTTGCTAATATCAAAATGAACAGTGTCTAAAAGAAACTTCAATGTAAAAGAAATGGCTAATTTCGCAGAAGCAGCGGGAGTTTACCAAATAGAATGTAAACAAGACTAGCAAATATAGACGGGCGAATGTTCACCAAAGTTAAAATAATAGCGACATGAAGATCAAAAAGCGTCAGCGATATTATTGGTCCTGACCTAGCATCTCAGCTTTACCTACTCCCTACCGCTGTAATGTAGCTTTTCCCTATGTCCTTTCTAAAACTTAGTATATTGGTAAATGTGCTGATGAACTCGCCTCCATGGTATTATGGTGTCTCTAGTAAGAATGGTAAGAATGTATTGTTTGGTTGTAAAGTTATTATGTTTGTGTCAGTAACCGTGGTTAAATAAGTTCAAAATAAGATAGATTGAAGACCAACTTTCCCCTATCTCTACCTTTTGGCCTTGTGCTACATGTTTGTATTATATGTAAAATCAATATTACTCTCCGTTATGGTAACTAGTCTCTATGAATTTAAGTACAGTTCTAGTTTGGCGGTAAGGTTACAAGGTTTTACCGTTCAAATGGCGAGATGTCACGGTATGTTGTATGCTAAGTTTGTACTCTCGCAGTTCTCGTTTGTGAAACCCTCTTCTGGCTTCTTGCTTCCCAGTCAACTTTGATCTTCAAAAATTTATATGCAGTGTCAATTGTTATCTCCTGTGTTAAATTCTTCTTTCATTATTCTAGCCCCTTAATAATGTTTGTCTCATATTCTTTCACACCCAGTAACCCCACTTCTGTCTTAGTGGCTTTGTTGCTTACTTGGCATAAAATTATGTTTATGAAAGAGAAAGTAAGGTAAGTCTCGTAGCCAATGTACTTTTGAGCGACTGTAACCTAATTTTATCAAGAAAGTTCCGTCTTCATAAGCAAGTGAATTTAATTCAGCTTCATGATTTATTTGATAGGCGTTTCAGAAATCATAAAATTGTCTTCGATTAATATACGACTTGTCACTTCCAATATTTTTTTTTAACAAACTGATACAGAAACAATGTAAGATAATGGCTGACATTAGTTAAAATCGGATTTCTATAAATTTAAATTAAAGAAAATTGTTTAGGTGCTTATCGTAAATCATGTTTTGATTCTGTAACAATTATTTTCATTTTGTCGAATAAAATTGTTCTAATTGATGATGATGATCATAACAATAATAATAATGTAATAATAATAATCTTCACAGACAGGAAGATTGAAGCAAATAAGCCGGACATTATTATCAAAAACCGAAAAGAAAAAAAAAATGTCTACTAATTGTTATGGCTTACCCAGCGGACTGTAACAGAGCAAGCAAGGAATTTGAAAAAAATATCGAAGTATAAAGACTTGGAAATTGAAATAGAAAAAAAAAATGTGGAAATTGAAAACATTAATAGTAGCAGTCGTAGTTGGAATGTTAAAAAAGTAACACAAAACACATACTTAAAAAAATCTAGAAATTCCAGCTTAAGAGAAATTCCAAAAATTGTCTTAATATATACAGCCAACACAATTAGCAGAACATTCTCCATGTAACCCTAGTGATGTTATGAATTGTAGCCATAACAAAACTATCTCCCTTAGGTCTTCCTCCAGACATAGTAGGTAGTGTGACCATAGCAGAAAGCGAATAATAATAATAATAATAATAATAATAATAATAATAATAATAATAAGTGTCTCGCTAATTTGAAAATTACGGTAAAATATTAGTTGAAATAAAACTGGAATGTTTTTGGCTTTTTTTATTAGTTTACCGCACTCAAGGTGATGACGCTAGCAAAAGACACCGAGGTACTGGGAGTAAAAATAAGATGATAAGACTTTAGGCAGAACAGGAGACTCAATAACAAAAATCAAGAAACAGGGGTTAAACGTCTATTCTTGTTCAAAAACCGAGGAGCTGCGTGAACCGGGCGATAGGTAAAGCTATCTACTATTGATAGACATATTACACCCCACCACAAAAAAAAAAAAAAAAAATGAATTATTCTGATATGAAAAGAGAAAAATCCAATTCATGGATAAGAAACTTCATTCGTTTTTCGAAGGAAACACAAGAGAGAAAACGATAGATAGGTTAGCATGGACATGAGGCAGGTAACTTCAGGCACTATTAACGACAGGACAGGACCATACATTGCAGACAAGCTGGGTAAAGGTGAACAGAGTCAGTAATTTAACCGCTGTGTAAAATATATTAAGAAAGATCGAGAGATTCGTTTGTTTGTTTAACTGCATATCAACAACCTTATGGGTCATTTAATACCGAAATTTAATTTTCTTGTACGCTTTTAAGCAATAAAAATGTGATACAGTGTAACCCGGATATAAGAGAGTTGTCGGGACCGGAGAAGAAGTCTCTTATATCCGGGTTTCTCTTATATCCAGGTACGGTCTAATTTATATACATTAACACAGGCTCTAATTTGAGACCAGAGAAAATCTCTCTTATATCCAGGTTTCTCTTATATCAGGGTCTCTTATATCTGGGTTACACTGTATATGTAGAGAGAGCAGTTTTCCGTTTCAGATGTTCCTTTATTCTGTTTCAGGTTTTAGGGAATTTCGTTTTAATCATTCAAATGGTTAATGTCACTTGTATAAATTAGTCCTATTTTCCCCAAGGTCATCAGTGCAAAGTGGATACGGATTAATTCAAATGGAGTTTACCTCAGCTTACGGATCATATTTTCCCGGCTACTAACCGCAGGTCTACCGTCATTGAAAATCTATAGAAATAAATAACAAGGTCTTATCTCTTGTTTCCCGTTTAAGATTAGGTTTCCGGTTCCTTCTAAAGCATATTCCTTTCACTTCAGGTGGCATATGTCGTATTGGTGTCATTATCTACTTGTTTGCGTTGATGTCGTTTACTCTCAAAACCTCTAGCTCAAGTGACCCTTGGGCCTTGTACAGGAGGAATAGAGAGAACAATTTTTCGTTTCTGGTTTTAGTGAATTCCGTTTTTTTTTCGTTTTCATTATAGAATTCTGTTTTTGTTTCATTACAATACTTATTGAGAAGTGTTATGGGAACTTACCCATAATAATAATGGACTATTCCTGACATTATAAATACTGCGCCTCTCAAGGAGTATGATGGATGTTGTAAGACGAGGAGAGATAATTGAGAGCATATTGTAAGGACATTGGAATAGTGACAACATAGTTCACTCTAACCAAATCTGATAGTCATTACTAATACTTCTACTTCTTTGTATTATATTTCTTTTGTAATATATCTTTGTATACCATACATCTGTTCGTGGTATTTTTTCATTGGTTCTAACCTTGGACCATCACTGTGGTACAAAGGAACTTGGACTATAACAAGAATGTGTAGCAATATATGAAAACCAGAAAATAAAATTATTAAAATTTTTGAAAAAAGTCTAATTCGTTAAATTTTGATTGCTGAAATGACAAAATGCACCCATCTTTCGTCTAACAAGATAAATAATGGATAAAAAAAAAAAAGAAAGAATTTTTGTCTTGCACTCCGCTTCTATTCTATATCAAGTAAACTTCGTAAAACTTAAAGTTCGTAAATAATGTTTGGGGGGGGGAGAAAGAGAAAGGGAGAGTAAAAAAGGGAGATATATTAAACCATTATCAACTTTATCCTTTGATGTCTGTCGGACGAGTGAGTTAGGAAAGGCAAATATAGTAACAAATAAAAATAGCAGCTGATCAATCTAATTGTTAGAAATAAAAAAAAATAAAAAAAATCCGTTGCAAGTAGGCCATTTTGTTTTTTCCCTCCGTTTTCTTCCGTTTTCACGGAAAATAAGACTATTTATACATGTTATTCTGCTTTAACAATTGATTACATGGTAGATGACATCCAGATTTTGTGCATATATACGTTTGTTTGAACTAGAGGCGGTGAAATATGTTTTATGCTGTAGCTGAAGTTATACAGTGCTGTTCGATAAAAGTGACTCACATTATCCTTTGAATTTAGCTCAGCTTTCGTTTCATCGGAGAAAAGGACATTCTTCCAGTCTTCTATTGTGAAATTTTTGTAATAGTGAGTCCATTCAAGTCTCTTGGCTTTGTTGGATTTGCTTATTAGCGGCTTAAACCTTCGTGTATAAGATTTATTGCCTTGTTCTAACAAGATTTGTAACCTTGTTCGGACGGACTGTTGAAGAGGCAAGACTAACTCCTTGCTCTTTGCTTAGACTGGCTGCAATTTCTTCGCTAGTTATAGTCCTATTCTTTGCAACTTCTCTCTTGATTACACTGCCAGTTCTATCATCAATCTTTTTCTTTCGTCCCCTTGTTTCCTTCCTTGGAGCAGGAGTGGCATCATTATGTGCCCTAAGCACTCGAGACACAGTTGATTGCGAGGTTATAGCAATTTCTGTAATTTCTCTCTTTTGAGAGGGCAATAATAGATGCATTATGTGTTTCTGATGCGTGTGTGTACCCTTTCATCTGGTTAGTGACTTGAGTGGCTATTTCAGGCTGTTTTTATACTGTATAAGTCATTCTGGAATATTCTGGAATACTCTAGATTTAATTTAAGCTGTTCTAGAATTCTCTAGAATATTGTTCTCAGTGTATTGTAAAATAGTTTACAGTATTTTGTGAAAATCTCTTTAAATTTACCAGTTTAATCATTAGAATGCGATATCTGAGTTACTTTTTTTTGCACACAGTTTTTTCCTGAATCTCATTTATATCCAAATTTATAATTATCAATAGAATAACTAAGGGCGAATAAACTTTTTTCCTAGGTGGTCTGGAAGGGGTCTTTATATTAGTGAGATTTAAAATTATTTTAACACCAAAAACAATAGACAAAAAATATTTTTAGTTAAAAAATCAGGTGAGTCACTTTTATCGAACAGCACTGTATTTTGGAATACAGATTGGTTTCTTTAAGAAGTTGTAGGATATTTTATGGATTAATGTCAGGAAAGAGTTCTTTCATGTTGGTTGATTTTGTTCAGCGGCATATTATGCTCTATGTGTGAATTAATATCGAAATTTAAATAATTTCAGTGCAATTGTATGTCGTCCACTGCAGATAAAATATATTGTTAGTCATTTTCTTATATACAAAATATATTGCTTGTATTTTTACTATAAAAATGTATTTCTATACTTTACTAGTGTTTTCTTTATGGGGATTCAATATGTGTCCATAGCAAGGACCCTAACAGATGCTACCACCCAGTGTCACGCTGGAACTGGGAACAAGAGAATTTTAGTTGTTCCACACTCCTCAAAACCACTAATATCCTCACCAGAGGCCTTGCAGACAGATGTAGTTTATCGTCATAACAACGACTTGTTAGAAAAGAGATCAGACGACAAGTATCAGAATGCAAGTACATGGCTCAAAATGAGTTTAAGAAACTGAGGCACATCATATGAAGTTTCGATGTTTGACAAAGACCATGCTTCCATCTCCAGCAGAATTGCTTGCTTTTGCAGGCCAGATAACAACAATACTAATAAGTAGAAAGACCCGTGATAATTTCACGGTTTTCCTATTTTAATTTTCTTATGAATATTAATTCTTCAATTAATGATTGAATATAACCATGGCGAATTTTAAGACAATAAAATATCCATAGAAATTTTAATAGAAATATTTAAGCTTAACAACTTTAACAACTTTAACAAAACTAGAAAGACTCGTGATAATTTCACGGTTTTTCTATTTGAATTTCTCATGAATCTTAATTCTTCCTTTAATGATTGAATAAGCTCATGGCGAGTTCTACGACAATAAAATATCCGTAGAAATTCCCCTATCGCATCGTTAAATATTTAAGCTTAACAACCTTAACAAAACTAGAAAAAACCCTGATAATTTTACGGTTTTTCTATTTGAATTTTCTCGTGAATATTAATTCTTCAGTTAATGATTGATTATAACCATGGCGAATTCTACGAAAATAAAATTCCCGTAGAATTTACCCATATCATCGTTAAACATTTGAGCTTAACAACTTTGACAAAATATTGCAATGACAATCATAAATATGAATACCGTTGGTTGTTTTAAGAAGTTAGTAGAAATTAAAAAAATATTAAATTGACTATTTTTTTCCATTTTACTGAAACAGCCGTTAAACACTTCTATCTTCACTTCTTTAATATTCATTCTCTCATTGAAACCTAATAGTCTGTGTTTTGTTCATCCACGCAATCAAAACTGAATATAGCATTATTTATTAGCTATTGGCAAGACGTAATGGTCGAGCAAGAATATTCATAATAGAATAATGATGGTAAAATTTAGATCATTTTAATAATAATAATAATAATAATAATAATAATAATAATAATAATAATATAAACATAAGAAAAGGCATATACATGAATTAGCATTCATAATTTTTTAATCAGCATACTATTTGCAACGATCGCAGAAAACAACGTTGAGGATTATTGTAATTGATATTTGTTCCCCAGGGGATTTCGATTATTATAATATCTGCCCCGGTGTTAGATTGGACGAATAAGAATTCGCCTTCCGTAACAAAACTAATGGATAAATTCTATGTTAAATGTTTAAAACCGACAGTGACAACAATCAAAAGAATAGCCCTCGACTGCTAAAAGAACATCGACTAAATTCTGCACCGAGAAATATCCGTTGCCCCAAAATGTTAATCACCCGACATATCTTCAGTATTTCTCCAGGTAACATTGTAACAGAGACTTTGTTGTCATTGTCCTCTTCCAACAATAATAATCAAAGGGTCGTTAAAATATCAGTTATGGAGTATTTCCAAACAGATGCTAAACATATCAAACAGAATACTGCAAATAATTCGGTTTAATTTCATAATTCCCTGTATATGTTCCATGGTATACCTGCATTTCCTCAGCCATTGAGCGCCCTGTCGGATGGGGCTTCAGAATATTTCGACTGCACCTCTGCAGAGGAGTAAGACTCATCCCACCCCCAATGAAGCGTCGTGGGTATCATGATAAAAAACACCCGGCAGCAAAACCTCTGTTCAGGAGGCTTTGCGGAGCGTAGAACCACCTCGTAATTACTGATGTTCCTAGGTTTACCCTGACCCGGGGCGGTAGCCCTTTTTAGGGTCCAAGCTATCGGGAAATAGTTAACTCGCAAACTGGGTCAAAACACGAAGAAAGTGTAAAAAAAAAAAAAAATTAACACCAGCAATACATTTTTGGAAAAATATATTACCAGCAATAAAAATCATGTCGGCATTAAATATACCATTGAGGTGTTGATATGCCGTAAAACAAAAACAAAAAGCTATTTTTCTCTCGTATTCTCTAACACTGAGTAACCGCCCCCTTTGCGTTTTGTGTCTTAGTGACTTTATTGCCTTTTAGGAGGGACATTTAAATTCACCGTCAATCGTTATCTCCTGTCTTCTTAATTCCTGTTCTATTATTACCCTCTCGCTTTAATAATAGCTTTTCTCATATTCTGTAACACTCAGTGACGTCTTAGTGGATTTATTGTCTTGCTTGGGGTGGAATGATTAAAAAAAGATGATTGCTGTATTCTATACTGCAAATGATTCCGTTTATTTTGCTAAGTCATTGTATATTTTCTATTGGAAACTGCATTTCATCCGCCATTGGTTAGTTCAACTAATAATCGAGGTTTTGTTAAAAGATAGTCTTCCATCGGCGACATACAGGACCGCGCAACATGCATGTATCATCCGAGACTTTGACAAACTTCGGAATTTACGTGTTTTTAACGAAGTTTATTAGAGCGTATATTATATTTAGAAACGGGGCACTTACAGTCATAGATTTTGGGAAAAGATGGATTTTCCCTTTCCATAAGGATTATTGCCAAAGGGAAAACATACTATTTCAATCAGATTACAATTGAAACAGCGGTTCTCGTCCTATCAACGTGTTTAATCGCAGTACTAGATTGGCAGCTAGGTCTCATTATTTTATAGTTGAAATCGTTCGATGTAACCGTCACTTCTAATCCCTTGCTTGGGGTGAAATTTAAATGCAAAGTCAATCGTTATGTTCTGTCTTCATAATTCTTGTTCTTTTTTTGTCCTCTCTCCTTAATAGTAGTTTTTCTCATTCTTTAACACTCGGTAACCCATTTACATCCTAGTGGCTTTATTCCCTTTGACCTTCAAAAATTTAGATGCAGTGTCGATTGTTATATTCTGTCTTCTTAATTCCAGTTCCTTTATTGTCTTCTCTCCTTAATAGTAGTTTTTCTCATATTCTCTAACACTCAGTGATCCCTTGCATCCTAGTGGCTTTATTGCCTTTGACCATCAAAAATTTAGATACAGTGTCAATTGTTATATTCTGTCTTCTTAATTCCAGTTCTTTTATTGTCTTCTCTCCTTAATAGTAGTTCTTCTTATATTCTCTAACACTCAGTGATCCCTTGCATCCTAGTGGCTTTATTGCCTTTGACCTTCAAAAATTTAGATGCAGTGTCAATTGTTATATTCTGTCTTCTTAATTCCAGTTCTTTTATTGTCTTCTCTCCTTAATAGTAGTTTTTTCTCATATTCTCTAACACTCAGTGATCCCTTGCATCCTAGTGGCTTTATTGCCTTTGACCTTCAAAAATTTAGATGCAGTGTCAATTGTTATATTCTGTCTTCTTAATTCCAGTTCTCTTATTGTCTTCTCTCCTTAATAGTAGTTTTTTCTCATATTCTCTAACACTCAGTGATCCCTTGCATCCTAGTGGCTTTATTGCCTTTGACCTTCAAAAATTTAGATGCAGTGTCAATTGTTATATTCTGTCTTCTTAATTCCAGTTCTTTTATTGTCTACTCTCCTTAATAGTAGTTTTTTCTCATATTCTCTAACACTCAGTGATCCCTTGCATCCTGGTGGCTTTATTGCCTTTGATCTTCAAAAATTTAAAAGCAGTGTCTATCGTTATCTTCTGTCTTCTTAATTCTTGTTCTTTTATTACCTTCTCTCGTTAATAGTAGCTTTTCTCATATTGTCTAACACTCAGTAGCCCCATTGCGTGTTAGTGGCTTTATTGCCTTTTAATCTGATGAAATGATTAAAAATGCTCGCTGTAATCGATACTGCAAATGATTCGGTTTATTTTGCTAAGTTCTTGGATGTCTTCCATAATATACCTGCGTTTCTTCAATCATTGAACAGTTCAACGAATAACCCCGAGACAGTCCTCTATCGTTGGCACTTGGTCCACACAGCATGGATGAATCATCCGCTGAACAACTTCAATTTATCTAACAATGGCAAACTTTGGAATTTCCTTATTTTAATGAAGTTCATTATGAGAGTTAGCAAGGGGAGACTTACAGACAACACTCGTAAGAATTTAGATGAGTTTCTTCAACGTAAAGATTAATGGGCCCGGTCGGCTGAGGCTGTAGAATACACCGACTGAACGTCTGCAGAGGCGTAAGACCCCAACCCGATGAGTATGACGATAAACTACATCCGACAGCAAGGCCACTGGTCAGGAGTTTGAAGATGGAACTAGAGTCTTTGCCAAACGTCGAAATTTCATATGATGTGTCTCAGTTTCTTATACTCATTTTGAGCCATGCACTTGCATTCTGATACATTATGACTGGTAGTCTCCTTTCCTTTTTAATAAGTCCTAGGTATGACGATAAACTACATCCGTCAGTTATGCCGCTGGTGAGGAGATTTTGCGGTATTCAGGAACCCCTATCCCACACATACAATGTGGTCAGCATAACGTCGAAGCTCGGATGATCTCCGTTTTTCAGTGCTACATGTAAAGCCAAGACCTGGCTGGCTACATCTACATGATTGAATCAGCATCATTCCCTACGGTAAGATAGGCGTTACCTTCCAAAAGATTTTTTGGCAAAAAAACGATATCTGTAAAAAAAAAAAAAAAAGACTCCCTTATCGTTGCTTTTTCGAATACTACAATGTTAACCACTACAAGTCTAAAGTGAATCGTTTTCTCTCCGCTATATACTTGTAATTATTGATTCTTACTCCTTCTTTAGGAAGAAACAAAGAAACGAGACTTAAATTACTGTCATACCTAATCTTCTCTGCGCCAGTGAATGACGCACAATCTACTCGTCGTTTGAAAGAAAAACAAAATAGTCTTGGATTGCTATGTAATATCTACTCTCCTGTCTTGCAGTAAATGTTGGACAATCTTCTTGATGACAAAGAAGATGGCTGTAACAACAAAGATGAAGTTCTACCAATCAATGCTGAGAATCTCATGGACATATAGTTGTAAAAAACGTTGGCAATTTTGTTGGAAACAACGGAAACAATGCTGAATTCTTGACCAGACTCTTGTTTTGTTTGGCTTTATTGAATGCAAGACATTCAAACTATATAATATCCTGCACCAATCACACCTTGTTCCAGTCGATTGCGACAAACAAAATAATCGGGAATTCCTATTTAATATCTAATCTAAATGGCAACAAATTTCATGTAATGTACACAGGAAAAATACTCACTCTTATTTTCTTTTTTAAAATCGATATTACCCCAAGCAAGGAAGTAAAGCCACTAAGACAGAAAGAGTTACAGGGTCTAGAAGAATTAGGAATAGAAACATTAATAATGATCGGAAAGAAGAAAGAGTAATCAGCAGAAAAAGAGAGATTGATTGACAATGCATTTAATTTTTTGCAGATTTACGTTAGCTGGAATGTATGGAGCCGGAAGGGTGTTCTATAGGCGAGAATTGCGAGAAAAAAACTCTTAGCATAGAAGTTATAGTTACATCTAGCCAGCTCAAATGTATATCGGGGAGAACGCGACCCCAGTCTAGTGCTGTTAAATTGTAAGTCTAGATAATATAGGACATTTTCCTGTTTCTTAAAACAAAATTTTAAGAGATAGGAAAATGTCGTTTGAAACAAAAACAAAATAGTCTTAGATTGCTATGTAATATCCAATCTCCTCTCTCGCAGTGAATTTTAGAGGATCTCCTTGTGGACAAAGAAGATAGGTGTAGCAACAGAGATGAAATACTACAAAACAATGATGGGAATATTATGGACATATAGTCGTAAAAAGGGTTGGCAATTTTGTTGGAAACAACGGAGACAATGCTGCATTATTTACCAGGTTTTTGTTTACTGTTTGGCTTTATTGAATGCAAGACATTCAAACTATATAATGTCCTGAGCCAATCACACCTTATTCCAGACGATTGCAACAAAACAAAAGAGTAGTTAATTTTTATTTAATATCTAATCACCTAAATGGCAGAGAATTTCGAGCAATTTACACAGGAAAAAATACTGAGCCTTCTATCGCATTTTTACTCTCTTTTATTTTCTTTTTTTATTAAATCGAGTCACCCCAAGCAAGGAAGTAAAGCCACTAAGAGAGAAGGAGTTAGATGATGTAGAATAATTAGGAACAGAAACATTAATAACGATCGTAAGGAGGAAAGAACAATTTGCAGAATAGTAGATATTGATTGACATTGCATTTGAGGGTTTCATAAACATAAATTAGTTAATGAGACGGCAATGTTTGGAAACAAAAGAGAGAATGCAGAACTGTTTACCAGCTCGCTGTTTAGTTTGACATTACTGGATACAGCACATTCATTATATATATATATATATATATATATATATATATATATATATATATATATATATATATATATTAAATAAAAACAGACCACTTTAAGGTACCATGTAATAAATTATTTCACTACACATGGAACCTTAAAGTGGTCTGTGTTTATTTAAATTATTTGCTCTGGATTTACATTGAGCTCTCTGGATTTTATCCTCCTTAGGTTTACCCATACGGATTACCTAGTTTTTCATAAACTATATATATATATATATATATATATATATATATATATATATATATATATATATATATATATATATCGGGTTTAACAGCGAAATTGTTGGCCATCTTAAAGCCATTTGTCGTAAGAATCATTGAAAACCCCTTTGAGTTATTCAGCTAGAAAGAGAACAGGTTAAACTCGTTTTGTATCAGCCCTACTCTTTTCGCAAATGAGCAATGGTAAGAGGAAAAAAATCATTCGGGTCTTCAGTAATCGTGCCAACATTCATATATATATATATATATATATATATATATATATATATATATATATATATATATATATATATTAAGCATTTCACTCCAAGCAAAGCGGGAGTGCCACCAGCACGCAAGGGGTTACAGAGAATGAGAGGATGAGTAAACAGGGGTTTTTGAGGAAAGGATATAGAGAAGGAGGGAGATCAAGATCAAGGCATCAGAAGATGTCGAGTGACATTATTTTTGAATATTTAAAGATTATACGGAAGCAAGTCAGTGGAAGGGATTTTCACTGTGCGGACGTCCGTGATAAGAAGCTGTTGGAGTAGAAGGGGCGATTACATTTAAAAATAGCGAGGTGTAGCAACAGAGATGAAATTCCACCAATCAATGCTGAGAATGTCATGGACATATAGTCGTAAAAAGGGTTGGTTATTTTGTTGGAAACAACAGAGACAATGCTGAATTATTTACCAGGCTGTTGTTTTGTTTGGCTTTATTGAAATTTAAGTTATATTATGTCCTGCACCAAACTCATCTTATACCAGCCGATTGCAACAAACAAAAGAATCGTGAATTCCTAAAAATCTTTGTTCTTCTATTTCTTTTTTTAAAATCCGTATGACCGTAAGCAAGGAAGTAAAGCCACTAAGACAGAAGGAGTTACAGAGTGTGGAAGAATTAGGGGCAAAGAAATTAATAATGATCGGAAAGAAGAAAGAGGAATCAGGAGGACAGGAGATACTGTTTGACATTACATTTATATTTTTGCAGATTAAATTTGTTCGGAAAGTATGGAGCCGGAAGTGAGTTCTACAAGTTCGAGATAAAAAGCTGTTAGCATAGAGGTTATTGGGTACAAAACAATCCTCATATATAATGTCTTGCAATAATGTACTTTTATTCTAGTCGATTGAAACAAAGAAAAGAGTTTTGATTTTCGATTCAGTATCTAATCTTATCATATCTTTACGATGCTACGTATTAGAGACATCAAAATCGAGCAGGTTTAGAAATTAAGCTATCCGAGTAGTATCTTAAAATCAACGAGAAATGTGGTACAGAAATCTGAAGACAGATGGAATAGAAAATAATGCTTTCAATACTCTAAATAAAGTTTTAAAAGTTTGGAAAATGTCGTCTGAATCAAGGAAGAGAGCCCTGGATTACTATGTAATATCTAACTTCCTCTGTAGCAATGAATGTTGGAAAATCTCCTTGCAGCCGAAGATGTGAGGTGTATCAACAGAGGTGAAGTTCTACCAATAAATGCTGAGAATGTCATGGCCATAAAGTCGTATAAAGGATTGGCATTTTTGTTGGAGACAATGCTGAATTATTTAGCAGGACGTTGTTTTATTTTGAAGTATGCGATACAACGCATTCAAGCAATATGATGTCATTCACGAAGGTCCCTTCATTCCATTTGATTGAAACAAAAAACGAATCGTGAATTCGTATTTAATTTAAGGTTCTTCAATCTCCTAAATAGCATCAAGTTTCGGACAATTTACGCAGGAAAAATTACTTGGCTTTCTATCGCATTTTTAATGTCTTTTTCCGGTAGATCATATTAGACGAAAACTGCTCACAAATGGGAGTGTCATAATTCCGTACTATATTCGATGCCCTCACGCTGTTTAAATCCTGTAAATATGAGAGAAGCACATCGTATATATAGACAAGTGTCTGTTTTAATTACACGCCTCCTCACGAAGGGTGTGACTCAAGGCATTTTTTTAATGTGGGATCATCTTTGGTCAATCAAAACATTAGCAGTCCTCAAGAATATGTTACGCTGGCGTTGATATTCCACTGACGCTCACAGTTTTATTGCAATGGCGATTATCCTGATCCGGGCCTGAAGTCTACGTGTGCGGGGTGGGGGAAGCTGTGAGTGTCACTTCCGGATGCAGAAGATCATGCACCGTCAGGATTATATTAATATGTATCTATGTTAGTATCTTCCAATACTAGGAGATCAAAATTCATTACGGTTTGTATCAAACCTATTCTGTTTATATCTATCTGATTTCTACATCTATTTTCGTATATCTCTCTAAATTTACGATTTTAATCCCCAGGTAAGTCTGTGTATTCCTCTTTCAACTGATTAATTCAATCGATTTCCATCAATATATTGATCTATCGTTCACGTTAATATCTGAAGGTCGAAGCAATATGTGCTTGAAAAGTCATAATTTTGATAAAGAGTTTTTTTTATAAACATATCCTGATATTGTATCCTCAGCCTTCCGGCCCTACAATGCATTTTCGGTAATCAGCTGACACATGCGAAAATAGATCTACAGACATTAACATTAAGATACTTACAACAAGGTAAGATATGACGGAAAGCTAAAAGAATGATTTAATACATACAATTGTGTATATCCTGAATGCATAAACTTCAAAGCTTTATGCAGCGTTATAAAATCATTTAAAGCTGCGATAGATTACCCAAGATTCGGTACTATAAGTAAGAGAAAAAAGCATGATAATTGTGTATATATTTACGTTTGTGCATTTAAGTTCTTAAGCATTGAGATATATATATAAACAAAAGATTTGCTTTTACGAGGTTGTTTAATTTGGAATTATTGGATGTAACATTCAACATCTATAATATCCTTACCCAAGCTCACCTTATTCCTCCTCTTGTCTACTTTCTCTTAAATAACTCAATTATTGAAAAAAAAAATGTTAACAATGGTTTTCCTAAGTGCCTCATCGACCACTAGATTAGATAAATTCTTACCAAAGTAATTAATAGCGAAACTTTTGTAACCTAAAAAAAGTTTACTGAATGAGGAATAACCAAAACGGAGGTTGGGAATGAA
The DNA here is from genome assembly GCA_963932145.1 of Acanthosepion lycidas. NCBI lineage: Eukaryota > Metazoa > Mollusca > Cephalopoda > Sepiida > Sepiidae > Acanthosepion > Acanthosepion lycidas. Next base: position 9,154,505 of record OZ010613.1, on the reverse strand, counting down.
ATGGTAATCACTTATAATAATAAAAGAAATACTCGCCAGCGACCTGAAGTAGGTTAACCACTGCTAGTGGTGGACTACTTGGACAGCATATTACCCCCACTTACACTTATAACATTTATAACAAATTTTGTAATTTATGGAGCTTAATAAGCTACAAAATTTGTTATTCCAAAATTGCATTGAGGATGAAGCAGAACTAGGTACTTTAATTTAATTACTATAATTAAATTGAGGAGTTTACCTTCTGCTTTTGAAACATCAGAACTCCTATGTAGCGATGGAATAATATTTAAAAAAAAACTAATTATATATATATATATATATATATATATATATATGTGTGTGTGTGTGTGTGTGTGTTTGTGTGTTTGTGTGTAAATATATATATATATACCCATATATATGTATATATATATATACACACATCGAGAAATATACACACATACACACATATATATACACACCCATATA
>OZ010613.1:9126534-9149034 GCA_963932145.1 Acanthosepion lycidas | reverse complement strand
TTTCTTCTTTTATCTTCTTTCTGCTGCTTTTTTTTTCTTTATTCTTCCATCTTTTTCTTCTTCCTTCTTATTCAACTTTTTCTTTCTTCTTTTTCTTTCTTTTTTTTCTTTTACTTTTTCTTCTTACCCCTCCTCCTCCAACTCTTTCTTATAATTATTAATATTAATAGTAATAGTAATAGTAGCAGTAGTAGTATTTCCTTTGATGTCTGCTTTTTACTCATTTCCTTCGGGGTCCCAACCAGAAAACTAATGTTATAACTCGCATTCTGACATTTTCATTGAACGCTTACGTAAATAAATAAATAAATAAATAAAATAAAATAAAATAGAGATGGAACCAGGGTTTGAGACAATTCAACCGAAATTGTATATTCATATCCTGATTCGACAAGTCTTCGGAGTAGAAAAGCAGTACCAAGGGGTGCAGTTTTCTGGAAGTGACTAATTGCGACACAGGCTCCAATCTTCTCCAGGCACGACAAAAGTTGAGTACTTATGTTGCTCAGAGTAGCAACAACAATGGCGATGCCTTCACTTTGTTATTGTTCTTCTTCTCTGTCAACGGGACATGCAATATCCAAGATGATGCAAGTTATGCATTCTTTCTCTACCAAATGATTTTCTGTTCAATACTTCATCGCCAATCTGTGTAAAGCTATCCCACAAAATTTTCTCCTTGTAATTTTAATGCTCCATTCAGGAAAGGGCCCATATCACCTAACTTTCCTCTCTAATTCTTACGTACCACATTATTATTATTATTATTATTATTATTATTATTATTATTATTATTATTATTATTATTATTATTATTATTATTTTCTTTGATTTCTGGCGTTTACACATTTCTTTCCGGGTCCCGCCCAGGGACCTAAGGTTAGAAATGGCATCATGACACTTTCCACTGATAATAAAAAAAAAAAAAAAAAAAAAAAAAATACATAGATAAAGCCCTTCGTAAAGTGTGGGCTGTACTTGTCAGAACAATTTTTTGTATCTCCTTGAGGCATGGACTTCCAGGAATCCCTTCAATTAGTCTACTCAAATCTTTTCCAACCAGTCTTAGGGCTCCAACTACAACACGGATTGTTGATGTTCCCATATGCCACATTTTCGAGATTTCTATTTCAAGGTCCTTGTATTTTGACAGCTTTTTGAATATCTTCAAAGATACATTGCAGTCAGCAGGGACTGCCATATCAATAAGGAGGCACCGTTTTTGTTTGTGGTCTTTAATAACAATATCTGGGCGGTTGGTCTTGATTGTTCTGTCAGTGGGTATATTTATTATTATTAATATTATTATTATTATTATTTTGATTTCTGTTGTATACACATTTCCCAAGATCACACACATTTTACATAAATAAAGCCCGCCGTAAGTTGCATGCGATTTTTTGTTTTAATTATATAAGGTATGTACTGTCAGGAATCTCTTCACACAGACTATCGAAACGTTTCCCAGTCAATCCGTTGGCTACAAGGGAAATTATTGATGCCCTCATATGTCACATAATTCATATATCAATAAGAAAGCACATATAACAGGTAGATATAGAAGGACCCATGCGAGAAAGAAAGTATGGGGGGGGCGGTTGTGAAGAAGCCCAGTATGCCAAGCCCTGTCAAACGCATTCGAGATATCTAAAGCCCGAGCCTTGATTAGACAAATTAAGTAATAACAGTTAATCACTCCGCGTTTGACCTTAGAGAATCGAAAACTATATCAATTTATGTATTTTTTCAGTGTCAAGATTCAAAAATCAGATTCTAAATCATAAAGAGCCTCAGTTATTATTATTATTATTATTATTATTATTATTATTATTATTATTATTATGCTCTGTTTATTATTATTATTATTATTATTATGATTATTATTATTATTATTATTATTATTATTATTATGATTATTATTATTATTATTATTATTATTATTATGATTATTATTATTATTATTATTATTATGATTATTATTATTATTATGATTATTATTATTATTATGATTATTATTATTATTATTATTATTATGATTATTATTATTATTATTATTATTATTATGATTATTATTATTATTATTATTATGATTATTATTATGATTATTATTATTATTATTATTATGATTATTATTTAATTTCCTTTTATTTCTGACGTATACACATTTCTTTCCGCGTAACGCCCAGGGACCTAAGGTTAGAAATGGTATTATGACACTTTTCACGGAGAAAAAAAATTATAGATAAAGCCCTTCGTAAAGTGAGCTGTACTTGTCAAAATAATTTTTTGTATCTCTTTGAGGCATGGACTTCCAGGAATCCCTTCATTTAGTCTACTGCAATCTTTTCCAACCAATCCTAGGGCTCCAACTACAACAGGGATTGTTGATGTTCCCATATGCGACATTTCTGAGATTTCGATTTCAAGGTCCTTGTATTTTGACAGCTTTTTGAAGATCTTCAAAGATACATTGACGTCTTCAGGGACTGCCATATCAATAAGGAGGCCCTTTTTTTGTTTGTGGTCTTTAATAACTGTTGAAACTTGACTAATGCATGGAATAATAATGCAACACAAAATGTACTTAGAACAAAATGTATTGAAACAAGGAAGTGTACACAATATTTACATATAGTCTTTTGTATATTCCTCGGAAGGCCGTTCCTGGAGAATGTGTTGACTGAGTCGCAGTCAGGCAGAGTCTTTGGTTGAATCTCTTGATTTCTTCCCTCTCTTCCCGGTACCAACCATATTTATATGGTCGGTACTCCACTATGCAAATTAGGTGGATCCTACCACAACAATAACAATGTCTGGGCGGTTGGGTTTGGTTATTCTGTCAGTGTGTATTGTGTAATCCCATAGAATTGTAACAGGTCCTATCTCCGTAACCGGGTCTGGGTGGTGTTCATACCAGTTTCTTTCAGTTTCTTTCCCGTAGAAGTTGCAGATTTTCCAGTGCAGATATTGGCCCACTCTGTCTTGCCGGGTTTTATACTCAGTGGGTGCTAATACCGGGCAACCTGATACAAGATGATCAATTGTTTCTGGATATTTATCACAGAATCTGCATTTTGGGCCAACACAATATTTTAGTATATGTGCGTGATAATTTCTAATTAACAAACACTGATCTTGTATAACAATGATAAAACCTTTCATCTCAGCTTTTAACCCTGCACTATGTAGCCACTGATAGGTACGGGGCTTGTCTACATCAGCTTGTTTGGTATAGGCAGAGTATTGGCCATGAAGCGGTTTATCTTGTCATTGTTTCTGTATCTGGTCCGTTGCACTTGTCTTTGTTGCCTTTTTTAAGTATTTAGCAGCTTCAGCTGGTGTATTGTGCTTTACTTATTATTATTATTATTAGGTTGGTGCAAAAATAATGACGTATTAATGTCGTTTTTTGACCTTAAAAATACGTCAAAAAACGACATTATTACGTCATTATTTTTGCAACAACCTAATATTTTTATTATTATTATTATTATTATTATTATTATTATTATTAGGTTGGTGCAAAAATAATGACGTAATAATGTCGTTTTTTGACGTATTTTTAACGTCAAAAAACGACATTATTACGTCATTATTTTTGCACCAATCTAATATTATTATTATTTATTGATTTCTATTGTATTCTTTCCGGTTCCTAACCAGAGATGTAAGCTCAGAAATAGCATGATGATAATTTCCACTGCAAAAAAATGAAAAATCCTAAAATCTCACATATTTGACAGATAAAGCTCTTCATAATGTGTGAGCTGTACGTGTGAAGACGATTTTTGGTATTACTTTAAGGTATTGTCTACCAGGAATCCCTTCACTGAATCTATCGGAACCTTTTCTAATCATTAACCAATTATACAAGTATTTATGTCTTCGAACCACATTCTGAGGTTTCCGCTTCAAGTTCCTTGGATTTTGACAGCTTTTTTAAGCTCTTCAAAGATAGATTATAGCCCGAAGGCACTGGAATGTCAATAAGAAAATAAATTATGTGTTTAGGGACTCAGATTTGATTGATCTGGGGGTATTTTAAAGTCCTTAAATTTGTTACATCACTGTAAACAGATCTGGGTACATTTCGTACCATTTGTTGTTGTTTATGTTGTTATTGTTGTTGTTATTGTTGTTGTTATTGTTGTTGTTATTCTTCTTCTTCTTCAACCTTTTCTTTCTTCTTTCTGCTGCTTTTCTTTTTTCTTCTTCTTCTCCTCCTACTACTACTACTGCTACTACTATTTCTTCTTCTTCAAAGCATGCCAGATTAGAGAACAAATTTTTAGAGGACACACACACACACACATATATATATATATATATATATATATATATATATATATATATATATATATATATATATATATATATATATATATATATATATTTAAATAAAAACAGAGCACTTTAAGGTTCCATGTAATAAATTATTTCACCACAGCCCTTTCAAAAGGACTCCGGATCATCAGACTTTACTTCCAAGCAAAAAATGAAAAGAAAATTCACACATTTTTGACGGGCCGTATTAAACATATGTAAATTAACGAAGTGAGGAAGTGAGGGGGGAGAGAGAGAAGACATGAAGACATGAAGACCGTCAAAAATGTGTAAATTTCCTTTTCATTTTTTGTTTGGAAGTAAAGTCTGATGATCTGAAGTCCTTTTAAAAGGGTTGTGAAATAATTTATTACATGGAAGCTTAAAGTGGTCTGTTTTTATTTAAATTATTTGTTCTGGATTTACATTCAGTTCTCTGGATTCTATCCTACTTAGGTTTACCCATACGGATTACCTAGTTTTTCATAAACTATATATATATATATATATATATATATATATATATATATATATATATATATTTATTCAAATTTGATAACATACACACAATATAAGATCACTACAAAAACTGATGTTATACAAATGTAGTGATCTTATAGGATGTAAATGTTATAAATGTGAATTAATACTATTAGCTCTGCTTAATAGTGAGCACTGTTTTAAGATTAGTTCTTTTCGATTTCTGGAATTTTATCCCATGTGTAAAAAATTAATTGTATATATATATATATATATATATATATATATATATATATATATATATATATATATATATATATATATATATATATATTTCCTTGAATACGACAGACAAGGTGCTTTCATTTAGTTTTTTTATATATGAGTATTAGAAATAATAATTATATAAATATATAATTATAACATTATAGAAATACTTACATGTAACAACTATTTTTTATTTAATACTTAAAACATTTCATCCGAAGGCGCTCGGAAAAAAGAACATACGGACATTTTTCATGTAATTTATCATCTGAAAAAAAAATTTATTAGATCGTATGAAAAATTGTATAAAAATTAAATCAAAGCACTTTGTCTGCCGATGTCAATGAAATGTGCATGAAAGAAAGATTGCTGACAAAATACAGACACACACACACACACACACACACACACACATATATATATATATATATATATATATATATATATATATATATATATATATATATATATATATATATATATATATAACTTTTGAGGATAAAAGAGACAATAAATTAATCATCTGACAAGACGACCAGAGAGAAGAAAACGTTTGTTTTTAAATTTGATATTTCATTATATAGATATGTTAAAGGTCATTGGCGTTTCTTGGATTTTATATTTACTGACTGAACCAAAATGTGTGTATGCATATATATATATATATATATATATATATATATATATATATATATATATAATTATTTATTTAAAAATATGATACCAACACGCTACATAAGAGTTCTCATGTTTCAAAACAAGAGCCGAAAACTTCAATATAATTATTTGAATTAAATTGAATTAAAGTAAGCTCTGTTCCATCTTCAAGCGAAATTTTTTTTAAATAACTTTTTTTTTTTCTGAAATTTACGTGTTTTAATAGCATATTCATTATTGAAATCAAAATTTCCATGGTAACGGCTAGCGCGATTGTTTAAATAGAAAGAGGTGTAGGGTCTTAATAATATATATATATATATATATATATATATATATATATATATATATATATATATATATATATGAAAACGATATTATGTATGTCTTTTGAAAATATATATTGGAGTGTGTGATGTTAGCGCCGTCTGTTATAAATTTAAGTAGATTAAATGTATATGTTATAAATTTAAATAAATACTGTTATCTCTACTTGGTAGTGGTCACTCTTTTAATTATAGCGTTTTTGATTACTGAAATTTTATCCCATGTGTACCAACTTTGTATTTGTGTATATATATATATATATATATATATATATATATATATATATATATATATATATATATATGTGTGTGTGTGTGTGTGTGTGTGTGTATATATATATATATATATATATATATATATATATATATGAAATTTGGAAATGTCCGTTTTCTACATCATTTTATCGACTTTATGCTCACCGAGGTAGGTTATATATTTTGGAACTAGTGCTCGACACTTACGTTTCAACAAAACTGGCGGCCGCGGTCGTCGTGGTCCGCGTCGGTGGCGCTCGTCGTCGCCGTGCCCGTCTGCTACTTCGGCTGCTGTCGCTTCGCACGCGGCGGCGTCCACGAACGTGCCACCCGATTCGACATCCGCAACAATGCCGTAAATATTTCAAGAAATATCGACAATGCGTGAAGAATTATTTCGAACGCAATCTGTCGACCCGTCATCTACCCTTTCGAAATTCTAACCGGATCTTTAACAACTCCATTATTCTCAGAAAGTCACCCTTCACTCTTTGACTTAAATCAACGTAATCAAATCCTGAAACGAATCCTGAAACCTTCTTACCAACATATTGCTTTTATCGGCTTTCATACCAATCCAAATTCCATGACCAAACAGAGACAACGTTGTATGTAAAAGGTAAAAGGTCATTTGGACTGTACTTGATCAAACGGTCAGTAATCTATTGAAGCGGTCCAGTCAATAGCAAAGACTCTAATCCGCTTAAAAGGTTGAGAAGATGACCCAGGTGTCACTTGTTAATCTGTAAACCCTTCTTACACTTTAATTAAATTGGTCAAATGCATATAAAGTGGATATATATATATATATATATATATATATATATATATATATATATATATATATATATAAAACATTAGGCAGCATATAATTTACACAAAGAAATAATCGCACATAGAATCAATCAGAAATATTAATGCCATTAATGGTGACATCCGTCACTAGAAACATAATATATGCATTAAAATACTGTTAATCCATAGAGTGAAGTGATCCTCGTCGAAACCATTGATGTCTGTAGTTTTCAGTTTATTTGATGTTAAAATGCTAGTACTTACGAATAGTCCTCTATTCATCATCAGGCATGTGTTTTTTTCCTTATAAAATCAAAAACTTGAAGACGAAATACTTGTTTGTCGACCGAAAGATGATTGTATGTAAATTATATGCTGCCTAATGTTTTATGTTTATAAAAATCTATTGATCCGCAGTACAGAAAAATTCCTATAAAAAAAAACTACTACTAAGACATTACACTACATAATTAAAGTACATGCTTAGTTCATGCCATATAAACTGAATACACTTGTAAAAATAGAATTCGTGGATTTAACACATCACAAGAAATATTCAAATAAAATTCTCACTTAAAATTTTGAAAAACTTAGCGTTGCGTCTTTGCACGTTCCGAGATTGTTCATAACCGTCATTAATAGCAGATATTCAAAAAACATCTTTCGGTCGACAAACAAGTATTTCGTCTTCAAGTTTTTGATTTTATAAGGAAAAAAAAAACACATGCCTGATAATGAATAGAGGACTATTCGTAAGTACTAGCATTTTAACATCAAATAAACTGAAAACTACCGACATCTATGGTTTCGACGAGGTTCACTTCACTCTATGGATTAACAGTATTTAATGCATATATTATGTCTCTAGTGACGGATGTCACCATTAATGGCATTAATATTTCTGATTGATTCTATGTGTGATTATTTCTTTTATATATATATATATATATATATATATATATATATATATATAGATAGATAGATAGATAGATAGATAGATAGATAGATACATAGATAGATAGATAGATAGATAGATAGATAGATAGATAGATACATAGAAAAACAGACAGACAGACAGACAGAAATGGAAACACATAACAAGTTTGATAATGTAAACAGATAGATAGATAGATAGATAGATAGATAGATAGATAAATAGATAGATAGATAGATAGATAGATATGCAAACACATAAGTTTGATAATGTAAATAGATAGATAGATAGATAGATAGATAGATACAAATGCAAACACATAATAAGTTTGATAATGTAAACCTATAGATAGATAGATAGATAGATAGATAGATAGATAGATAGATAGATAATGTAAGCACAGAATGATAGATTATGAAAAGACAGGTAAATAATGCAAACACATAGATAGATAGATAGATAGATAGATAGATAGATAGATAGATAGATAGATATAGTATAGTAGATAAGTTGGTCAATAAAACAAAGTCAAACTAAAGGGTACCGATGAAAAATTTACCAGGTGACTTTTTTTGTGTGCTATTTCCTTCCTCTCTCTGTTTTTATTTTCTTCTTTTTCTCTTTCATTATACTTTTATTGATAACCTCGCTCCAACACGGATCCTAAATCACAAAAATAAAATCTTTCAATACTAATACAGCCTCCACCCTTAGTCCTACAACCCTTTTCCTCTATGTTCAACATCTCACTCCAGATCACAATTTCTAAATGTGGGCTTATTTTCAAATTAAGTTTCACACAGCGAGAAATCAAACAGGGAACAGATTTTTCTAATAATTCCACCTGCAAACAGAATCTACCCACCTCAAAAACTAATGTTGGATAGTTTCCACCGTCGCCCTGTTTATTTCTCGCTCCCGCTGATGAAGAACACAGGCGTGTTCGAAACTTCCGATCCTGAATCTCGGTACTTAATTTTTGTCACATGGGTAATAATTTTTATAATTTTTTATTTATTTATTAACCAACCTAATACTTTATAAACTATGTGAAGCATACGTAGACCTTTTCTAATATATATATATATATATATATATATATATATATATATATATATATATATATATATATATATTGAAATTATATATATATATATATTGAAATTATATATATATATATATATATATATATATATATATATATATATATATATATAATTAATTACTTGATTTAAAATATATGCTTTTGTCTGATATTATGCATCATTTATCTTTACATGTCTCTCTCTCTCCCTATATATATATATATATATATATATATATATATATGTATTGAAATTATATATATATATATATATATATTGAAATTATATATATATATATATATATATATTGAAATTATATATATATATATATATATATATATATATATATATATATATTGAAATTATATATATATATATATATATATATTGAAATTATATATATATATATATATATTGAAATTATATATATATATATATATATATATATATATATATATAATGAATTACTTGATTTAAAATATATGCTTTTGTCTGATATTATGCATCATTTATCTTTACATGTCTCTCTCTCTCTCTCTCTCCCTATATATATATATATATATATATATATATATATATATATATATATATATTGAAATTATATATATATATATATATATATTGAAATTATATATATATATATATATATATTGAAATTATATATATATATATATATATATATATATTGAAATTATATATATATATATATATATATTGAAATTATATATATATATATATATATATTGAAATTATATATATATATATATATATATATATATATATATATATATATATATATATATATATTATCATATATATATTTATTGAAATTAAAATAACTGATGCAAGTGCAACTTTCGGATAATAATTTCGACATTACTGTAATTATTGAACAATATAGTTCATGCCATTTTGACGGAAAATCGACCAATAAAAAAGAATTCTCTTATTGCTATATTTGTACAAAAACGCACAACGTTAAAATTTAAATTCAAACTCAGCGTTGCGACTGCACGTTCCAAAACAATAACACATTTCTCATAGCATTTTTTTGGATTACATCTCTATTTTCGTTGTCCTCTTATTACTGATAGTAAAAACAAGAACAAAATCTATTTCCATACCTGAGGATGTCTGTAGGAACAGACGAAAGCTTGTAAAAATTAAAAAAAAGACCTTATGGAACTGTAATTTATAAACGGGTATCATATCATTCATGTACACGTTCGGGGTTTATGTATCTTATTTGAATTGTTAGCGACGATGGATTCTCGCCAATTAAATCATTAACCTCTGTATTTGTTTTTTGTATGAATGATTCATGAACATGCAAGGGTGTACAGTCACTAAGTCACGAAACATGACAGGTTGTTGAAGATTTAGGAACGGAAACATTAATAATTGATGGAAAAAGAAATGAGTAATCAGGAACAGAGTAGATAGCGATTGATATTGCATTTAAAGCTTTGGAGATTAAAGTTGGCTAGAAAGCATGGAGACAAAAGGGAGTTCTATAAGCGAGAGGTGTGATAAAAGAAACTGTTAGCATAAAATTTATGGCTACATCTGTTTAGAGCAACTGTAAATTAATGCGATCTCGACACCAGTCTAGTGCTGCGCTGAAATTTAAAACCTCCAAGTACCATAGCGAAGAGCTCATGTGAACAATTACCATGAAAGTATTTATAGAAAGGACACAGAGAGACAACCTTACGGTGGTGGGAAACTGACTGATGCCGAGCTGTCAGATCAGGACCAATAATATAGCTAATAAAAAATATTCGAATGTTGGACAGTTTTTGCCTTATTTTCAATTAAAGCAACAATACGAAGTTTAAAACGTCTCATGGTCAAACATAATAGACATTCATTGTCTGTTATATTAAAAAATAAACGTTTAAATAATGATATGCTGCCCCAATACATTAAGCACAAGAATATTTGCAATCTCTGCCAACAAGAAAGATTAGAGATTATGACAATTTTTTAAACCAGAAATCGGAAGTCTTAAGTTCTTGCTTATATATCAGAGAGTTTGTAATGTTTCGTGACTTAGTGACTGTACACCCTTGCATGTTCATGAATCATTCATACAAAAAACAAATACAGAGGTTGGAGGAAAAAAAACGTATTTTAAACAGCTCCCATTTGTATTTGTATTGCATTTCCCTTTTTTTTTTTTTTTCTTCTTCTTCTTCTTCTTCTTCTTCTTCTTCTTCTTCTTCTTCTTCCCCCTCTTCTTCTTCTTCTTCTTATTATTATTATTATTATCATTATTATTCATCCTCCTTCTCCTCCTCTTCTTCTTCTTCTTTTTCTTCTTCTTCTTCTTCTTATTATTATTATTATTATTATTATTATTATTATTATCCTTCTTCTTCTTCTTCTTCTTCTTCCTCCTCCTCCTCCTCCTCCTCTTCTTCTTCTTCCCCCTCCTCCTCCTCCTCCTCCTCTTCTTCTTTTTCTTCTTCTTCTTCTTATTATTATTCCTCCTCCTCCTCCTCCTCTTCTTCTTCTTCTTCTTCTTCTTCTTCTTATTATTATTATTATTATTATTATTCCTCCTCCTCCTCCTCTTCTTCTTCTTCTTCTTCTTCTTATTATTATTATTATCCTTCTTCTTCTTCTTCTTCTTCCTCCTCCTCCTCCTCCTTCTATTCTTCTTCTTATTATTATTAATATTAGTATTCCTCCTCCTCCTCCTCCTCCTCTTCTTCTTCTTCTTCTTCTTCGTGCTATTATTATTATTATTTTTATTTTCTTTTGATTTCTGGCGTTGACACATTTCTTTCCGGGTCCCACCCAGGGACCTAGGTTTAGAAATGGCATCATGACACTTCACTAACAAAAAACAAATTAATAAATAAAAATAAAAATAAAAATTACGCAGATAAAGCCCTTCGTAAAGTGTGGGCTGTACTTGTCAGAACAATATTTGTATCTCCTTGAGGCATGGACTTCCAGGAATCCCTTCAACTAGTCTACTAAAATCTTTTACAACCAGTCCTAGGGCTCCAACTACAACAGGGATTGTTGATGTTCCTAAGTGCCACATTTTAGAGATTTCTATTTCAAGGTCCTTGTATTTTCACAGCTTTTTGACTTATTATTATTATTATTATTATTATTATTATTATTCTCCTTCTTCTTCTTCCTCTTCTTCACATCTCCTCCTCCCTTTCTATTACACCAAACGTTGTGCATTTGTTTATTTATTTTTGAAAATAGTAATGCAGTGTTCTTTAGTCTTTTTAAAAAATAAAGAAAAATAATACATTAGGTGGTCATTTCATAAAAATCGCCTGAGGATACCGTAAGTTTGAAACCAAAATAAGGGATTCAACTGACCTCCTGATTTGTAAAGTGTCGACACACACACACAAATATATATATATATATATATATATATATATATATATATATATATATATATATATATATACACTCACTTATATAAGGCATCTTCTTAACCAGCCACTTCATTTTTATGCATGTCTTATTTTTATGCTTCTGATATGTTATAATGCATCTCTCATCTTTTTAATGATCTGTTATCTTTTTCTACATCTGTCATGCTTTTTATGTATGTCACATCTTTTTACACATCTGTTATATTTTCATGTATCTCTTATCTTTTTACGGTGTTGTAATCTTTATTGTGCATCTTTTTATGCATTTGTCAAAATTATACATCAATTTTCTATACATTCCTCGTCCATTTTTTGCATCTGTCTCATCTTTATCTCTATTCCATCTTTTTATGCATTTGGCATCTGTTTTATTTGCGTCTATAATCTCCATGTACCAATTCTAACCATCCATTACAATTTTGATTAGTACTATTTTTCATGCAACACGTATTAACTTTTTAATAATATATCATTTTGTTGCAATCCTTTTTTTATTCATGAGATTATTTTTCATTTAATGCAATGGTAATATTTCTATGGATCCATTAGTTTCTACAGGCGTCTTTTCGAAGCATTTCTCATCTTATTAATTCGAATGTCATTCTTTACTTAGATGGATTTCTGCCTCACGAAACCTTGGTTCCTCGTTTTCAATAAGTGGTCAATTTTCGACAAGGTAGGCACATCAATGGATGTTCTAGATTAATATATTTTTCCCCATCGCAGCGAAGATTCTAATACAATTTTTAGGTGTTGTTATATAGGAATCTGAATCTGAACACAGATCGCCAGTGAACAAACACAGGTGGTCGATCCCATTATTGAATTAAGTGGATCACGTGACCATGGGAGAAACGCATAGGAAGTTGCGTGACGTCTAATTTACCACCATTTCTAGTCTATCCTCTATTCTACAAGAATCGCTATTTCTGTTCTATCCTCTGTTACTATACGGACCGCTATTTCCTACTCTATTCACTATACTATCCTCTACACTATTCACTAAACGGGTTACTTTTCGAGTTACTATTATCGAGCAAGTACTATTAGTGCGAGTGATATTCGAACGCATCTAACACCAGTATTGTTCAACGGCGTTCCTATAGTTGTATCTGCGATTACAAAGTCTCTACTACAACGATCATTACGAAAGTGACAACGTGTATTACTTGGCACCAAAAAACTGGAAACGATATCGATACAGTTCTTTGTGATTCTTGAGTGCCAGTCAAAACGGTCTAAGAAAGGTGGTCTTTGACACTTACTCTCCCCAAGCCATTAAAAACAAGTGATCTTTATGCATACATAAAACACCAACTGACGTGCTTTTCTCTCATTAGACCACTTGTAGAACAAATGCTTTTATTTGCTTACAGCACTGTGATGTTATGTAGCCAAACAACGCTGTTGAATGTTTACAGTGCAAAGATATACATTACGAATAAAAAACTCAAAACATTATTTTTTTTTAAACCCCAACCAGCTTCCATCGATGACATATCAATTTATATTTAGACAATTTTAATTAGAATCTTATATTACAGAGTGAACATGAAAATAGCTTCCATTAAGTCATAAATAAGAAAAAAATGCTTCGTACTTGAATTTAGATTGTTTTTAACTAGATTGCGCTTTATAGATATTGCTACGATGTGCCGTTTATTTCTGCTTTGCAATCACACACATGCTAACCTACAGAAATTGTAAAATTATTAAGCAGAAAATATTGTATTTAGAATGAAATCAACGAGTAAATACATTTTATTCGATTAAGCCAAATTGGCAGCTGATCTCAAAAATAGCCTACAATTTGCTGTTTACTGGGGCAATACATATATTGTTAATTTTAAAGTCTCCGAAAAGAAACTACTCTATTAATACTCAGAGAGAGCTCTTCTTGCTTTCAGCCAGCATGGATCATGCTAACCTCAGGCAAGTTTTCCTGCTAAGAAGGTTGGTTCACTGTGTCGTGCTAAACAATTTTTCTCTTCGAAATCTAGCTTAAATATGTTTAATTCTATCATTTATCCTTCTTTTGAATGTAGCTGCCACATCTAGCCTGGCGCTATATACTAAGAAATTCTTGATAAAACCGCTATATTATTGGTCCTGACCCACCACGAAGATATAGCTTCCCCGTGCTTTTTTCTATAAATACTTCCATGGTAATTGTTCGAATGAACTTTTCTCTGCAATTGGATATTTTTAAAGTAGTTATTTTTATTTCAAACCACCCGTAGAAAAAATTGTACATACGGAGATTAGTTAGGACGTCATAGAAACATTTGGGGAATTAGGGTAAGTGTAGTAAGAATGGTAAGTAAGAATGCGTTGTTTTGGTGTAAGGAATTCTGCGGTATGTTTGGGTCAGTAATGGTAGCTAGCTAAGTTTAAGATAATGTAGATTGAAAACCAGCCTTCTCCAATGCCCATTTTTGGCCTTGTGCCACAATTTTGTATTTTCAAAATAAATATTACTTTCCTCGGTAGTACCTATAATTTATGAATTTAAGCGCAGTACTTGACTGGCTACAAGGTCTCACCAATTTACAGCTGAATAGCTAAACGCAACCGTTAGTTCTACGTTAACAGTTTCTTCTCTCGCCCTTCGCGCATGTTGAAATCTGTTCCAGGTTCTTACTTCCCAGTCAAAAATTGTAAATGCAATGTCAATCGACATCTACTGTCTTTTTACCAGTCGTTTTTTTTTTTTTTTTTTTTACTTTCGCTTCTCAATAAGTTTCTGTTATTTTTTTTTATTTGACATTCAGTAAGTCCTTGTATCTTAGTGACTTTATTGATTTGCTAGGGATGAAATGATTCAAAATATATTAATATATCTGGAGTTTACTTCCAGGATAAATAACATCATTTTAATATAGAAGGTGACTGAAAAGTAAGTCTCCATTTTAAAATATTATAATTCATTCAGTAATTATAAATTGATATGGAAGAATGGATATGAGAGGAAAGCATTTATCATGAGGTTTTATTTAAAATTCGATATGGAGATTGGATTTTGTTACCAGCTTCACGAATTGCCCAGGAATCGCGTCAACAGAGTTTACCCGGAAAGCTTGTGATACTGAAGGCAGAAATTCTTGTATTCGCTCATCTAGTTCTTTCAATGTATTGATTTGGTATACTTCTTTGACCAACCCCAAAGAAAAAAGTCAGGATTCCATAAAATAGGGACATTCTTTTCAATCCCCATGTAGATTAAAATATTAATCACAAAAGAAACCACCAACAATATTATTGTAAATTTGCAAATTTCATTCGTGTATCGTTTTTGCTGAGTAACGACAATTCACTTACAACCAGAAATCAAGAAATCGGTTGATTACAATATATATATATATATATATATATATATATATATATATATATATATATATATATATATATATATATTACTAGCATGAGAGCCCGGCTTTGCCCGGGGATATAACAGTTAGAGATAGATCAAGTATCGACCATCATAAAGACTGAAAAATAAAATTGACAAAGATTATTGTTTAAGTTTGACGGACACGCATGTTTTAATTAGTTTTTTTGTTTTGTTTTTTTTTTTTTTTTTTTTACGAATTGGTCAAACCCAAACTCTAACAAAAACTGTTTTCAATCTTTAGGAGTCTACCGATTGAACAGAATTTTATTATAATCAATTGTCCTGTAAATAGAATTTTTAAAGCATTCTGAATGTAAAAATAAAGAAAAAAGTGTGCAAGTCAATAAGAAACACTACCTGCCAAAAAAAAAGTGAAGATTTTGTTGAAATCGGTTGAAAAATGTAGAAAATCCGATCCCATATATAAACGAACACACACACACACACACACACAAACAACCTGGGTTTTATAATAAGTATAACTCGATATGAGTTGTCCCCCTTTCATTTTCGCGATAGCGTTGCCTCTTAATCATGTTTTCAAATTGATTTCGTGCAAAAACAATTGTGTTTTTCCAATTTTTGGCGCTGTCAGAACCGCCGCAAGCTAATTTTACGCAGTCCTGTGAAGTTTTGTTGAAATCGGTTGAAAAATGTAGGAAATCCTATCCACTATATAAACGTACACACACACACACACACACACACACATACACACACACACACACAAACACACACACACAAAATCTGCGTTTTATAATAAGTAATATTCGTCATATTTCTAATACTCGTGTTTCCGGTCTTATGATCTTCTTCAGGCAAATAAAATAATAAATTTTTAAAAGGAATAAACGTCCGAAATTTTCGTTAAGAATCTTGTTTTTTTTGTCAAAAAAAAAGGACAGATAATCTATTATTTTCAATCATTTGATAAAAAAGATGAAAATCTGACTTTGATATTCTTTTAAAAATCAATTATAATTTTTTCAAAACTGATTTTAATAAAATCAGAAATTATAAGGTTTATTTAAAATATTTTGAATCAAGCTTAACTTAGCTTCTGCGCCGAAAAAATGTAATTTGAAAATAAAACAAAGCAGGTCATAACCTTTCGCGTAGCTTGACAGGTGATGACAGATGTGATTCATGACGTTTAGATAACTTACGGGAGGATAATTCTTTCTACGGATGGAAGGAAGTGAAATTATTTAGATTTAAGTGAACAAATTATTTACCTCGTAAATATTCAGCGCTCTAATTTCTCATTTTTTTTTTTTTTTGTACTTAGCTTTCATCTTTACGTTTACGATGCTTTATGGAAAATATAAAGAAATTAAAAAATAAGACTGTTAAGAGTGAGATTAAATTTCATAAGAAAAAGGTATCTAATTAATTTATAGGTACATTTCTTATGACATTTTATCAGAAGTGTACATAAAATACTATAATTTTATGTATATTTATTACATTTTGATGTGTTATTTGTATTCCCATTCATTTTATTATTAATTTTGATATTTCATTTATGGAAAAATGTCATAACTGAGATTAATATAAAAATAAGATCATATAAATTAAAGTTTAGCAGTAGTTAAATTTCATAAGATGATACTGATACTTATAGGTACCCTTCTCAGTTGAAATTGAAAAATCAAATTAACTTCTCCATAAGTGTTTTGCAAAAGTAAAGGCCTTAACAGCGGATAACAATGCTGAACTCAAATAATGCAACTAAATTGTATTCTGGTTGGTCTTCCGTACTTTATAATTACCGCCCGATTACATTTTTTAATTACCATGGCTCTTCTGATTGGTCTAAACGATACAATTTTCAAAGCGCTAGACAATGACAATCTCATATGGACACTTTGAAAGGTTGATGGTGCTTTTAACTAATGTTATAATATTTTTTAAAACTTAATGTAACAATCTATTATAATTAAAGAAATAACAAATAATTGTATTAAAAATTCAATTTTCATTGAAAAAGTTTTTGCTTTCAGAAAATAGTGTCCATATTCATAAAAACAACTAAAAACAAATAAAAGCATTTGAAATTAAATAATATTTTTGTTTTATTGAGTTTTGTATGTTACAATTCAGAGCTGATTTTCAGGTACGTTGGCTCCATATAAAAAAACGAAAAAAACATGATTTGCATTCTACAAAGCCTTGTGCTTTTAACTGTTGTAATCACTAAGGTCTGCGCGCTCGAATTTCTAGAGTTTTTAATAAAATTAGTTATGAGAGTGTTAATAAATATATAAAAAATATTTCTGCCATGACTTTAATAAAAAAACATATTTATAAGAATTTCGATAATCTGTGAATAGGTTGTGAAAGTTTCATTAACATGTGACAATTATTTTTATTTTTGCAAGATTTTCCAAATTAAAGTTTGTAATCCAAAAAAAAAAAAACGCGCTAAAAATTATCTATGTTATTTACTAGCCCTTGTTGCAACAAAGAGAAACAATGATTTTAAATCAAAATTTAAAATATTCTAAAAAGATGGAAAAAATTTTTTAAATAATTAAATAAAATTTGATCTATCCTCTTCATAAAAACATAAGCATTTATACGATAAAATTTTGTTTTCATAAAGTTTGGCGTCTTTTTCATCAGACTATGCTCTATTTTTAAGCGATTTCGTTGAGGTACCTATCTTAATGTCTCATTGTTCATTTTCTGTATTTATTAGTCAGCCTTGGACTCCTCTTTTTTTAAAATATAGATTTTTTTTTGTCGTTGGAATAACTATATCACACACACACACACACACACACACACACACACACATATATATATATATATATATATATATATATATATATATATATATATATATATATATATATATAAACTTGTAGAAAGCCAAATTGAACAGTGAATATTTAGAATTTGGACAAGATTTTTTCTTTTTCTTCAGTCAAATCACAAGCATTTATAATCATCATCAGCATCTTTCAACCTCCCTGGAGGTGATTGGGATTCAATTGACAATCCCTTTCCATACTGCACAGTCTTCAGATCCCTAATGTCCAACCCTGAGTCCCGAGGCATTGTGTCTAGGAAAAGTCAATATTCGTGGGAAGACACCTCTAAAAGTATGCCATAGAAGTAAGGATGAGGCCAACTACCCGTCAGCTCGGAGGCAGTGGCCGGAAAACTGAACTTCGCTTAAGGGATCCAACTCCAAATTATAAACACGAGGTTCATGAAGCATTCAAACCGTCTGTGGACGTTCCGACATCCATACGTACTTCGATCACAAATTGATTACATACTCGTGAAAAACAAGTTGAAGAACAGCTTTTCATAATGCCCTGGTATACTTGTTCTTCTCTTCTGTCGTTTCAGATCATAGAGGTGTTTCCATACATGACATTTTTATCCTAAGGTCATGTCAACTGCCAGTATTGGGCCAACGTATCATCAAACAGAACTTTGAGAAACTCCTTTGTCATAGTTGTTAAGAATCGTTATGAAATGCTCTCTGATCAATCTGATAACATTGAAAAACGATCCAACGATCATATATCATCTACAGATGAAATCACGCTGTCAGTTTTCAGCGAAAGAGGAAAATGTTCCGGTACAGCCACACTGAGATCTGGGGACAGCAATCCAGGAATGAACAGACGTCGATCACAGATTGATTAGATCCTCATTAAAAACAAGTAGAAGAACAGTGTTTGTAATAATCGGGCATACTACACTTTCCCTTCTCTCCGTTCTTACAGAGTTCTTTCCCTACATGTCGTTCTTTGATGCGGGCATCCATACCACCAGTACCAGACCCTACGAAACGAGTCAACTGTGCCAAGGTATCATGAGAGAAAACTTTGAGATGCTCCTTTGATGTTAAGAATCGTTAGGAAATGCTTCCTGATCAATCTGATGATATTGTAACACAATGCAACAACCTTATATCATCTACAGAAGAAATCACGCTCTCAAACCTTCAAAAGAGGAACAAGTTACAGAGCAACCACGTAAGTTCAGATGTCCGTGTGTGAAAGCCAAGAAAAAAATCTGTAAAGAGCGAAACCAAACATTAACTGACATGTAGTTTAACACGTCAGCCATGTTGTTTTTCATCTGTCCTGACCTCACAAATATCAGGTAAGAATGAAAATAGAAGCGTCCCCAAAGAAAAATGTCTCCTTTACTTAAACATGGTAGCAAGACTACTGAAAGGTAAAAATGCTTAACCACTTTCCCAAAGCTTAGAATGAATAAACACGAAAAGAAAAAAAAATCAAATAGAAAATAAGCGATTCTGCATTTTTGGAATGTCTGGACATTCGTTGCTGCCATTTTGAATGGGAACTGCCAGCAAAAAGAGCCGTTTGGATTAAGAGATCTAGTCGGCAAATATAGAAACTGATATTCGATTAAGCGAAAGGTTTTTCTCGGAGAAGTCGGGATATGCAACGAGAGTTGAATCGGTACAATACGCAATGAATGCACTTGTATGGGAAAGAGAAAAATAGAAAGACAGACGAGAAAAGAGAGAGAGAGTCAATTATATTCAAGATGGCATTAGTATATATGCGTATAATTTATAATATCCTAAACTATCTATTCTAATATATGTAATTATATATTGTATTGGAGAAGCAGATCATTATTTAAACATATATATATAACAGAAAATGAAAGTATATTATGTTCGATCATGAGCCATTCTAATGTTCGAATGTTTGCTTTAATTCCGGGTGAAAATAAAAGCAAAAATTGTCCAACATTTGGATATTTTTTATTAAATTGGTCCTCAGTGTGGTTATATGGACATGAAACAAAAATATTCACCGTCAAAAATGTTATTTTGTTATTTTGACATAGATAATTGCTATGCGTCGACAACGGTCGCGGAATTGCAGACGCAGATTGTAAGTTCAAGATACGGTTCTATGGCGTCATGCTGCGCGATAGACCGAGGTATTACAGAACTAATGTATAAATGCAATTTAATGTGTTGTGGCGAGTTTGAAATGTAATTTTGTTGAGTGTGGTTTGCTTCGCTTTAATGTAAATGGCCTCCAATATCTGAAGGCTCTTGTTACTGTGTGTATGTGTGAGTATTATTGTGTTATCAACTAATATCTGTCTAATATTATATACATGGCTATTTTTCTAAGAAATGTTATTTAATAGAAATAATAACAGAAAGATGACAGGTAAGTCTACGGGATAACCTTAATTTTATCTTCATTTATATATATATATATATATATATATATATATATATATATATACAATTTGTCATTTAGCCGATTGATGTTACCTTCAGCATCCCGTCTGTCACTCTTCAGCAAATTACCTCTTATGTATCGATTTTTCTTTTTTATGCATTTATCATTGGTGTAAGTTTTTTCTTCCGTATTATTTTATGTGTTTGCACGCGTGCGATCATACATCCGTCTGTGCGGATGTGCATACGTGCAGGGTGTCGTGATTATTTGCCTTTTTCTTCATTTTTTTTTCTCCATTTTACACTCGATACTTAACCTTTTCTCCTTTTTCCTTTTCTTCTTTTTTCTTTTCTCTTTTTTCCTTTTCTTCTTTTTTTTCAATTGTAGTTATTTATTGCGATTTATTTCCGCTTGTATATCTAGATAACTTATCGTTTTTAATTTTTGAGGTTTCTAGTTTTTTTTCAGATAGGAATAATGTATTTCTTTTTTACATAGATAATTGATATTAACGCTTAAATGATAAATATTTTTATACATCTTAACTTGGTTGTTATTTCGTTTTCTTATTTGATTTAGTGGTATCTTAAGGATTAATTATAGGCGGTTTGGTTCATAATTAAATCTTTATTTATTATTGTTTAAGTCCACATAACCGAAATTCTCATATCTGAACATCTTAGTGTTGTCATTTAGATATATTAGAAATAGTCTACATTCTATTTTTTCTTTTCTTTGTAGGTAATTGTCAATAACTTGAAATTTCTCAACCCATAATATTTCGCACAAAAAATCTTCACTTGGATGAAACGGCTTACTGCGGGTTTTGGTAACCAGTGTGACTCCTTCTGCTTGATAACAAGCCTGGAAAATGAAAACAAAATGAAAAAAAATTCTTTTTTGTTTTTCTTTTGTTATTTGAAACGTAAACTTGCCGGTCTGAAGGGTTTAAATGAGGATTGATCACAGTAGCATCTCATTGAGATCCAGCCCTCAAAAGTGACTTCTTTTTTTTCTGTTGCTTCAAATCTAATTTTTATTTCAGTTGTGATTGTCTAGTATCCACTGATATATAGAAAAACTGCACTAACACATCAGTTTTGTAATCTTCTTTGTTTCTAAAGATATGTTTCTGTTTCCCAATACTTTGCTTAGATTTTTGAAGGCATATTTCACTATCCCAATGCACATTCTGATTTCAGTGTCCCACGTTCCTTCCTCTGTTAAAACACATCCCAGATATTTAAATTCTTGTACTTTTCTGATTGCGGTATTTCCAACTTGTAATTTGAATGTAGCGTTGCTCTTTTTGGTAACAACCATGCATTCTGTCTTCTTGCGATTGATGTTAGTTCTTTCTTCTCATTTTCCTTCACTAT
>OZ010613.1:9054034-9121534 GCA_963932145.1 Acanthosepion lycidas | reverse complement strand
TCAATACTAACTGAGCAGTCTAGGTAAACTATGGACGCTGCTAATTTACTTAATTTAATGTCTAATATACAAATATGTGTATATTTTTTCCATATTTTCCAGTCAATTTTCATCTACAAAAATTTAGATGCAATGTCAATCTACTGTCCTGCCGATTACTCTTTTCTCTTCCCGCTCATTATTAAAGTTTATGTTCCTAATTCTTATACACACTGTTACCGGCTTTGCTTGGGGGTGATACCGATTAAAAATGAATGAGTTTGTGTCTTTCCCTAATAATGTAATTATTTATATTATTTTATTTTGGGATTAAATTATGTATTTATATATTTCGAATAAAAGATTGTAAATTGTTTTCGTGTATTTCTTAAAATATTTTTATGTCGATGTACATTGGCTTGTGAAAGGAGGAATTCTTTCATACAAAACATTTTATCAAATGCTTTAGTTCTACATAGAAATAAATTCAACCACAGCATCAATTTAAAGAATGCCACACTTGTTAAAAGAGAAACTTAAATAGCTGGATAATTCTCGAGTGTGATGTTAACGAAATATAAATCTGTGTATTTTTTTTCAAATATCTCTGTTCCTAAAAGAATTACTTAATGCCAGAGGAACATGGAGGTACTATAATTACTACAACCGTAACGACAATGTTGTGCGTGGTTCAACATAGACTGACGGTTCACATTTCTCTCCAGTTTGAAGTAAGACCTTTTCTTCTATTAGATTTCTTTCCAACCAAGTATATCCTGCTATTTATCCTATAGCGGGGAGAGAAGAGACGAACAGATACTTTTTTCAAAGGGTATTTGCGCATAAGAAAATGTAAAGAACTGAACTTGAATTCGATCTCGGTGTTCACGTTCGGGACCACTATTCGTTACACCACCGCTAATCCGAGATTGTGTTTCAGTAATAGTCATCAAAATTTAATATAGATTTATTATAGATATAAGAACCGGAAATGTTTTAAACGTTATATGTTGCCTGTGTCTATATACTGTAAAAGAAAGCCTAATTCTGAGACATCGACGTCCATTTTTAGATCAAATGACACAAACGAATGGGTCTTAAAAGGTCAACTAATAAATACTTGGAAATATTGAAGTTCTTTACATCATTAACGTAACATTTCGATTTTGCTTTAATCATTCTGTTTTCTAAATTCTGAGTCGTTGGAAAGAGATGAAAGGTGAAATGACTGTTTGCCAACATTTACGACCTGTCTTTAACTAAATTGGCAAGGTCAGCGACTCTGTCTCTTGTTAAGAACGCAGTAATTCTTTGTTAAAAATCAGAAACAAATAGAATGATATTTCTCCAAGATTATGAATGTAAATTAGATTTTCCTGAGAGGTTTCTGTAACCGGTGATGTTAGACTTGTAATTACTACGCCAAAATCTTCTTTCACACTTATGTTGTGGAGTTATTTTCGCAGTGGAGGCTTGTATTTGTAATAAATCGGTCCTAAAATAGTTCGACGTACAAAACGTTAGAAACTTGACATACAGTGTAACCGGGATATAAGAGAGTTGTCGGGACCGGACAAAAAGTATCTTATATCCGGGTTTCTCTTATATCTAGGTTTGGTCTAATTTATATACATTAACACAGGCTCTAATTCGGGACCAGAGAAAATCACTCTTATATCCGGGTTTCTCATATCCGGGTCTCTTATATCCGGGTTACACTGTAATAGGCATTACGCTGAGTAATCTTGTTGTGGTCGCTGACTATTTTCGTATTCGACTAACTGTCGACTACTGCCGTCCGACATCGACTCTATTTAGTAACTGCCCCACACAGTCACATGTGGCACAAGGCCGAATTTAATGTGGGCTTCTCAAGCCAGTATGCTCGGCCAAAAAAAATCCCCGTAGACCCTCATAAACGGGATCGGGTCTGTCTACCACACCGGATGAAACTCTGCCCTCCGGCATAGCCTCGTCCGAGTTCCTCTCTACCCAAACGGGTTCAGGGTTGGTTTACCTCCCTGAAAGAGAATCCGCCCTTCGGCGTAGCCTGTTTCGGGTTCCTCCCCGCCCGAAGGCAGAGAGTTCAACCGTTCAGCTGGTCGTCCGACATCGACTAGTATTTAGTCACCCCACCACGGGGGCATTATGTGGCAAAAGGCCGGTTTAACGTGGGATCTCCGACCCCGTGGGCTCGGCCAAAAATATACCTTTTGAACCCGTATAAACGGGTTTAGGGTCGGTTTACATCAACGAACGAGATTCCGCCCTTCGGCGTAGCCTCGTTCGGGTTCCTCCCCGCCCGAAGGGAGAGAGTTGAATCGTTCAGCCGGTCGTTCGACATCGACTTATCCTCGTTTCTCTTACTACTACTACTTATATTAGGTGGGAGAATCTATTAACTATAGAATAGGTGTTTTTCACCATAACGACTTACTACTCAAATAGAAATATTCTTCGGCAAACTTGGATAAAAGAGTCAAAACAACGGTTTTTCCCTTGACACCGCTATTATTTTAACTACTTTCACTCCTCGGCAATGTTTATTGTTTTACAAAAGGATGATTAGAATTGTAATAAAAACCTAAACCCAACGTTAGGGCATGCTTACTTTTTTTTTTTTTTACTATAGTTCAGTAGTGAATTTCATCCTCTCTCAAATATCTATTTTTACTAACAACGATAGTAAAAATATTCTCATATATATAATGATAATTTTACATCTGTGTATATTCTTGAGATGAGGTATTAAAATTATTTACACTATTTACATCGTTCGGGGTGTTGTCCTCATCTTTATTGCCATCTTCACGAAGTTTCAGCTGTTGTACTCTCCAAACTATTGTAATACACTATTTACATTGTTCGGACTATTGTCTTCATCTTTGTTGCCATATACACGGCGTTTCGGCTGTTGTACGCTACGGCTTTCTTTGGTACCTATCTATATATCTGAGATGAGGTATTTTAAATATTTACACTATTTATATTGTTCGGACTGTTGTCTTCACCTTCATTGCTATATTCATGATGTTTCGGACGATGTAATCTCCGGCTTCTTCGGGATCTCTCCATATTTCTGAGGTATTGTAATTATTTACACTATTCGGATGGTTGAACTCAGCTGAACTGTAAATTGATGAGATCTCAACGCAAGTCTAGTACTGCGCTTAAATTCATCAAGTCTAGGTACCGTAGCGAAGAGCTCATCTGAATAATTACCATGAAAGAATTTATAAAACTAAATAACAAATTTAGAAGAGAAGATAAGGAAATTGAAAATAGATGAACCTCGTTAGAGATAGTTCTGCGCAACAAAACAAGTTACTAAAAATCTAACGAATGAACATGAAAATTGGAATAATGTTTATCACAACAGCAACAGACGCATTTGCATCTCTAATCAGCCGGCTCATTCGGTTTAAGGCTCCAAATTGTCCTAAGTTGTAATGGCCAAGTAGATCCAACCGTTCATTTGTGAATTTGGTGATTGTGAGTTCAATCCCTGTGTCGGGTAGTTAGACTCTGTGGAAAACGAAGGAGCAATATCTGAGAAATACTAAAGAAATGAACAAATATCCTTAAGCATGAACAGGAACAGTCTACTCGAATTGATTGAATGAAGAATTCATTTTAGAATTCCGTGTAGGTCACCCAGATTGATATACAGACGAGGAAAACTGGAGGAATCACCTGCCGAAACTTTGTGACAACAATAAGAAAGATGAGGACAATAGTCAGAATATACAAGAATATACTGCTTATTTTATGTATGGTTGCCCAGCCACGAGTCATAATTTAACACCCTCTAACTTTTTTCTTCGGGGTTATTTATAGGATCAAGTGTACAATCCCAAACCATGAATTTGGAAGAATTTGAAGGGTGAATACAAGAAGTTATGTCTTTCATACAACAAGAGTTCGTGGTAAAATCAATTGAAGCGATTGCTCGGCGGATCGAGAAGCTTGTAGGAAGATCTGATGTTCATATCGAATTTTAAATAAAACCTCATGCTAAACGCTTTCCTCTCCTTGTGTAATCAGGTTGAAATCATAGACAAGGAACATCATTGGAAATTTCGTAAACTACAGAAATCAGCACATATTCTAGGCCACAAAAAATCTCCTGAGCCGACCAAGCATAGAAATGAATACAATATGAGAATCAGTAATAAAGAGTGCCAGAGAAAAGCAATAACAACGAAAATTGAAAAAAAAACATGGTAAAAACATGCAATGATAACAGCAAAAATTGCAATATGAGCGATAGTAAAAAAACGTGTGCTGAAGTCATTAGGTTTATAATACATAGAAGTTCAAGGCACAGTGAAAAAAGGCGTTATTTAGATCTAGTGACAGGACCCAAAGTATGTGAGTTCAATACCTGGTTCAGGCGGTGGAGAACTTGGAGAGGGTAATTAACAGAATATATCTCATAACTGATATGGCATGTGAAACTAGAACAGTCTACCCCAGCGAGCGAAATAAAGGGTACAGTTCGACATTCCAACCGTCTGAAGAAGGCCGGAGCGTAGAACGACCGAAACGTTGGGATAAATATGACATCAAAGATGAGGTTAATAGTCAGAACAATGTAAATAGAGTACTCTCATAGCCGTTTTTTTAAAACTTATCGTTATAAATTGTAAATTATAAATATAGTTGTAAATTATAAATTAAAAAATTTAATTAAAAATTTAATTAAAATTATAAAAAAAAATATAGTTGTAAATTATAAATTGTAAATTATAAATATAGTTGTATATTATAAATAAGGTGGTTTTTTTTTTAACATGGCCATTGGATGTGGGCATCGAGAAAGTTTTAACCAAAATGCAAGCAAGAATGACGCTTATTTAGGATCATAAGGGGTCAGTTGTCATTTCGGGGCCACATAAAGAGGAACATGGTCTAGTAAAATTTGACAGAGGGGGATTTGGCGGAGGGGGATTTGGCGGAGGGGAATTTGGCGGAGGGGGATTTGGCGGAGGGGAATTTGACGGAGGGGGATTTGGCGTAGGGGGATTTGGCGGAGGGGAATTTGGCGGAGGGGGATTTGGCGGAGAGGGATTTGGCGGAGGGGAATTTGAGGGAGGGGGATTTGGCGGAGGGGAATTTGGCGGAGGGGGATTTGACGGGGGGGATTTGGCGGGGGAATTTGGCGGAGGGGAATTTGGCGGAGGGGGATTTGGCGGAGGGGAATTTGGCGGACGGGAATTTGGCGGAGGGGGATTTGGCGGACGGGAATTTGGCGGAGGGGGATTTGAGGGAGGGGGATTTGGCGGAGGGAGATTTGGCGGAGGGGAATTTGGCGGAGGGGGATTTGGCGGAGGGGGATTTGGCGGAGGGGAATTTGGCGGAGGGGGATTTGGCGGAGGGGAATTTGGCGGATGGGGATTTGGCGGAGGGGGATTTATTATGTTTTTTTATTTTATTTTAGGAGAGTTACTTTTCTATCACCCTGTATATTGGGTAATAAGTACTCATCCCATGAAGTCAGACAGATATGCTGAATATATATTACATTTGCCCCTTGCAACCTACGTAGATTTGAATCCAGAGAGTCCATTTAGACAGGCTACTATCCAAGGTAGGAGACAAAGGCGTTAAGAGTCAGTTGCATAATTAAAATGTTCTTGACAAAGATTTCAGATGCAATAATTAATTTAGATAAATAATGCATGTGGATTCTTCTTAATCATTCAAGCTGTTAATGTCACTTGCATAAATTATTCCTATTTTTCCCCAAGGGCATTATTGCAAAATGAACACGGATGACTGCAAAATGGAGTTTATGATCACATTTTCCCTGCTACTAAACGCGGGTCTAAAGTCATTGAAAATTTATAGAAATAAATAAGGTCTTACCGCTTGCTTCTTATTTAGGATTGTGTTTCCGGTTCCGTCTAAAGCTTATTTCTTTCACTTTCGGTGGAATATTCCCTCTTGGTGTCATTATCTGCTTGCTAGTAGTGATGCCTCTTACTCTGTAACCCTCTACCTCAGGTCGCCCTTGGGCTTTGTACAGAATGAATGGAGAAACCAATTTTCCGTTTCAAATTTACTTATTCCGTTTTTGCTTCATTACAATACTTAGTGGGAAGGAGTAACAATATATGAATGTTATTAAAACAAGAAAATAAAAATAATAAAATTTTGAAAAATGTCTTATTCGTAAAATATAGATTTCTGGAATGACAAAACTGAACACCCTCCACCGTCACCATTTCTGATTGGAAATAGAATGAATAAAACAAAAAAAAATATTTTTGTTTTACCCACCCTCACTTTTTATTAAATCAAGGAAACTTAGTAAAATTAAAAGTTTAAATTAAAATTAAATTAAATTAAAAGTTTAGTTCCTAAATATTGTAAAGTCTTCGAGAGAGAAAGAGAGAGAATTAAAGAGAAAGAGACAGTAGGTAAGGAGAATGTATTAAAACATGACCATAATTTATCCTTTGATATATTTTGGATGTGTGATTTAAGAAAGGCAAACATAATAGCAGTTGACAAATCTTTTTTCTATGTGCCGTGTCCTTTCAGGACGTAGACGATCATGGCTCTCCACCTCCATCTATACCTTGCAGCTCTCAACAAGTTTCTCTACCACCTCCCCAAGTACTATGTTCTGTCATCCACTTGCTTAAGGCCGCTTGGTATGTCATGTATTGCTTTCCCCTGACTCATTTTCTCACTATTCGACCCGTGAGTATCAAATTCTCCAGGCACTCCTTCCTCGTTATATGTCCCAGGAACTTCAGCTGCCTCTTCTTGATGTTAAGTATAAGCCTCCTCCTTGTTTGCATCTTCTCTAAGACCTCATCATTGCTCACACGCTCGATCCATGATATCCTTAGCATACTTCTGTAGAACCACATCTCCGTTGCCTAGAGTCTCTTCTTCATCTTTGGGGAATTCATCCAAAATTTGCTGCCGTAAAAAAAGGACAGATGTCACGTAACAGCTCCGTATTCTTTTCTTTGTTACCAAAGAAATCCTCCAGTCTCGCAATACTCTGCCCAGCTTTTGGAATGCGTTCTTGGCCATCCCAATACGTCTACGGATCTCAGTGTTGCATTTACCGTCCTCTGTCAGAACGATTTCCAGATATTTAAACTCCCGTGTGTGCTTGATTCTAGTGTTCCCGCTTTGCAAATCGCATTTCGGGCTTTTCCTTTTACTAATGACTATGCATTCTGTTTTCTTGTAGTTTATGCTTAGTCTCTTCTTCATACTCTCCTTTTCTACTATCTGTAGGAGATTTTGTAGTTTCTTTTCCGTGTCTGCCGTTAATAATGTGTCGTCTAATTGTTAGAAATAAGAAAAATTCCATTTCTATGTCGCAATTTCCGTTCCAGGTAGGCCATTCCGTTTTTCCGCCCGTTTTTCCGGTTTCATAAAAACTAAGAAGACAGGTGAACATCATTGTAAAAAAAATATTACATAAAAGCCAAAACTTAGAACATTTCCGCTTTATCTGGTTTTCATTGAAAATAATGTCACCTTTGGTATTTTTTTGTTATAGCATGCAAATGCGATCAATAAACTAACAAAGAATTGATGGCATATTCGAGAATATTAGAATAATCTAGAACAAGTACTGTCAGCAAACAGCCTGTAGGCGGATAGAAAATAAATTCAGTAAATATACAAAAACAGAAATGGTTTTGAGACAAGGATGGGTCTTCTCACTGAACTTACTCAACTTATAATGTAAGGTGATTCCGAGACTTAAAATTCCTAGCAGAGTCCTTGATTGGTGGCCACGATGTTAACAACGTAAGATATGCAGATGACATAGCAAAACAGAAAAGAGATTGCATGAATTCCTACAGAAGATAAGGATGGAAAGCGAGAAGAAAGGACTAACCTCAATTGCAAGACAGAATGCGTGGTTCCTGTCTATGTCTGCATTATGATTTCTTGCATTATTTACATTATTCGGACTGTTATCCTCATCTTCATTGTCATATTCACAACGTTTCGACCCCTATATCTCTGAGATGAGGTATTATGATTTTTTGCATTATTTACATTATTCGGACTGTTATCTTCATCTTCATTGTCATATTCACAAAGTTTCGACTTCTATATCTCTGAGATGAGGTATCATAATTACCTCCATTATTTAAATTATTAGGACTGTTAACCTCATCTTCATTGACATATTCACAAAGCTTCGACCGCTATATCTCTGAGATGAGGTATTATGAGTACTTGCATTATTTAAATTATTAGGACTGTTAACCTCATCTTCATTGACATATTCACAAAGCTTCGACCACTATATCTCTGAGATGAGGTATTATGATTACTTGCATTATTTACATTATTCAGACTGTTATCCTCATCTTCATTGCCATATTCACAACATTTATTCATGTCATTGGAATTTCGAACGGAACCCTTTATTTACGAAATAAAGGGTTCGATTCGAAATTCCATTTCCTTGGCGAAGACCGGAGCGTACAACGGCCAAAACGTAATGAATATGGCAAGGAAGATGAGGATAACATTTCGAATCCTCTAAATAAAACAAGTAAAGAATGCGTGACTGTAATAAAAAGTAACATCCCAAGATGAATATTACAAATTAATTGTTTTAACAGAGGATGGGTAATGCGACAGTGAACTGCATAGGCGCATTGGGATAGCGAAAGATGGCTTCTAAAATCTAAACAAGGTATTAAGAAACTGGAAAATTTCGTTAGAAAGAAATGATATAGTACTGAACAGTGTCAGCCCTGCATATAATATGTCGATGAAGGCTGGACAATCTCCTCACAGATGAAGAAGTGATTTGACGGAATAGAAATCTGGTTCTACGGACCGAACATGTGAGAAACGACAAAGTTTTGGAGATAATGGAAACGAAAAGGGCCCTTATATTTAACTTCATAAATCGACGGTTGAAATGAAATAAGAAATAAGATAATGAAATAAGAGGAATTGGAAAACTTTATACTCACAGAACAGATTGAAAAAGTAGGGATAGTGGAAAATAGTACATAATCTACCTAGCGAGCTTATGTAAATGGCTGGCGGGACAGGATTTAGGAGAGATATTACAAGGACAAAATTTACTAAGAGCTACATAGGACTAAGAAATTGTGGAGAGCCATGATTGTCAAAATCCTGAATAGATACGGCTCAAACTAGAAGAAGCGTAAAAAATATATTGACAAAATAATTTTACCAGGAGTGAGCAAAACGTGGAATTTTTTGGGATGGAAACATTACTTTATAATCATTTAACGTCAGTTAGATACCATACAATTTCAATGTATCTTTCGATACGAAGCAGATTTTTTTTTCCTGCAGTGGGCCAGTGCCATCACAAATCTCTACTGCTTCTTAACCAGAGCTTGGCGTGAGGGGAGAAAAGAAGATGAGGGCATTAACACATAACTGAAAGTAAAGGATTCGACTAGAATTCGAACTCGGCTCCCCAATTACCTCAAACCGACCCGCTATCCATTACTCCATACCTCCTGATTGCTGATGTACGTTTGGGAAAAGATGGATATTCATTTTAAATTTTCAAGTTTTAATAGAATATTGCTTGTATAGCACCGGATACGGCTGGCTATGGCTGGATCCTCTCTTATTGACTATCAAAACAAAATGTGTTACGCACAGAGTTAAATCGAAAATCGTCGTCACAAGATGCTAAGGGAAGCTAAGGGAAATCATAAGTAAAGTATACATTAACAATTTCATTGAATCCTGATATCGCCTCATCATCATCAATAAAAGTATATTATTTGTTCAACTATCAAATGCATGAATACCTTTAGCTCGAGGGCATTTTGGCGGCAATTTAGTTACAGATATGACAACGGCGTAAGAATTGAAAGACCTTTTCAAGCAAGAATTAGTTTCGGCTAAATGGTTCCAAAGGAATTGAGAATAACGTGAGAATGTTTTCATGGTTCGGTTTTGTGCATCTATTAGGAATAGAATTATGATGGCCATAAACGTAAGTTGAGGGTTGCACAGTGGTTAATGATGCTTAAACGGGAGGAGTAAATTTTCAAATATCGGTTACAGTGTAAGTTCTAAGAAACAGTGACATCTTCCGGGTTATGGTACCAGCATTTCTCTTGTACTTGCTCTTCTTTCTCAAAAAAGATTTACTGGTAGGTATGAGTTGTCAACCCAAGGTAATGTCATCTGTCCCCTGAGACTTGTATATTACTCAGCAATGAAACTAGATTTTAACAAACGAATACCTCACCTGTGGTCTCTATGAGCTAGGGACACACTTAAATAACCGGTTAATTAAAAGTAACCTTTCAATGATTTGACAGCTTTACACACACGCGCGCGCACACAGACACACAGACACAAACACACACACACACACACACACATATATATATATATACATATATATATATATATATATATATATATATATATATATATATATATATATATATATATATATATATAAATGTGAGAAAGAACACATGGAGTAAAAATCAACTCTTCGTGGCATTTATTTTTAAAAAAGGTTATCAATACTAGATAGATCAATATATCATTACATTTTTTTTTTATTAGAGATTCTAATAAAACATTGACACTTTCAACTTTAAATACTAGGATTGTCTTTCTTTGGCTGACGAATTACAATCATAATATTGAAACATGAAAGTTTTTCTGAAGCGATTTCAAAATGTTTTTAACATAATCTGTTATAATAAAATATATGTGTGTGTGTGTATTTATATATATTCACAAGTCTAAAATACTTTTACATACATACACCCATATATATATATATATATATATATATATATATATATATATATATATATAACATACATATATATATATATATATACACACATATATATATATATATATATATATATATATATATATATATATATATATACATATATGGGTGTGTGAATGTAAAAGTATCCACATTGTCATATATTTTTCTCCTACATTATTCTTGATATACAAAAATATCTATCGTTATATATATATATATGCACATATATATATATATTTATGTATATATTTATATAGATGGATAGATAGATATGAACAGCTAGAGATTGATATATATATATATATATATATATATATATATATATATATATATGGAGAGAGAGAGAGAGAGACATGATCTGACTGATAGATAGATAGATAGATAGATAGATAGATAGATAGATATGAACAGCTAGAGATTGATACATATAGACATATGACCTAACTCAGATAGATAGATAGATAGATAGATAGATAGATAGATAGATAGATAGATAGATAGATAGATATGAACAGCTAGAGATTGATACATATAGACATATGACCTAACTCAGATAGATAGATAGATAGATAGATAGATAGATAGATAGATATGTATGTATGTATGTATGTTTGTATGTACGTATGTAAGCATGTATCTAATTTAGTGTCACATGATCTCGGGTTTTTTTCTCTGATAGACTAATCTGTTCTTGGTGTCACGCCTCGGAGAACAGGGACAAAAGCCTCCATATGAATGCAATGAAAAACAATAAAAAGAAATATTAGGTTGGTGCAAAAATAATTTCGTTTTCTCACATTGTAACATATGTTAGAAAACGAAATTATTTTTGCACCAACCTAATAAAACTAATATAGGAGGAAATCTCTTTGTTTTCTGCCCAGTCTCACTATTTTCTCAGCCCAAAGAACGTTCATTCAATTCATTTGTTAAGTGCAAGCGAAGAGAAAAGAGGTCGATTAATTTTTCTGATTGGCGGGTGAGGCTTTCGTGATTAGATGTGTCGGGGGCTGGTCGCCGGGCTGATTGTGGCTATCGTGTCTGACTTCATGTGAACGATTTCAGATTATTTATTAACTTCCTGCAACAGACAAAAACCATTAGACAGAATTGGTAAAATGAAAACCAGATCTTTTAATAATGTATTCAGTGTATGTCTGCCGAGGTTTATAGGTTTCAGTGTCCCGTATGTGCATGCACATATTCGTAGAAATACAGACACACAGAAACACAGGCACATACGCATATATATATATATATATATATATATATATATATATGAAGAAAAATATTTGGAAAAAACAAACAAAAATCCTTAAATGCAATTATGTTGTTTTAATATGAATGAAATGTCAACGTCTGACGTTTCGGTTTAATAAACCTTCTTCAGGACAATATTCATTAAAATACAATTAACATAATCAGTTCAACATGACAAAGACGATGGACATAAAAACCGAGACGTCAGACATTTCATTCATATTAAAACAACATAATTGAATTTAAGGATTTTTGTTTGTTTTTTCCAAATATTTTTCTTCATTCTGTCGGATTAATATCCATTTATATTTGCTTACATATATATATATATATATATATATATATATATATATATATATATATATATATATATATATATATAGTTTCAAGACGTGCTATATTTATGGGATAAAGTATCAGAGATAGAGCGTAAGTAAATATAAATATATGATGGCCGGATGACTGCGTTTAGCATGAAACAGTTTGTGGTTGTTAAACAAACACAAATGTGACTGAGCGAGAATCCGCAATAGGGATTACATAACCTCCCTTGTAGAAGGTTATCCTCGAATACGAGTGACCACCTATATATATATATAGGCCAATGTACGAACTAGGAAAAAAATGGGATTAGAAATACCAATTTCTAATCCCATTTTTTTTCTCAATTCGTTGTTGGAAGTTTTACCTGATGATCCTGAATCCTTAAAAAAGGATTTAGGTGAAATAAATTATCGTAATGGTACATTAAAGTGGTTTGTTTTTCATTACATATTAGCTCTGTCCTAACATTGAGCTCTCAGGATTTCATCCTCTTTGGATTTACCAATTCGGTTTACCAAGTTCCTTATAACTTAACTATATATATATATATATATATATATATATATATATATATATATATATATATATATATATATATATATATATATAATTGATTCTCCAGTCGAGTTCGACGTATGAGTTTCCGACGACCACGAACTAATTAATTATCTGCATGCCTATCAAAGACATAACGTTTGAGACCCGCTCGAGAATTGCACCAAAGACCACAAACAGTACAGGAGAATGTATTGTATCCAAGTGCAGCAGGAACACTGTTAGATGTCTTATTTTGCTTTCTCGTTTCATGTAGTCGATCGATGCTTACTTCTCAGTGCAGCTATATCAATGTTGTCATTCTGTAGCTCCAATACGACCAGAGCTGTTTTTCTTTCTGGTGATGAGTTGTTGTCTTGGAGAGTTCGTACATTCCAAGTGTCAAGATGAAGTTGATGCTGTTTCGTAGAGTTTTTTGCAGTAGCCGGATATGTGTGAAACTAATTCGATGTAGTTGTCAGAAAACCAACACAATGATTTGTTTCAAGTGGTGAAGGATTGTGTAAGACCATCCCCACTTTTTGGATCTGTTGATAAAAAAAGTAACGGTGCAAAAGACTTGCCACGGAAACGCCGAACAACAGTCCTCATGTGTTATTACACTGCATGTCGGAGTAAACAGATCGTCATCAATGTGCAAATATATTGCTATACTTTCAAAATAATGATAATAACGTATAAAAGTATTATCAACAAATTAGATTATTTTATTGTTATTATTATTATTAATATTATTATTATTGTTGTTGTTGATATTGCTGTTTTTTAAAATATTTGAAAGATAAATAATAACATAAAATAGACTTGTGACAAAAACGAAATAAAATACATTATAACTGTGGACACTTTTTCAACAAAATTAAAATTACGTTACTTTCCAATTAATAAACAAGAAAATGTAAAGGAACAAGAATCTTTGAATATAAATAATGATAGATAAAAAAATAAAAAATCGGCGACAATGAGCCACTAGTCAGGGATAAACAAAATAAACATTTACTAAAATGCTTTCCCCAAATTCCGAAAATTACGACCACTTTCGTAACAACAACAACAACAACTGATAAATAAATGTTACGCTTAAAAATAAATAGATTAGAATCATGTAACTATAATCAATTTAAGAAAATACAATACATTAAAAGTTCGTAATATGTTTAACTCTTGCTAAACAATTTTTGAAAATGAAAAGAGAAGAAAAAAGAAAAATCGTTAAAATCGTTATCTTAAAGATAATTATCTTACTTTTTATAATATATATATATATATATATATATATATATATATATATATATATATATATATATATATATATATATATATATATATATATATATATATATATATATGCATGTGTGTGTTTACATTTGATACACCATACGCAGATATGAATGTACGTGAGAGATCCATGGAAGATTGAAGTTTAGATACAGTAAATTCGACGTTACTAACCGGACGCTCCTCTGTGGCCTAATCGGTAAAAGGCACGTCAAGCTAAATGACGGTTCCGCATAGGATACAGGTTCGAATCTTGTCGGAGGACGGATATTTTATGTGAAAATTTCTTGGGCATTCAGGCCGGTAAATTTTGCTTAATACTGTTTATTATAAACAGCGTATTTACTTAAAAATTTGTATCTATAAAAAGAATGTATAAAAATAAAAATGTCTTAAAAATAATTGTCGGACTTTGTCAATTTCATAATATATATATATATATATATATACGAGATATCCATAAATATTCTTATATGTTAAGAACAATACTGGTGAAAAATGTATGACAAAGTGGAAAAGACTTGTAATACGCTTTGTCCTTTAAAGCTCTGTCGGATTCCACTTTAGATAATTTCTCTCTCTAGAATCTACCTTACATATCTACAATTGGCCTATGCTTAAAATATTACTGACAAATATGGTCCGGTAGCCTGGCTATTTACCTTGAGCCCCTTGATAAAATCCAAAGAAGAATCTACAATATTATCGGTCATGATCTAGCATCTCGGCTTCAGTACCGTTCCACCATCGTTAGGTTGTCTCTCACTTTTTTTCTATAAATAATTTCACGGAAATTTGCACTGTAAGTTTTTCGCTATGGTACCTATTTTTTTTTAAATTTAAGTACAGTACTAGACTGACGTCAAGATCTCATCAATTTACAGTTGGCTAACTAGATGTAGCCTTAATTTCTATGTTAGCAGTTTCTGTTCTCTAACTTCTTGCTTGTGGAATTCACTTAAGCTCCATGTTTTCAAGCAAACTTTAATGTGTAAAAATATAAATGCAATGTCAATCGCTATCTACAGTCATCCTGATTAATCTTTTCTCTTCCCTCTCATTATTAATGTTTCTGTTACTAGTTCTTTTTCTTCCACACCCTGTAACCCCCCTCGTGTCATAGTGGCTTTATTGCCTTGCACGGAGTGAAAACTATTTAAGAAATGATTAGATGTTTAAACTTTTTCGAGTTCGAGAAGACGATAAAAATTTCTTACTTGTTTGGATCATTAATGGATATGTTTATATATATATATATATATATATATATATATATATATATATATATATATATATATGGCACAAATTCCATCATAATCATTTTTCTCGTTCTAACATTTTAATCTTTTCATCTGAATGATACCGTTATTTATCAGAGGCTTTTTCGTTGTTATCCATTATTTAAATATGAGTTCCCTTTGAACGCGCCACAGATTACACGATAAGACGCATATAATTACGACACACATCTCTGTGCATCCTCCATTATCGCTATTAACATCTGCTTCCATACTGGCCAACATATTGGGTACCATCTATGAAAGAAAGAGAAATATGACGCAATTTACTCCGCCAGAAATTTGGAAAAGGCATGATATACTGCTTGGCATTCACCCCGGAAACTCCAATACGAACACTTCCGTGCGTTTGGGTGTCAATCTGAGGACGGTGCAGAGGATTCGGAAAAGTTTGGATGAGTCTAATGGTGATTATGAAGGTGTTTGGAGTGATCACTAGTGATGGCGATGTTATGGCACCATTCAGCTTCCCAGACGGACTCAGAATCAACATGGAGGCCTACATCAAGCGCCTTGAGGAAGTAGACTTGCTCTGTGTCAAGAAGTTGGCTTCAGGAAATCTGGTAACAGAACTTTGTATTATGCCACACAAGCAGGCGAAATCAGTCGTGGATGTCAGAGAATTTCTGTGAACGCATCTCTTACATCTGGTCACCCAACTACCCAATCTGCAGCCCTCTTGATTATTATGTGTGGCACGCAGATAGGTCTAGAAAACTCGTGGTAACATTAAAGATGAACTGAAGACAAGGGTTATGGCAGAATTCACTAAATTAAAGAAGGAGACGGTCCAGAGGTTTTTCTGGAGATACCAAAATCATCTGAAGGACGTGGTTGAAGCCAATGGCAATTTTATTAAATACATTTACTCTTTCGTGTTTCAATATATTTTGTCTAATTTTGGTAAATACAGGGTGTTTCAAAAAGAATACGCCAAAATCATTACGCTGTTTTTTCAGGTCTATAGCATTGTAGTGGACTGAATCAGTGGTTATTTGATAGAGTACTTATCAAAGTTTGATTAGGTGTCAGTTTCACCACTGTCGTTAGTATAACTTCCGGTACAGCTGAATTGTGGGAAGATCAATCAAAATGGCGACTCCTCAGCAGAAGGCGTTTTGTGTGCTTGAGTTCGCGAAAACAAATGCCATTGTCACAGTGCAGACAGATTCGAATGACTTCTTTTTTCAGCAAGATGGAGCACCACCCCATTGGCATCTCGGGGTTAGAGCTCATCTGAATGAAATCGTGCCTCAGCGATGGATTGGAAGGAGAGGTGCTAAAGACCTTGCTCTCTGTGCTTGGCCTGCCAGATCCCTGGACCTCACTGTGTGTGACTTTTTCTTGTTGGGGTATGTTAAAGACCAAGTTTATGTTCCAGCACTTCCAGCAAGATCGAATAACAGCTGTAATCAACACGGTGGACTGTGGCATGCTGAGGCGCGTTTGGGAGGAATTCTCATATCGGCTTGATGTTTTCCCCGCTGCCAGTGGTGGCCACATTGAGCACTTATAAAACATGAAATGAAACGTGAATGTATATACAACACATGTGGAAATCCTTCATTATATATTTATTTATATATATATATATATATATATATAGTTTATGCAAACTTAGGTAATCCGTATGGGTAGACCCGAGGAGGATGATATCCGGAGAGCTCAATGTAAAATTCAGAGCAGATATGTTTGAATAAAAACAGACCACATTAAGGTTCCATGTAATAAATTATTTCACCATAACCCCTTTAACAGGGCTCTGGATCATCAGACTTTACTTCCGAAAAATGAAAAGAAATTTACACATTTTTGACGGACCTCATCAAGTATACGTAAAATTAACGAAGTGAGGAAGTGAGGTCGGAAAGAGCATATGAATGTGTCATATGTAGCATTTCAAATTCTTATTTCCAATTTTTAACTCCAATGTGTCGGCTAGATGTTGTTCGAATTTATTGTGTCTAGTCTCAAGATATAGATGGCTAAGGAGTGGATGGGTGGAGACCGACTTTAAAGAAAGAAGCTACACTACTTTCACGAGGACAGTTTTTCTTTCAAATTTTTTTAGACGCTGTTAATTCGCGTTACTTTAACGGGCATGTTTGGGAGGTTAAAGTTTTTTCTGTATCTAAATGTTTAAATAATCTACGAAGAAATTAATTTGAAATTCGGTGTTTTTTTGTTATTTTCTATGTAACAGTCAAATGGCTTGATGATTGCGTTTAGCATGAACAGTTTGTGGGTGTTAAACAAGCACAAATGTGGCTGAGCGAGAGTCTGCAATAGGGATTGCCTATCCACCCTAGTAGAAGGTTGAATACGAGTGGCCACACACACACACACACACACAAACACACACA
Organism: Acanthosepion lycidas; assembly: GCA_963932145.1. NCBI lineage: Eukaryota > Metazoa > Mollusca > Cephalopoda > Sepiida > Sepiidae > Acanthosepion > Acanthosepion lycidas. Next base: position 9,103,688 of record OZ010613.1, on the reverse strand, counting down.
CACACACAAACACACACATATATATATATATATATATATATATATATATATATATATATATATATATATATATATATATCCCACTCTGTTCATATATATCTATCAATCTATCTATCTATCCCATTTTATTCATATATGTCTGTTCAGTATATTTTAGAAGGAATTGTTCTTTCAAAAAATATATTGTAAAAGAAATGATTACATTATAAAAAATTCAGGAAATTATTGATTTTTCCATATATTTAAATATTTGCTATAAATTTTAGGATTTGTATGTATTTAGGAACTAAAATTTTTCCTTTATATATTATATATCAATATACACTACACTTCCAAAGTTTGAAGCCAACCCCAGAATAAACACAGAATGAACTTGACAGGAGCAAAAGAAATAAAATAGAGCTCTTTGAATTATTGAAAAAAGAATGGAATCAATTATCGAACTTATAATTTGAGATACTTTGCAACGAATGCCACAAGTTTGTGCTGCAGTAATCATGGCTAAAGGAGGCTATTTTGAGGAGAGCAAAATGTATTCATAAAATGCTTCTTTCTTTTTGTCATAATAAAATTTCTAATAAAACCTCGTCTCACTTTTATTTAACAATGTATAATAATGTTCTCTTATTGAAAGTAAAATCGACTACATTTCGGGCCAATCTAAGAAGAAAAAATTCCTCTTTCCTTTGTAATCGGGATTTTTAAAAACACGCGCAACCACAGTCCATAATTTCTTTAAAATTTTCAATTCATCCATAGTAGCTATAGAATGTGTTGCCAAATGTATTGGGTACCAAAAACTACCGTACATTCCTTGCTGAATTTAATCTTAACATCAAGAAACTGATTAGAAAACTTAAAAGGAGAGTTATAAAGATAAATACACAGTCTATGTATTATCCAATGAAATATGTTTCAATATATGTATGGGTATGTATTTTTATATACTGCTTTTCTTATACATATAAGAATAACTTATTTGAAATTTTTAAAAGGTCTTTTCAATACACAGGTAACATAATATTTTTTAAATTTTATTTTAAGGTTACTTTATATATATATATATATATATATATATATATATATCAGTTAAAGGTACAATTATAATAATTGCAACTTTAATTGAAATTAAAATAACTGATCCAACGTGCAACTCTCGGATAATAAGTCTGACATTCCTGTAATTATTGAACAATATAGTTCATGCCATATTGACGGAAAATCTACCAGTAAAAAAGAATTCTCTTATTGCTATATTTGTACAAAAACGCACAAACTTAAAATTTAAATTCAAACTCAGCGTTGCGACCGCACGTTCCAAAACAATAACACATTTCTCATAGCATTTTTTCGGATTACATCTCTATTTTCGTTGTCCCCTTATTACCGACAAGTAAAAACAAGAACAAAATCTATCTCCATACCTGAGGATGTCTGTAGGAACAGACTAAAGCTTGTAAATATATATATATATGTCTGTTAATAAGTACCCATAACTATGTGTATAGTGCACATCGTCAGTCACGTATGGCAAAGGTGTCTGACGGCTTGTGAAACCATGGAACTTTAAATTGCACTTCAAACGGATTTATTAATATATGTTACATGGTTCTGTTTACTTTATTGAGCACTTTTTGTTTGCAACCTAATTTAAATTAAATAAATATTTATTTGTTAATCTCCTTATGCACGCTATAGTATGCATATACAGTTGTTCGTCTCTCTCTCTCTCTATATATATATATATACATAAATATATATATATATATATATATATATATATCTTTTTTTTCTTAACATTTTATTTGACGTAGTCTCCAATGATAACACCATTTTGTCATTATTTCCTCTTCAAGTTATATTGACAATCCAGTTTAGTTGTTGCTGTTGTTGAAAGACCTCAAGTTACTTGGTTTCTGCTATTTGCTACAGGCAAAATATAAGCTGATAATATCGTTATCTAATTCACTTTCTTTTTGCAGTTCAAGTCATATTTTTTTATTAGGTTGGTGCAAAAATAATGACGTAATAATGTCGTTTACTGACGTTAAAAATACGTCAGAAAAAACGACATTATTACGTCATTATTTTTGCACCAACCTAATATATATTTTGTGTAAAATATAAGACTTGATATTCATTGTTTTGTTTTTTTTTAAATTAAGATTTCAGAAAATGATTTTGATTATTGAATTCATGAATAAGTAATATTTTTTTTAGGTTTTTAGTTTTTTACTTTTCACTAATTTGTTTTTTGTTGGTACATTTAACTATTTTTTTGTTTTCCGTCGGAATCAGAATTTACAAATTAAGAACTGGTGTAACTTTTCTTAAATCTCTTTAAGAAAAATTTAGATACCTTGCCTGTCTATTTATCCTATAAATTTTTCAGTGGCTGGAAATCTAGGATACTGCGTTTGAATGCAACCCAACAAATTATTAGATGTAATGATAATTTTAGATGCGTCCATACAAGAAAATATTTTGTATTCAGTGACCGAGCAGTCAGTTACTGTTTTGGGTTTGTATTTGTAAAATCTTTCTCTTTCTTTTCAGGAAAGTTTCTGGATTCCTAGCTCTTATCATTCTTTCCAGTATTGATAGAGGTTTCCTTCCTAATCTTTTATTTTTAAATATGTGTGGAATATGAACATCTTGCCATTATTTTCTCTACAAGTTACATGGGCTGTCCAATCTACTTATAGCTAATGTCTGTAGTCCTCATTATTTTCGCTATTGCTTTCCGTTTAAATTTATAAAATTTTTCTCTGATAGCAATTTTACAGGAAAATAGATTTTCAAATCTAGTAGCTGTTATAACTCTTTTCAGTATTAATTTGGATTCCCTTCTTGGTGTGGATTGAGGGATGAAATCCGGTCTCAAATGAATGACAAACGCAGGAATGAAATATAGCAAATAAATGTATCGACGTAATAATACAATTGGTAATACGGTTAGTAGATCCAGAAATGCGGTTAGTAGCAATAATAATATATATACAGTCTGAGAAATTCAGTATCGAAGTATGACTTCCTTTTGAGTCTACGTGCTAGCAACTGTGACTCCTACAAAGCGGTTACCTCACTTTCTCACTTCCGGTTATTCACCGGCAGCAGTACAAGTACAAGTACACACTGGGCGAGTCCACTTCTATAAAAAGGGGTGGACCACTTAACACTTCTTAACCTTTTATTTTAAATAGTGTGGAATGTGAACATCTTGATTATGTCGTTATTTTCTCTTCAAATAAACATGTGATATCCATTTAAGTTGTTGCTGCTCTTGGTATTCCTCAAGCGACTTGCTTTCTGTTATTTTATATTTTTTAAAACTGCCATGACAATTACCTACTAAGGTAATTTTTTTTTCTATTGGAAATATAAATAATGAAGGAGGCAGACCTTCTTGTTTGAATTTTGTACAATTTGTTTAAAGTAATATAAACAATTTTTACATATTTTAAAGTTTTTTAATTAAATTCTTAATTTTCTCTGCACTCATGGCACAGGTGTCGTTTCTTAAATTTAATATGAATTTAAAATTTATTTAAAATAAATTTAAAATGAGATGGGAATCCAAAAACGACAAACCTCGAAATGAAAATGAGCACTACTTTTTTCAACAGAATTGTTTTAATTTTATAATTATATAAACGACTTTCTAGATTTTATGTAAAAAGGGGATAATTTGAAAAACTGACTAGACAATTACCTGCTAAAATGGAAGTTTTACACTTAATGACTGCTTTTTTTATTATTAGTTATCACTGAGAAATATATTATTTATTTATATACTTTTATTCTGGGTAACATACTCTGTCTTCTTATGATGAATTCTTGACAGAAATTCTAAATTATTCAGGTTCTGGAAATCTAAGATAGTGTCTTTGAATGCAATCCAATGAATCATTAGTTGTAATAGCAATATTAGTCGTTTCCATCTTAGGAAATATTTGATATTCAATGAGAAAACAGTCAGTTACTGCTTGAAATTTCTAAAATCTTTCTCTTAAAACAATTTTTTAGGAAAATAAGATACACAAGCTCAGTAGCTCTTACTGTTCTTTCTAATATTAATGGGAGTTTCCTTCCTTGCTTTTTATTTGAAGTTATGTGGAATGTCAACCTCTTGATTATATCATTATTATCTTTTCGTGGCAAATGTGCTAAGCATCTTAGTTTTTGCTGGTCTTGAAAATCTTGAAAGTGCTGCCGTTTATCTTCGCTAACAGAGTTCTTTGTGTTTCTGTAGCGCCAGACAACAACTGTCGTCTTCAACAAGACCCATTGGTTTCATTTATTGAAAGCCTTCTTAAACCATTCATTTGAAAGAATTTCGCTAATGGTATCGTAGTGAAATCGTTAATAAATTAAACTTCTTGTTGAAGTTTGCATTCAAAGTCCGGAATTTCTTTTCGATATTTCAGTATTATTACTCCTTTGATTGCAATGGCGCTTGATTATGTTAAGGTGACAACGCTAGGAGTTCGCTAAACAAAGAAAAAAAAACAGTATTGGCAAATAAATTTGGGGAGTGGTAAATCCGTTCTTTAAGAAAGGAGTGTTTTTCCTGATTAGTAGAACCATTTAAGTGCAAATATTGAATCCGATGCCAAAATTTTATCTCTACTCTTATTTCCTGCCTATTTTAGTGGCGATATATGTGTTTGATTCTTTGTAAAATATTCAAGAAGTCAGTGATAATGACTCTCCACTATTTCCTATGCTTTCTATCTCTACCCAATCTATATATCCCGCCTAGTCGCTGTTGAGTTCTGTAACTCACTGTTTCATTCTGCCATATTGATATCAGTATGTACTGTGAGTGTCAAATACTCCAAGCCTAATTTCCTCATTAAGTGCGCCATTCTCATTCGAATTATCCTTTTTGTGTTCATTTTTTCTTAAAGATTCCTTGTTTTTCCCACGCTCCACTCATAGTATTCTAATCATCCTTGTGTAGAACCACATCTGTTGCCTCATGTCTCGCCTTCCTTTGCGAGGAAATTGGTCATCATACATTTTTTAATCATTTCATCCCAAGCAAGGCAATAAAGCCACTAAGACACCAGGGGTTTACAGGGTATGATATATGAATATAAAACAATGCGTTTTCGATTAATCCGCCAGTTTTTTTATACACCAAAATTCGATTAGTGCATACATAATATGCGGTAAAAGATACTTCAGTTTAACGATAGTAATTGAAAATTGAGTTTTTTTTATCGATATCGATTGATAAAAAAATTGCTGAAATTTAAAAATGAAAATTGAGTAACTATTTTGAATGTTAAATATTACGTCATCTACAGTAGTTCTAAAAACTGTACGGTTATAAATAGATCAATTTTATAAAGCGATAACGAAAATGTATATTAAAATATTTGTCTTTTTTAAAATGTTTGGACTATTTTGATTTTTTTCATGTGAAGAACCTCCAAGGAAATTTTTGATTTTTTCTTAAAAAAATGTACGATTTAATTAAACACATGTATATACATTTATTAGAAATATCGACATATAAAAGAGGTGTATATTTACTATGGAAAAATCTTACTTATTTTAAAACGCAGATTGTGTGTGTGTGTCTGTACGTTTATATATTGGATCGGATTTCCTACATTTTTCCACCGATTTCAACAAAACTTCACAGGACTGCGTACAATTACCTTGCGGTGGTTCTAACACCACCAAAAATTGGAAAAATACAATTGTTTTTGCACGAAATCAATTTGAAAACACGATTAAGAGGCATCACGAGAATGAAAGGGGGACAACTTATATCGAGTTATACTTATTATAAAACCCAGGTTGTTTGTGTGTGTGTGTGTGTGTGTGTGTCCGTTTATATATGGGATGGGATTTCCTACATTTTTCAACCGATTTCAACAAAACTTCACTTTTTTTTTGGCAGGTAGTGTTTCTTATTGTCTTGCACACTTTTTTCTTTATTTTTACATTCAGAATGCTTAAAAAATTCCATTTACAAGACAATTGTTTATAATAAAATTCTATTCAATCGGTAGACTCATAACGATTGAAAACAATGTTTTTGTTTGAGTTTGGGTTTGACCAATTCGTAAAAAAAAAAAAAAAAAAAAAAAAAAAACTAATTAAGACATGCGTGTCCGTCAACCTTAAACAATAATCTTTGTCAATTTTATGATGGCCGATACTTGATCTAACTCTTACTGTTACATCCCAAGACAACGCCGGGCTCTACTGCTAGTTATAAATAAAATTTTCAGGTCCTAAAGTACTAATTATTATATGTTTGGAAAATTTCCAAAAATAGAAAATATACATAACATAGGTTTTTTTTTTAAATAAATTAAACTAAAACTATTAGACTGGGCACCACAGTCACCCGATTTAAACATTATTGAAAATATATGAAATTTAATGAAAATAAAAATAAAAGACTTTAAAAATATTTAAAGTCTTTAAAAATATTTATGAATTAAAAGAAGAAATTATTGATATTTGAAATAACATCAATATAAATTTAATTTCTCATCTAATTATATGAAGAACAGAAGAATACGATGGAGCAAACCACTCTAGATAAGCTTCCCATAAAGAAATATTAAACATTGATTCATGGTTTTTTTATTGTATCTTCTTATATGTAAATACTGAAATTAGAAATTAATTGTGAATAAGACTAAAATTTGAAGTACGAATTACATCATTTCTTATTATATTCGATTAGTGCGATTTTGATTAGAGCGTATCTTTTAATGTACACATTAACCCCACTAATCGAGCGATGCATGTTTTGGGACCAATTGACCAATATCAATGTGGCTATTCAGGAAAAACGGCCGATTCTGGCAAATCGAAAAGGAAGCCATTTTTTCATTACGACAACGTTATGACATAAGAGACTTTGCGATAACATATTTGAAATGGGGTCCCATCTTTCAACAGCCATTCGATTCCCATGGTTCCTTCGAAATATCATTTCTTCCGTTCCCTACATAACATTTTGAACGACGGAAAATTGACTGTATAATCAGTCGAAAACTTCCCACCAACAGTTGCTTCGAAAATGACATCAACGATCTTGTCCAACGATGGAAGGCCATTGTTAAAAAAAAAAAAAAAAAAATGGGAAACGATGCAGTTGACTAATAAACGTTTTTCTTTTTTTAAATTAAAATTTGTTTTTAATTTTCAAATCGTGTAGGGACGTTCGGAATGATCTAATTCACACACACATAGAAACACATGTACACGCCTATACATATATATCTTTGGATCTAGAAATGTCACGATCGCTCCCTCTCTCTCCCCCTCTCTCTCTCTCTCTCTCTCTCTCTCTCTCTCTATATATATATATATATATATATATATATATATATATATATATATAGCGATCGTGACATTTCTGGATCCAAAGAACCTTTAAAGCCAAACAGCCGAAGTAATAAGTCCTTGCTTACATATCAGAAAAATTTTCTTAGGCGCATATGAAGCTGGATAAAAAAATGACATATCCCCTAACCAATACATGTACAATACACTTGCTTTTCTTCTTCTCCACCTCCACCTCCTTCTCCACCTCCTCCTTCTTCTTCTCCTTCTCCACCTTCTTCTTCTCCTTCTCCACCTTCTTCTTCTTCTTCTCCACCTTCTTCTTCTTCTTCTTCCTCTTCTTCTTTTCTTCTTCTTCTTCTTCTTCTTCTTCTTCTTCTTCTTCTTCTTCTTCTTCTTCTTCTTCTTCCATTTCTATTACGCCAAATTTATTAAACAGTATATTTATTTATTTTCGCATGCCGGCCTGATTATACGGGAAACGTATTCAAGAAAAATATGGACCTTTCGGCAGGACTTAAACATACGTCCCTCTGAAGCTGCTCCATGACCGAGTTGGTTAAGGCGAGTCGAATCTAACGACGGTTTCCCTCTGCTCGGAGGGAGACAGGTTTGAGTGCTATCGCAGACCCCATTTTTAACTTATGAACTTTTACTAGAATATACAGGCTAGCAGGCGAAAATAAATAAATGTATCAAACAAACTGTTTAATAAATAAGCGGAGCGTCTACACAAATATAAGCATCTACTAAAAATAACGTTTCAATTAGCAAAATTCTGTCAGATTGATAAATAAAATGTATTACCTCAGAATATATATATATATATATATATATATATATATATATATATATTTGTTTGAATAAAAACAGACCACTTTAAGGTTCCATGTAATAAGTTATTTCACCACAACCCTTTTAACAGGGCTCTGGATCATCAGACTTTACTTCCAAAGTTTGAAATGAAAAATGAAAAGAAATTCACACGTTTTTGATGGACCTCATCAAGGATATGTAAAATTAACGAAGTGAGGAAGTAAGGTGGGAGAGAAGATAAGATATGATTGGTTTAGGTGTACCATTACTTAAAGTGGTCTGTTTTTATTCAAACATATCTGCTCTGAATTTTACATTGAGCTCTCTGGATATCATCCTCCTTGGGTCTACCCATGCGGACTACCTAGTTTTGCATAAACTATATATATATATATATATATATAATTATTTATTTAAAAATTATAACATAAGTATGTTATAAAATCACTACAAAAATAGCCATCACCTCCGGTGTCTTATGAAGTAATCACCTGATAAGACACCGGAGGTGTTGAAACAAAATGGCTATTTTTTGTAGTGATTTTATAATATACTGATGTTATAATTTCTAAATAAATAATTATATCTGTTCTACTCTATTTTGGGCACTCTTTTAAGAATAGTAATTGTTATGGGATCTTACCCATATTAATAATAATGGACTATTTCATACTTAATAAATACTTCGCCTCAAGAGTAGGTAAGTCGAGTCAGTAGTTCAAGGAGTCAGTCAGTAGTTCAAGTCGAGTCAAGAGTCGAGTCAGAGGCAGTCCGAAACAGAGTCGCGTTCAGACAATTACTGCAAGACACTGGTCGAGACTACATTGTTCTCTCTACTAAACCTGATTGTTCATACTAACACTTCTAATTCTCTGTATATATTCCTGTTTGTAATATATCTGTGTTCTTCCATACCTGTGTTCGAGTTCTTCTTTATTGGTTCTACCTTGGACTATCACCGTGGTACAAGGGACCGGACCATAACAGTAATTGTTGGTTATTGGAATTTATTCCGTATACACCAATCATATATATATACATTAGGTTGGTGCAAAAATAATGACGTAATAATGTCGTTTTTTGACGTATTTTTAGCGTCAAAAAACGACATTATTAAGTCATTATTTTTGCACCAACCTAATATATATATATATATATATATATATATATATATATATATATATATATATATATATATATATGGGGGCAATAATAATGTGTGCAGATTTTTAATAAAACATATAATTATGATATATTTTGTAAAGCATGAGACGTTACAAATCAATTCTGTGTGAACAGGCGAAGCTATTGTTCGTCACATTAAAACGCAGAGATATTATAAGAATTGAGACCGATCGATCCGTAGTAGTTACGTGCTTTGTGAAAAAAAAATATATCACGTCAATATTAGCGCATCAATCATCAGTTGTGCAAACTGAGTAAATTTTGTCCCTGAGATTTATCGGAAATCACTTTTTACTTAGGAGCAAATAGAAAGCATATATATATATATATATGTGTGTGTGTGTGTTTGTGTGTGTGTGTGTGTGTGTGTATATATATATATATATATATATATATATATATATATATATATATATATATATATACGTGTGTGTGTGTGTGTAAAAATATATCTAATAAAAGGGATAATATGAATAATGTCCACATTAATTCACCCACAACACTATGGGGAAAGCATATAACATATAAAATGACTCATAATAACAACAAAAGCAATAACAATAAACTAGATAAAAGAGACATATAATACTACCTACTGATTCCATAGCATCTACTATCCGAAGCAATGAATCGATATCAATAACAATATCAAAATAATGAGAACCACATTCAAAACTATCATGGATATTAACCAGAACAAAATTATCCACAACAATAATAAATCTAAAGCGAGTATATATAAAATAATCGTCACAACTGCTCCTCACAATATATAGGGGAAACTTGCAGAAATGAAAAAAAATTAAACGTATCTATAAACAAAAAAGGGATCTAATACACAATTTATCAAATGCATTAGTTATAAATAGAAATAAAGTCAGCTACAACTTTGATCTAACGAATGCCATACTTATTAAACGAGAAAGTAACTTAGACGAATGTTTATTAAAATATAAATTTACGTCTCGGATTTTTTTTATGTATAGGTTAAGAATCCTTTATCCTAAATTCTTGGGTCTGGAATTGCTTAGGCTTTCACATATTTTTTTTTTATTGGGGGGGATTTTGGAATTCAGGCTATTTAATTTGTATATACTATAAAATGAGGCAGCTCTGGAATAGAACCCAAGCATAAACACGATATCCCATCACATTTCATCACTCAGCATATAAATATAAACTGATGGTATTTTTATATAAATAACATATAGCCTAAAGATAGTTTTACCTAAGCGGCATATGTTGCCGGCGACGCTGACGAATCCATTCTTTCAATGAGGTTATCATTTCTTGATCTGTGCAGTGTTTTCCAAATTTTCATTAATTTCTCTTTTTCACATTCGACATAAAACTTTAACAATGTCTCCTTCTGTTTCCTTGGGTCGTATATGGTGGTTGCCCCAACGCCAAGGTCCTCAGTCAGACGCTTCACACGTACACATCCGTCTAATTTTTCCAAAAGTTTGATAAACATAAATGTTTGATAAACATAAATGCTTTCTTTTTTTTTTCTTTTTACGTATGGCTGCACAAATTGTAAGGGACGCGAGATTACAAGGTTGTATCAGATGACGTTTCCAGATCGAAGGTAGCCGTGTCATACAACTTTTACTGTTGTTTCCATCAACAAAAACATCCATTTAGTCAGATGAAGTCCTTTTAATTTTTCCACGTTGTCAGTTTATTGCCGGATAAGCAGAAATTCGAATACCAAAATTATCTCATTAAACAAAAATTCAAATATCATAATTACCTCATTATTATATGCATTTTCCAGATCAACTTCGGCTTAAGTGTGCCAACTTTTGGGGTAAACCCTTTGAAAAGGCATGAATTCTCTTCGCCTTAGCTCAGTTAGCTTTCAAAATATCTCGTTGTTGGCAGTCAACTGAAGTTAGAGGCTCAACATATGGCGTGTATGTGAGAAAATATGGAAGTCCTTCTCTTATAACTCATATACAAAACTTTCACTATTTTATATTTATAATTTCGTGCGTCAGCGTTTTTTCTTTTTGAATTTGTCGACTACACGATATCCTAGGGTCAGTTAGACATGGTCTGTGAGAAAAAAGAGCACAATGGCGCAATTAACTAAGCCAGAAATAGCATGATGTTCTGCTTGGTATTCACACCGGAAGCTCCAATTTAGAGTGTTTAGTGTAAATCTGAGGACAGTGCAGAGGATTTGGAAAAAGTCTAATGGTAATTACGAAAGTGTTTGGAGTAATCACTAGTGATGGAGACTTTATGTCCTCATTCATCTTCCTCCAGGGCATCCGATACAACACGGAGGTCTAACTCAAGCCCCTTGAAGAGTTAGTACTGGGTCAAGATGATGCCTGCTGAAAGACCCTATATCTGGCCACAGGACTCTGCACCATGCCACACAAGCAGGAGAACCTAGTCATGGCTCTCAGACAATTTCTGCGACCACATCATATCTTACATCTGGCCACTTAAATCCCCAGACTCCAAGCCCCATAATTATTATGCGTAAGGGCGCAGTTGAGTGAGAGGCTAATAAAACTCCTTGTAACACCAAAGAGGAAGTGAAGGCAAGAATTCCGGTAGCTTTCACCAAGAAACCATCCAGAAAAGTTACAGTAGATTCTGAATTTGTCTGGAGGCCGTGCTTGAAGCCAATGGCGATTTCAATGAATAAATTTACTTTTTAGTATTTCAAGATATCTTTGTGTAATTTTTGTAAATATTTATGTTAAAATGAGTTGTTCATTTTTGCGTAATTTAGGCGGCAAATTATACATCGCACCCTGTACCTGTTTAGGACCTCTTGATTTGAAAGCTTATTTTAAACCTGGCCCCGAAAAGGAAAAGCATATACTCTGAAGTGTGTTTTGCTGAAATTCAATCTCCTTCTGCTACTGCCGCACCATTTTGCTTTTAAACAATGTGAGGATTTGAGAAATCGTCTATTTAAGTTGCAAATACACGCACCATTAGGCATCAATATATCTAACTACACACAAAGTGTGGTATCCTAGAGATGCACATATGTTTTATTAACAGAAACAGTGTGTCCTTTATGGAGGAACACCTGATTCTAAATCTATAAAATCCATATCCACCTTCAGAATAGCGCTTCTGAACTGAAACGACAACTCCTTGTTATTTTAGCCTAAACCATTCGTTCTGGTCTATTTGTACGCATGCGTAGAAAGACGTGGAGAAACAGGATCGCAACTGTAAACTCTGTTTGTATTGGAAGCTTTTTTCTGACAATCCTCACGTGTTTGTCATACGACCCAAATATACACAGATTAGCCGAAGTGTGTATTGATCTCACAGTGAACGAAAAAGCACCTGCTACTTTCTTTTTGTCTCCGTCTACCGACATATACCTCTAGAAGATGCGAAGATCTAGAGGGTAAGCAGTGCCCTTAGCCATTTGATAAATAAATAAAATGGAGATAAAATAAGAGATCAAGCGAGAAGACAGTGAAGAAGATACAATCAGATATAAATAGAGATGAGTTTTCGAGAGATGGGGAAAGATAAAAATAGAGAGGCAAAGCTTGTTAACTTAAGAGCATTCTATAGATTTAAGAGCGAAGAGTCGAATGAGGAAATAAACAAGAGAAATACGGTATGTGTTAAATGTTCAATATATAGAAATGAATTGACAAGAAAAGAAAGACTGCTATATTTGAAAGAAAAGGGGAAACGTAAGATATTAGGTTGGTGCAAAAATAATGTCGTTTTCTCACATATGTTACTATGTGAGAAAACGACATTTTTTTTGTACCAACCGAATAATTTAGAGAAAAATACATGTCACTGATTGATATTATATATAGACAAACATTACAGAATTGAACGAGTGGTCAGAACGTTCGCTTTGTGACCATGAGACCCGGGTTCGAATCTCACGATGGTTGATATGTCAGGAAGGCAAATCCTGAAGTTATCGGTCTGGAGTAGGTGATCCCAGTGTATGGCACCATTGAAAACCATACCACGGGTTGATGTAAGGCTTGTGAGTGAAAATTGGTACCATGAGACCCGGGTTCGAATCTCACGATGGTTGATATGTCAGGAAGGCAAATCCTGAAGTTATCGGTCTGGAGTAGGTGATCCCAGTGTATGGCACCATTGAAAACCATACCACTGGTTGATGTAAGGCTTGTGAGTGAAAATTGGTAGACGAACCCTAGCTAGATTAAAATCGTTTTGTGTTATCCCCACTGTCTTTCCAAATGAGCAATGGCGAGAGGAAAAAGATCAATCAGGTCTTCAGTAATGGTACTAAAATTCATACTCTGGCTTCCATTTTCAAAGTGCGTTCCAAAAGCATCAAGAGAACGGTGAACAAATTTTCGCCATTTTATATTTTTAATTTTGCGCATCAGCGTTGTTGGTTTTTGATTTTGTGGAATGCACAGGGTTTGAGCGTGCAGGCCTTGTTCGGACTGTTGATCAATTATTAAACCAAAAATTCATTTGAAACGTTGTTATGCAGAATGTGGCTGAGTGGTTTCTGAACATGAGACCTGGATTCGTATGTCACAGTTTGCCAGGAGTGACTGCCTGATTTTGTCAGTGTGGTAAAAGCATTCCCAGCGTGCTGCACATTTGGAAAGTGCCTGAAAATCATATCACGGCTAGAGCCAAACCTTGTGAGTGAAATTGTGCAGATGGATCTCTTTGGGGAGCTGTCAATGGTTGTGCTTGCATGAAGTCGCAAGTCGTCGTGACTGAGAGTGTGAGCGTTCTGGCCTTATCCAGACTGTTGATCAGGCTAGATAACGTGCTCCCACAATTACAGCTAAAGTCCGCTCATAATTGCCGTATAAAACAGAGGTGAGACCTGTGGATGTTGAAAAAACACAAATGTACCTGAGCTGGTGTTTGCAACGGGGGTTAGCTAGTCGCCCTAGTAGACTGTCATACGGGCGGTCGATGTTAAAAGGGAGATTACTTATGATAATTGTAATATTAACTGTTTCCTTAGAAGGAAACATTTAAGTTTCATTGACCAAGGCGTCAGTACTTAAAGTCGGTTGAAATTTATAAATTATTTCTCTTAAAATAATTCCGAAAAAAAATTTCTAGTATTTGTTATTGGAATTCCTTCTAAACTTTTTATCGCCCCTGTTATCGGAATGTTTTGAGGAGCATGGAAAAACCTCTTAATTGATGCCCTTCCCAGGTTCACTATGACCCAGGGTCGTTACACCTATTAGGGTCCTAGCTATTGGTAAATAGTTAACCGCCAAACTGGGATCAAAACACTATGAAAATAGATTTTTATAGTAAAAATACCAGTAATAGATTTTTCTAAAACAAAATTGCCAGCAATGTTTGACTCTCGACAAAAAAACCTCTTTACAAAAATACGCCAATGAAAGCTGATCTACAAACTGATTTCTTACAAAGAATACATATTATATTCATACGAACCTATCCTAAAATTCTTGTCCACATTAAATAACCCATTGAGGTGTTGAATTGCCGTAAAACAGAAGGAAACAAACCAAACCGGAATCTCTAAAAACCATCTTTACAAAAATACAGCAATGAAATCTAATCTACAATCTGATTTCTTACAAAGAATACATATTTTTTTCATACGAAACAATCCTAAAATTATTGTCCGCATTAAATAACGCATTGATGTATTGATATGCCGTAAAACAAAAGGAATCAGACCAAAGCTAATATCTCTTTGAATTGGTGTGGAATTTGATTATGCTATTATTTGCTCTTTTAGGTACATGTGATATCAATTTTAGTTATTACTATTCGTGAAAGTCTTCAAGTCATGTGGTTTATCTAATCTAGTATAATTCTGTCATTGTGTAGCGCCAGTCCACAAGTGTTGTCTTAAGCAAGAACCATCGTCTTCACTTGTTGCAAACTTATTCAAAGAATTAATCTTAGCAAGCGAATGTATACAGCAAAGAACTAAGATATTGCTAAACGGATTCGACCCCATGTACGACATTTGTATGAATCTCTTGATCTGGCGTGTCTAACAACATGACTCGATTTATTGTTAATGTTTCGGGTTTTGTAGCGATGTTAGGCAAAACTACCTCTGGCGCAGCATATTCCTCGTTCATATGGTCTATACTAAATTTGTTAAAACTGAGCCTTACATCTAGGTGTTTGAGGTGCAGGGAAGTGATTGATTTTATTGTTTTATCACACCTCATGGAAACTCATTCGTGTTTTGACAATGGTAGCTTTGTGAAATCTTTAATAAATAAAAATTATTTTTGAAACATGCATTCAAAGTTCGGAATTTCTTTTCGACATTTCAGTTTTATTTCTCATTTGATGGCAATGACGCTTGATCATATGAAGGTGAAAACAAAAAAAAATATTAACAAATGCAGCGCTGTTCACGCACTTTCCAGTATTGATGGGTGTTTCCCTCCCAACATTTTTTTTGAATTAGTGTGGAATATCATCTATTGCAAGAAAGCATAATGCATGTTAGTTAGCAAAAGAATGATCTCAAAATACACATTACATATCGGAGATAACAAAATCAAACAAGCAAAGAAATTTAATTTCTGGGAAGTGTTTTAACAGAGAACGGAAAGTGTGACAATAAAATTTGAAGGCGTATTTAGATAGCTATAGATGTATTCCAAAAGCAAAGAAGAGTATTACGAATCAGGAAAACTTCGTCAGAATCAAGGAAAAGAGTACTGAACTGTTACGTAATATATGTCCTTCCATGTGGCAGTGAATGCTAGACAATCTCCTCACAGATGAAGAGACTTGAAGCAAGAGAAACAAAGAAAAGTGTATTGAAATGTTATGTAATATCAGTCCTCTTCTATAGCAGTGAATGCAGGAAAATCTCCTCACAGATGAAGAAGAGATTTGAAGCAAGAGAAACAAAGAAAAGTGTATTGAACTGTTATGTAATATCAGTCCTCTTATATGACAGTGAATGCTAGACAATCTACTCACAGATGAAGAAGTGACTTGAAGGAAGAGAAACAAAGAAAAGAGTATTGAACTGCTATGTAATATAAGTCCTCTTATATGGCAGTGAATGCTGGACAATCTCCTCACAGATAAAGAAGTGACTTGAAGCAAAATAAACAAAGAAAAGAGTACTGAATTGTTATCAGTCCTCCTATATGGCAGTGAATGCTGGACAATCTCCTCACAGATGAAGAAGTGACTTGAAGCAAGAGAAACAAAGAAAAGAGTATTGAACTGCTATGTAATATCAGTCCTCTTATATGGCAGTGAATGCTGGACAATCTCCTCACAGATAAAGAAGTGACTTGAAGCAAAAGAAACAAAGAAAAGAGTACTGAATTGTTATGTATTATTAGTCCTCTCATATGGCAGTGAATGCTGGACAATCTCCTCACAGATGAAGTGACTTGAAGCAAGAGAAACAAAGAAAAGAGTATTGAACTGTTACGTAATATCAGTCCTCCTATATGGCAGTGAATGCTGGACAATCTCCTCCAAGATGAAGAATACGGAAGCAACCGAAATGTGGTTCTACAAATGGAAGCTCAGCATATCATAGGGAGTTTATACGAGTAACGACGAGGTTCTGTACATAATGGAAACGAAAAGAAACTTGTATTTAACATCAGGAAGATGCAGCTGTAATTTTTAGGAGTCATAATACATAAAGTGCGCTTGGAAAATTTGACACTCATAGGACGGACGGTTAGAGGAAAACAACGCAAAACCCACTTGGTGAACTTGACTAGTTTAATGGCGGAAGAGGGCTGAGTGAAATAAGACAAATTTATTAAGAGCTACAAAGGACAGGAAATTGTGGAGACCCTTGATCGCCAACGTCATAAAAGAACATGGCACATAGACGAAGAAGAATGAGTTTGTGTAAATGGATGGTGGGACAGCGTTTAGGAGAAAAACGCAAAAAGACAAAATTTATTAAGAGCTACAAAGGACATGAAGTTGTGGAGAGCCATGATCGCCAATGTCCTGAAGGGACACAACATATAGAAGAATAAGAAAATAAGCTTGTGTAAATGGATGGCGGAACAGGGTTTAGAAGAGATAACAAAAAGACTAAATTTATTAAAAGCTACAAGGAAATGGAATTGTGGAGAGCCATGACCGCCAATATCTTGAAGGGACACGGCACACAAAGAAAAAGAAGAATAAACTTCCTGTGCTTAGCAATGACCGTTCTTCTTCGATCCGCTGCGCTCCTTCGGGACATAGGTGATCATGACTCTCCACAACTTCCTATCTCGTGTTGTTGGAAACAACGCATAACATACTTAGTGAACATCAGTAAATGTTTGACAGTGAAATAACAAAAAGACAAAATGTATTAAGAGTTGGAAAGGACAGGACATTATGGAGAGCCCTGATCATCATCGTCCTGAAGGGACACGGCACTTAAAGAATGAGTTTCTGTAAATGGATGGCCGAACAAGGTTTAGGGGAGATAACAAAAAGACAAAATTTATTAAGAGCTACAAAGGCAAGGAAATTATGAAGTTCTTACGTCCTTAAGAAAAACGATACACGAAGAAGAAATTACATATGATATCCATTTAACTATTGCTCTGAAGCTAAAAGTCGAACGCTTATATACAGTCTACTACTAACGAAATGGTCGGTAATATCTGAGCCCTTCTACTATACTCTTGTCTCTACAAGAGCGAGATTAGACCGAAAATATTGTGTTACTGTCATATTACGGATTGAGAGTCCCAATCTTTATTTACCTCTCTTGACAAAGACAAAATATTCGTACACAGCCTTTTATATGATGAATTATTTTTCAACCTAAAATACTTTTCCCATAGATAAAACATCGCAAACCTTTCTCTAATCTATCGCTATTTCCGCAACGATTGTTCTGACGAACTAATTTAATTGATTCTATCATCCCTTGCATTTGCATTTGGGATCCGCTATACCACGTAAACAATGAGGACTTATCCTCTAAACCTTTTCCTGATCACTACAAACTTGAACTCTTTATATTTAGGGTTATCGTTCCTACATAAGCCCAGGAAATGTATATCCTGCCCTTTTTTTTTCACGCTCACACAATCCCATGGTGTAACCATCTACCATGAGTAAGTTTCGAGCCTTTATAAAAAAAAAAGGAAGTTATGGCGCCAGAACGGTCAACTAAACGTTTATGTTGTGATTTTCACAACAATAAGTTATACGGGATGAATTATCCCCAACTGCTTTTGTAGGAAATTTCTTAAAGTACCTGGTGTTTTCAAGTGGTCCCCTGTCAAAGTACTGACCTGTATCGACACTGTTTAACACCGTTGATCATTGGTATTTCAGCCTGATTTGCCCGTAATCTAGTGGGAGAATATCCGAAATATCCAGCATCAGATTAGTCTTTCTGGAGATCCTGACGGACTACGTCCTTCCAGGAGCTGAGTTGTCTGCCGTGAGATCGTCACCTGTTTGGCGAGTAAAACTCGTTGATGACTCTAACAGTGTGGCTGTCAGGACATCGCAGGACTTGAGCGAGCCAGCGAATACGTCAGTGAGCAATAGTGTAGAGGATGTTCATTTAACCGGCCCTCTAACGAAACTACTCATCAGACACAAGATCGTAACAGTACACCTATTGTGGGTGCGGGACTCGAAGCCAAGGACGCAGGAGTCGAGGGTTTTGCTGGGAGACCACATCCAACCTAGAGACCAACCTATAGCAGTATACCGTTGCATATAACTAATATAGAATAACAAAGAAGACTTTAGAGCAGCATGCAGAGTCGGGTGAAATAGATCCTATTGGAGAGAAAAATAAAGGTTGATAAGTAAAGTCTTATGTAGAGATAGGAACAGCTTTATATTGTAAACGAGAAAACATACGATGAGAAACGAGCAAGCGTGTGAGAGAGAGCCCTTGAGAAAGATCGATTTAGAAATCGGAGTATTTAAATCAAGGAAAAATAACAAGGAAAAATATCAAGAAATTGTGAATATTACGCCTACAAGAGCTAAGTAAAAGATTTGCCTACAAAAAAGTTATTCTGACCCTCTCGGAGCCATTTTATAACTGTAGGTTGTGTGGATGGCCAATTGAGGCGTGTGCTTTTGTTGCTAGAAAGACGTGAACAAACTTGTATAAATGAAAGCGGTTTCACGCCATTTTTATCTTCTGCTTTGCTTTGGCGCCAAACGTAAAGTGATTTTTTTTTTCTCTTTGAATGAGTTTGACGTAAAGAAATGCACTTTTTTATTTTATTTTTCTTTACAAAAGTCCTGTTTTAACGGCCTTCGGGGTCAATCTGGTGTGCATCTAAGTGGCGTACCAAAACAAAGCTGATTACAAAGAATGTTACGTTTTTTTTTCTCTCACTCTATAGGAAGAAAGCGCAAATGATCTACGTGTGCATTTTATGAAAGTCACGAAAGAAATACAAATTAGGGTCTCTCCCCTAATAACAACGAAGTAACGTACTCATTTTTTTTTTCAGTAATGTCTACCTTGAATTTACCATCTTTCTTTCTCCGGTTGTTTTAAAGCTATCACCTAAACGGCAGTTTACTTTTCATATGGTTTTGGGGATTTTAGCTAGGCTTTTATTGTAAAGTAAAATAAAAGAAAATGTTTTTTTGTATTTTGTTTTTTAGGAGTACAGCCTTTTAACGAAACAGTATTTGTCAGGTCAGAACTCTAAAAACTTGTGAACAAATTCTTTTATTTCTTTCTTCCGGTTTTCTGCATTTAAAAAAAAAATCACAATTGAAACATCCGTGTTTGTATAAAGATCAAAACGGTCGAACATTGAAGACTCTGTCGGTAATGCAATCCAAAATAGTAGGGATGCATTTATCCTGTCGAAAGACAGAGGTGTTAAGAGGAATAGCAAAATGATTTACATGCCTTTTCTAAAGGAAAAGTATCTTACCTAAAAATTATCATATTTCCCGCAATGGTATCCTCTTTTAGTAATTCTATATTCAGCGATCATGCACACAGTTACACAAATACAAGTATATATATATATATATATATATATATATATATATATATATATATATATATATGTTATAATTTTTAAATAAATAATTATATATATATATATATATATATATATATATATATATATATTAGGTTGGTGCAAAAATAATGACGTAATAATGTCGTTTTTTGACGTATTTTTTAACGTCAAAAAACGACATTATTACGTCATTATTTTTGCACCAACCTAATATATATATATATATATATATATATATATATATATATATATATATATATATATATATATATATAATAAAAAGGCTTAAACACTAATATTCCATAATTTATTCCATTCTACCTGGATTCTATCCTCTCGGGTTTTTTTTATTCTAAAATATACATGTGTATATATGCACCTGTGGATTTCGCATATATATGTATATTCACCACTAATATTATCTATCTATATATATATATATATATATATATATATATATATATATATATATATATATATATATATATGTATGTAATTATTTATTTAAAAATTATATATATATATATATATATATATATATATATATATATATATATATATATATAATTATTTATTTAAAAATTATAACATAAATATGTTATAAAATCACTACAAAAATAGCCATTTTGTTTCAACACCTCCTGTGTCATAGCAAGTGAAGGCACTGGAAGTGTTGAAACAAAATGTCTATTTTTGTAGTGATTTTATAACATAGTTATGTTATAATTTGTAAATAAATGATTATATCTGCTCTACTCTGTATTGAGCACTCTTTTAAGAATAGTAGTTGTTGGTTATCGGAATTTTTTCCGTATACACCAATACTATGCTTGGGTATATATATATATATATATATATATATATATATATATATATATATATATATATATATATATATATATATCAATTGATCACTGTTGACTGACAGGCTAATTCTATAAACAACAGCCACCTGCGCTAATGCAAAGTTCTTCAGCAAAATGAAACAGGACTAAGGACTTTAATTTGAATTCTAAAATTGAATTTGAAGTTTTTATTTCTTTTGAAACATGGTAATTCCTGTGTAGCGATAGAACCATTTTTTAAATTAGTGAATTTATGATATATACATATATAAATTAATCTAAATTAATCCAAATAAATAAACAAACTAACAAACCGATCCCGATAAATTAACCGTTAGAAAAACCAAGTAAAGATAAGTAATAAACAGATTAAAAATTGCTCCTGCCAAAATAATAGTTAGAATAAACTACAGCAATCAAGCCCAAAATTCAATAAATAGCTTTAATTATCTTCCCAAACCAAAACAAAACTATTAAATAAGCGATATAAACAAATTTTTACTACGTTAATAAAAAACACCGATTAAGATAAAAATAAATAAATAAATATATAAGATAAGAAATAAAATGAATAAATAAAAAGAAAAAAAGAAACAAGAAAAATAATTTTACCCAAATAAATGAATTAAGAAAGAAAGAAATAAACGACTTCCGACAAAATAGACTACCCACAATGCACCACTCACCGGCATATATATAAATAACCTGACGATTGTGTCTAGTATGAACAGCCTGTCGCCTCTAAGTGTTGACTTCAATGATCACTTTATATATATATATATATATATATATATATATATGTATAGATAGAGAGAGAGAGAGAGAGAGAGAGAGAGAGAAAGAGAGAGATATTACTTGTCGTAGTGTTACTTTCTTTGTTGGCTTCTTGCAAATGTAATTTAATAATTGTTTATATTGGCAATAATCCCTATTTTATAAATGTTTCAAGGAAAGTAGCACTCCAACATTCACAAATTCTGATGTATGGTCCATTAAATTGGTGTTTTCAAATATCTAGCATGAACTTCATTTACAAATAAACTCAGAAATGTGTGAAACGAGATTAATAATTCATAAAAAAAATATTTGGCAAGGGCTATATTTTAAAATAAATTCAATGACATTTTGAAGTCAAATGTGACATTTAAAACCCCTTAAAATTGTGTTTTTAAATATCTAACATGAGCTGTATTTAAGGATATATTCACTGAGATTGTTATTTTTTCAAAAATTTTTCATAAGCTGTATTTTTAATTAGTCACGTACATTTGCCATTCAAAATGCGGGATTTATAGGTCCTTAAAATTGATTTATTCAAATATTTAACATACGTCTCCTTGACAAAATCCAGAGATGAATATGCAATATAAGTTCTAATCTGGCATCTAGTCTTCTAACTGTGGCCTCCCCATGTCTCTTCTACACATATTTTCACGGCAACTGTTCCTACGAGCTACTTTCGCTGGTTCTCAGTCTACATGAATACCAGGATGGAATCTCGATCCCACCCTTTCACTGTCAAAACGGTAACCGTCTCTCTTCTCAAACAGCTTCTTCTCCCGCACTTCCCAGCTGTGGAACTGCCTTCATCTTACTTGAGTCCCCGATAACTAAAATCTTCAAATATTCAAGTGTAATGTTAATCGACACCTGACACCCTGAGCTTGTTACTCTTTCTTCTCTGTATCATTTGCTCAAACACATTTCTTTACTCTTGTTCTCTGAAACCCCTTGCATGCTAGTGGCACTCCCGGCCTGCTTCAGGTAAATCGCCTTTACAAAACGAGCTGTATGTTTTAATGAATTAATTAAATGTTTTATGCGCTATTTATAAGTTCTTCAAATTGTGTTTTAAAATATGTAACATGGGCGCTATTTTCAAATGACTTCATTGAGATTTGTAATTCAAAATGCTTTGTTTCTAACCGTTTAATTTTCTTTTCAAATCTTTGGCTGTAATGACAAATAATTTCAATGACAGTTGTGAGCAATAATGCGTCATTTAGAGTCAAATTTTCAAATAAATTCACTGTGATCTGTAATACGAAATGCGTCATTTATAGCACTTTAAAATTGTGTTTTCAGATAGCTGGCCTGTATGTATTTTCAATTGTTTGACTTCAAATTTGTAAAACGAAAAGGTTCTTTTTTCTTCACGAATATCGTATCAACGTTGAATATCCATAACAAGAAACCCATTGCTCGTTTTACAAAGTTTCTTTTTAATAATTTTCAAATTATTGGAACCGAGAACCATTGTATATTTCTTTAGTGTTCTTTAGTGAAAAGACCATTTCTAAAGAGCATTAGTCTTTTATCCTATTCCTTGAAAATGAAAACGCGTGATACACTCTGCGATAGAATTTGTGTTTCTGAATAGAAAACCTTTCTATATCCCTGAAGTGATTAAATAACATGAATGATAATTCCTGAAATGTATTTAGTTCAGTGTGAAAAGGATTCAGTATTTATTTGCAGGAATGAGAGAAATGTTTGCACATGAGAAAAAGCAGCTGAGAAAGATTGATAAATCATTGTATAATGTTGGATCGTATGATTACAAGCTACCATTGAATTGAGTTCAAGGGCAAGAATGGAGTTCAAGTTTGAAAAATAAACGTTCCTTGTTTTAAAAGAACAGGTTTACCTCGTATAATGATTATATTCATATACGGATACAGGCAATTTTGTGTAGAAAGACAACGAAAAACTGGGCGATAAGTAGAGAATGTGGTAGATAGATAGATAGATAGATAGATAGATAGATAGATATGAACAGAATGAGATAGATAGATAGACAGATAGAAATACAGATAGATAGATAGATAGATAGATAGATAGATAGATAGATATGAACAGAATGAGATAGATAGATAGATAGATAGATATGAACAGAATGAGATAGATAGATAGATAGATAGATAGATAGATAGATAGACAGATATGAACAGAATGAGATAGATAGATAGATATGAACAGAATGAGATAGATAGATAGATAGATATGAACAGAATGAGATAGATAGATAGATAGATAGATAGATAGATAGATAAACAGATATGAACAGAATGAGATAGATAGATAGATAGATATGAACAGAATGAGATAGATAGATAGATAGAAAGAAACAGAATGAGATAGATAGATAGATAGATAGAAAGACAGACAGATAGATAGATAGATAGATAGATAGATAGATAGAAAGAAACAGAATGAGATAGATAGATAGATAGATAGATAGATAGATAGATAGATAGATAGATAGATTGATATGAACAGAATGAGATAGATAGATATGAACAAACTTAGATAGGTAGAGAGTAAGCAGACTGCGATAGATAAATACGTAGAGAGAGAGATATTAGAACAGAGATAGAGAGAGAGAGATAGAGAGAGATAGATTAAACTTGACTAAAATAGACAAAGAGTAGAAAGACTGTGAGAGATAGATAGATAGATAGATAGATAGATAGATAGATAGATAGATAGATAGATAAATAGATAGATAGATAGGTAGAACAAAGATGGAGATAACTTTACGGATGTAAACAATTTAAATAAGCCACACACCCCAGAAATCTTCTGCTTGGAATTATCACTAATCGTAAATTTATAATTTCAAATTATTACAACTTTAATGTCTCCTTAAAATGTAACATTATGAATTGCATAACTATGGAAAAAATAGAAAAAGGCTTTCAGACTCGGATTTATCTTCAAGTCGAATTATTCCATCGATAAAGATGTGCTATTCTGAAAGAAGTTTGAGAAAATTAAAAAAACGGACAAAATTCCATATAAACACAAATCTTTCGTTTTTGAGTTAATGTTAAAGAAATTTTACGGTTGTGTTCGCTTCGGATTAGGTTACATTTGTCACTCGTGTACATGTGGGGCTAGTCTTTAACGTTTAACGTGTGCTGTTGGGAGTTAACTGAGGAGTTTTCCGTTTAATAATGGCAGTATTATTCATATCGTGAGCAGGCAGATATGATTTTTACATAAGGCGCGCGACTGAAAATTGACGCAAGGCCGCACGGCTGTATCAGATTGAGTTCCGAGAGGGAAAGTTGCCACCCAACTTTTGCTGCTGTTTATCGCCAGGACCCGTGGCGCAACAAACTATGATAATAATTATTTTTATTGTATCTTGGATTGTACGTTTAACTGTGCCTATTGTAAACTTTAGAATTAATAATTCAAAAACGAAGGACTTACGAACATATGCCCATATCAAATTATGCCTTGGAACCTGCCCGCCAATTTTTTTTAATTATTTTTAATACACCCTCTCTCTCTCTCTCTCTCTCTCTCTATATATATATATATATATATATATATATATATATATATATATATATATAATTATTTATTTAAAAATATGATTCCAACTCGCTACATAAGAGGTCTCATGTTTCAAAACAAGAGCCGAAAACTTCAAAATAATATTTGAATTAACTTGAGTTAAAGTAGGCTCTGTTCCATCTTCAAGCGAAATTTTTTGGGAATGACTTATTTCTGAAATTTACGAGTTTTAATAGTATGGTCAGAATTGAAATCAAAAATTTCCATGGTAACATCAAGGGCGGATTGTTTAGAATCGGCAGAGGTGGAGTGTTAATAATTTGTATCAGTATAGATAGAGTTACTTTCATAAATGCCGGGTCACGGAAAGGTGGGGGTGGCTAAATTTACGACGGAGGAAGTTTTCGCATAGTCTGGCTTGAGCGTCTACGGAGATTTATTTATTTATTATTATTTTATTCTTTTATTATATCTCTTTATGAAAGGGATTTGTGTATATGAAAAAGCCGTAACGTTTGTTATTTGACGACTTCATAAAGGGTTATCAATTTTTGTAGGTTATTAAAACTATGTATATGGGCTATGGATTTTAAAATTTATTTTTTTGTATGCGAGTTTTTAGCTAGTTATTCAGAGCGTAAGTTCGGTTGTGTCGGCAGAAAACCGTTAATTCTTGCCGGTTGTTTAATAGGTTTTTATTGTTTAGAAGCTTAATAATGTGTAGTTTCTCATGGAGGCACAAAGGGCATGGGTTTCGGCTCTTGTTTTGAAACATGAGACCTCTTATGTAGCGAGTTGGAATCATATTTTTAAATAAATAATTATATTTATGCTCTACTTTCGTATCAAGCACTATTTTTTAAAAATAATTACAAAAATACTAAGGAACTTTGGATTATTTACCAAACCAGTTTCTTTCCTATTTTCTACAATATTTTCACACACACACACACACACACACATATATATATATATATATATATATATATATATATATATATATATATATATATATATATATAAATGACAATAGGAAAACTGTAGTTATTGCTGACGCGTTTCGTCCAAGGTGGACTTTCTCAAAGCAAAAAACGAAATGAATTTATTTAAAGAACGTAACTAATAATAACAAAAAACAGAATGTTCTTTGCAACTGGAGGAATGTAGAGAACGCAATTTTCATATTGTTAACTGAAAATAACCTCAGTTATTGTCACGTGTGGAGAATATTGTCATTACATATATATATATATATATATATATATATATATATATATATATATATATATAAGGTACTCGATTGAAGAAACACGCGAGTAGATGAAAGAAGTGAGGTTTATTGTAAAAGGGAATACTCTACTGAAAGACTTGGTGGCAGTCTAGTTATTCCCTTTAGAAAAGATATGTACCTTACCTCGCGAGGCAGGATGTGGTACAAGGCCGGTTTTTTATGCGGGTCAAAACCGAGCCCGTTAGGCTCGGGCAAAAATTTCCCGTAGACGGGGTCGGGTAGCTGTTTACCACACGAAGGCCAGAGTCTCTTCTGGGTCCCTCTCTGTCCGAAGTATATAGTAAAGGTAATACAATAATTGTCGCCTTTTGTCCATTTCATAATGTGTGACGTCATTTGTTTACATTTGGATACGCTTTGAGCAGATATGAATGTACATGAGAGATTTATGGAAGATTAAAGTTTAAAAAAAGTAAAATCGACATTGCTAATCGAACGATTCTCCGTGGCTCGATCGGTTAAGGCACGACGGTTCCGTATAGGATACAGGTTCGATTCCTGTCGGAGAGCAAATATTTTCTATGCAAATTTCTCGGACATTCAGGCAGGTAAATGCTGTTTATTATAAAACAGAGCATTTATTTAATATTATATCTATAAATAGAATGTATAAACATAAAAATGTATATATATATATATATATATATATATGTAAAATGTTTGACATAGCTGATCTATGTTACCTTCATAAACCTCAGTTTCGTAAATAAAAACAATAAACAGCAATTCCATTACTTCGCAATTATTGGGTTATGAAAATATGAATTCTGCAATTAATAAAAGATGTCATGTGTATATATATATATATATATATATATATATATATATGTATTAATTAGCTCTATTATTTAACATTAGGCACTAGATAAAAATCCGTGGATAAGTAATCCAAATTGATCCTAATAATATCAAATATTAAAAGTGATTCACAAAAGACAACTTATTTATTACAGAGCATATACATGAATTACATAAAAATGAAACTCAATTGTACCCCATTTTGATGTCCATTTCGACCCCCGGAATAATCTCCCTGAGACTTGTCAATGTTAAAATATTTGTTAACAAAAAAAAAACAAAAAAAACGTTTTAGCATTGAGAAGCCCTATGGAGATTATCCCGGGGTTGGGGAGGTTGAAGTGGCCATCAGAATGGGGTACAATTGGGTTTCATTTTTATGCAATATATATATATATATATATATATATATATATATATATATATATATATATATATATATATATAGGGGGAGAGAGAGAGAGAGAAAGAGAGAGAGAATTGCTATATTAAGTACTACACAATCTTCAATGTTTTTTCATATACTTTTCTATTCTTTGATGAAGATTATTATATTACGTGATTTGCCTATGCAAGAATTTCTGATCCAAATGCCATATGCAAATTCTTCACTTTTCAACATTTTACGAATAAACATTATGCATAAATCTCTTTCTCTAACCAATTCAGGAAATTGAACTTCGTTTCTCTGACGTTCATCTTGTCTTTACTCTCTTCGGCTACCACCCGACAGTTTTGATTTTGAAATTTTTTTTTTTTATTCTGGATTTAATCGATATTCAAAATGGCGGATTTTCCCACGATAAAGTCATGACCGCAGGAAATATTCGGATACCTTCCACAAAGCAAATGCCGATATGTTATACGTGTTTATTTTCTTTTTCACTGTTTTTTTTTATTTTAAAATCAAATCTTTTTCTTTACTATTTCCATTCATTCAACGTCGTTCATTGAATTCCTTATTTTCTTTTGTTCATCAATTTATTTCATATTCTTTCTTTATTAAAATTGCATCGGTTTTGCTGTTATCTCCTTCTGTAAAAGCGTTTCATTCTTAACGTTTCTTAAAGATGTCGGTCTGGCTACTATGGTAACCTAAACATGCTAAAAATCTTAGTCCTTACAATGCTAGGCAATTAGATTAAATATGAGATAATGATTTCCTTTTTAGCATATTTTGGCAACTGTGATGGATTCTACATTTATATTGAATTGTAACGTGTAGAAGCTTCCACTATTGAAACAAATTGTATGTTTTCATTATTATTACCGTCGAAGTGGGCGTGACGTAATCGTTATCAGCAAGTAAAATAGTTTCCATGAATGGTGTTCGAATTCTAGCTGCAGTTCCTTTACTAATTTTCTTCAGTAAAACATGAATTCTTAGTTGGTTTTTTTTTCCAGCAATAAGGAAAATTATAGGTAGACTTTTTTTTTGGAGTGGGGGAAAGTTTTGGCTAAAATTATATATATAGCCTCTGTCTGTCTGTTATCGAACTCCTCCAAAGGTTTTGGAGATATACCCCCATAACTATATATATTCTGAAACTACATTACCCAGGGTACTTGGTACACAAGACCCCCATTATTCTTTTCACTTTGATTTAAATTAAATTTAAATTTGAACAAAGGAATGACTTCCAGGAGACTGGGATATAGACAATAAAATTTGATCAAAGAAGATCCCCGGGAGTGGGGAGGTCACCTCGCACATTGAAAATTTGATTTTCCCTTTGATTTAAATTAAATCTTAATTTGAACAAAGGAATGACTCCTATCCAAAATATAGAGGGAGAAATCCAGAAGATGATTCGTTATTTCTTGATCAATTTGACATCAAAATTATCTCATTTGGTTTTACCGGTATGACCTCAATCTTCTGGCTTTCAGTACATATTTGGTACGACAATTCAACTGTCATATCATTGTTGAAATTTGCTCAATTCATTCAATTAAATATTTTATCAAATACATATCAACGGGGTCAGATAAAACTGTTTTTGCATAAAACGCCACAGATTTTTTATTTTTTTTTGCGGGGGGTTTAAATTAAATTTAATTTTGAACAAGGGAAATGTCTCTGATCCGAAATGCTGAAAAAGAAAGCTAAAAGATGGAGGCTACATCGGCAAGATCATTTTGGTGAAAGTAGCACCAGGGGGATATAAACCTTTCCCAGATATTTTTTTTTCCTTTTGATTTAATTTAAATTTAAATTTTAACAAGGGAATGACTGCTATACAAAATATAGGAGAAAGCCAGGAGATGGAGTCACATGAGCAAGATTTTTGGGTAAAAGTGAAATGCATCATTTTCTCCACAAATTTTAACTTTTCTGTCTCTATCCCAAATCCCATATAAATCTATGAATGTTATTTCGAAATTAATTTCTATTCCAGGTTCGTTAACTCTTTCTACCGGAAGTGATGAAGAATATTCGTCTGAGTCAAGCAGCAGTGAGGATGATTTTAGGAAAGATCAAGATCAAGATCAAGATCAAAATTCACAGAACGAACTACAGAGTGATCGCGTCATGGAAATGTCCCCTTTTCCTCGTCCAGAAACACCACTTCCACCGCAGCCACCGACACCTCTCACAACACCAATATTCCCATCAGACTCTCCAATATCCCCACAATTTCCGGGATTTGTCTCGCCTCCATCTTACACAGTTTACTCTTCTTCGTCATCATCATCTTTTTCTTCATCATCCATTATCACTTGTCCAACGACGTCAACGAGTTCGTAGTTGTCTTCCGATGTCTGTTCCGCTTCACTGAATCAAAATTTGATCTTGTCACAAACTTCGGTTCCGACTTCTCCCGAAGAAAAGTCATTTGCTCTGAGCGCTTCGCCCTCGTTAGAAAGCCGGTCCGTTGAGGGTGCTGTGAATGAAGACGCTGTCTCCGTAGCTGAGCCCGCCAAAATAACCGACAAGAAACATGATTTCGTCACCCACTGGAAGGACTTCTATAAAACATGTTCAAGGTTTTTCTTAGTGTTTTTTTAATCTCGCCTCCATTATTCGATTTCTCATAACCGTGACGAGAAATTATTATCTCACATCTCATTCATCATTAACATATTAAAAATATTCAGTTACCTTAAGGGCTCTCAAACCATGTATTAGTTGAATTTGGCTATTCGAAATTGTGAGCCATATATACTAGTACGTTATTATCTAAAGAATATACATACAGAGATATACAATATAAAAATGGCCGGCAATTCGTATCTTCTCTAGGGCAGCTAGCCAATCCCTGTTGCAGACGCCTGTTAAGGAACATTTCGATATGTTCAACAATCACGGAACCAACCTATGATTTATACCGCAACAATGCTAAGCGGACTTTAATTACAGTTTCTGGGAGAGATAATGTAATCTAGCGTAATTTGCGGTCTGAACAAGTCCAGCACGCTCAACCCTCGGTCACGATGACTTGTGACTTCATGCTAGCACAACAAGGTTCACCAAAAAGATCCATCTACACAATTTTCCTCACAAAGCTTAGATCAACCCGTGGTATTGTCTGCATTCAATTTCCAAAGATATACAAAAAAAAAAAAAAAGCCTTGATAATTGCTAAAAATACAGCCGAATGTGCTCGGATATGCAAAACATTTGGTCAGTTTTTACACATAACTCTTTTACAAGGAAAAAAAATTAAATAAATAGCTTATTCGCAGTAACTCGGAGGTCGCCTTTAACGAAATTATGTGAATTATGAATGAGAGATTACTGTTCAAATACACAATACATATATATATATATATAGATATATATATATTAACTAAAGTTAAAATATGTGTGTATATGATCCAAGAGGGTCCTAGTAATATACGAATATTAAAATTGATCGATAAAAGAGAGCTCGATATATCTTATTTATACAGACTAATAGATAAACTATCAAGAGAAATCTGTTTACCTCATGTAGAGAATAGATTATTTCCTCAGACGATAAATGTGATTGTCCGTCTTATCAAACCAGAGAAGACAGACGATCCTTTTTATCGTCTGCAGAAATACGATATACCCTACATGAGTTAAAAAGATTTCCTTTGCTAGTTTGTATATGTATATATGTATATATATATATATATATATATATATACACGCACATACACACCGGCACAGATATATATATATATATATATATATATATATATATATATATATATATATATATATATATATATATATGTATGTATATCATGAAATGGACAACGTCCG
Organism: Acanthosepion lycidas; assembly: GCA_963932145.1. Classification (NCBI taxonomy): domain Eukaryota; kingdom Metazoa; phylum Mollusca; class Cephalopoda; order Sepiida; family Sepiidae; genus Acanthosepion; species Acanthosepion lycidas. Next base: position 9,071,939 of record OZ010613.1, on the reverse strand, counting down.
ACAATTATTTTAAGATATTTTTATTTTTATACATTCTTTTTAATAATGCATTTCCTTAAGTATTTGTATCTTTAAAAAGAATGCATAAACATAAAAAGGTCTTAATATATATATATATATATATATATATATATATATATATATATATATATATATATATATATATATGCCAATCGGTAGATTAATTCCTACGAGGAAATTAATTCAAAAAGACCTCAATGTAAGTAACAGAGCAATGTATTAACAATAATTAAAGGCAATCCATAAAAATCCAATATATATATATATATATATATATATATATATATATATATATATATATATATATATATATATATATATATATATATATATAATTTGGTTGCCTTTGGACTTGCATGCTAGACAATTATTTTTGGCTAACGTAGATGTTCTTGGTTCTTTCTTTTTTTTATACCTTTTTTTCCCTTTGGTATTGACTTGCTTATTTGAAAATCAATACACAGCGAGTATAGTTTCTTACACTTATAAGATTTCTCTCTCTCTCTCTCTCTCTCTCTCTCTCTCTCTCTCTCTCTATATATATATATATATATATATATATATATATATATATATATATATATATATATATATATATATATATATATATATATGGTTATTAGAACGTTCGCTTTCTGACCTTACGACCCGGGTTCCAATCACACCGTGGTCGATTTGTCAGTATGAAGAGTTTCTGATGTTATCTAAAAGGGTACAATCCCAGCGTGCTGCACCGTTTGAAATTGCCTGAAGAACATACCACTTGTTGACCTAAGGCTCGTGAGTGAAATTGGGCCGACGGAACATTCTGGGCACGAAGTCACAAGTCTTCCTGAGGGTTTGACTGTTCTGATGGTCAGATTGTTGATCATTGTAGATAACACTCTATTTCACCGAAAGTGTAACGATGTTATGCTCAGCAAAGTTGTATTATAAATAAAAAATTGGCTTTGTGGATGTTGAACAAACACAAATGTGCCTGAGTGAGCGTCTTCTGTAGGGATTGTATTGTCGCACAATTCGACAGGTATCCTCGAATTCGAGTAGCGAGCTATTACATATATATTTATATATATATATATATATATATATATATATATAGATATATATATATATATATATATATATATATATATATATATATATATATATATATATATATATATGTACAAATGTAAAGAAAAAAAGAGTAAAATTTCAGCCTTGAAAAAAGTAATGTAAAATACGGCTCAATACAAAAGTAGAGCAATAAATAATTTATTTATTATACACTGTTACCTTAGAACATATACATATCCATTACAAATTTTAATATTTAATTTTACAGTACTTTTGAACTGGTAGACTCTTGATTTCACATCTGAAGAAACATTATTTTTTTAACGTTGAAGCAAGATGTTTTGTATTAGGTATGTACATTTTCTAATGTAACAATGCATAATATATATATATATATATATATATATATATATATATATATATATATACGCGTTTATGCAGTGGTATATTGGAGCGCAAACGGATATGGACACAGATAGACAGATCTGATATACTAAGGACAGATCTGATAGACTAAGATAGATAGAGAGATAGATAGATAGATAGATAGATAGATAGATAGATATGAATAGACTTAAATAGATAGATAGATAGATAGAGGCTGAGATAGATAGATAGATAGATAGATAGATAGATAGATAGATAGATAGATAGATAGAGGCTGAGATAGATAGATAGATAGATCGATAGATAGATAGATAGATAGATAGATAGATAGATAGATAGATAGATAGATAGATAGATATGAATAGACTAAAATATATAGATAAATAGATATGAACAGACTAAAATAGATTGATAGAAACAGGCTGAGAGAGCGAGATAGATAGATAGATAGATAGATAGATAGATAGATAGATAGATAGATATGAATAGACTAAAATAGACAGATAGATAGATAGATAGAAACAGGCTGACATAGATAGATAGATATATATGAATAGACTAAAATAGATAGATAGATAGATAGATAGATAGATAGAAAGAAAGAAAGAAAGAAAGAAACAGGCTGCGATAGATAGATAGATATACACAGACTACGATAGATAGATAGATAGATAGATAGATAGATAGATATGAACAGACTAAAATAGATTGATAGAAACAGGCTGAGAGAGCGAGATAGATAGATAGATAGATAGATACAGACTACGATAGATAGATAGATAGATAGATAGATAGATAGATAGATAGAAATGAATCCAGCAGCTCTAAGTGCATATAACAGAGTTAATCATTAATTCGATTGGATGTTTCCACAAATGAAGAAAATAGATAACTTGAAAGTTCAGATGCATTTTCAAATATCTTGAAATATTCTCCTAATAAATAAAAACAAATATAAATATTTTCTTTATTTATTAAGAGAATATTTGCGAAAGTGAAAGAGAATGATAGATGTGAAGAGGATAGTATGGTTCTGTGTCTATCAATATCTGGTTTCTGGGAGAATACAAAACGGTTTGTTGGAGAAATGTACGTGGAGATAACCATATTATGGTATAAACAGATCATTGTAGTTGTATAGTAATGATATTTACTTAAGTGGTTGCAATAACTCCACATGATGTATCTTCCCGAGAACCCCTGCCAAATTTTCACTTAGCGCCGTCGGGTCAACTCGCACACGCCAAATCATGTCACTCAGCATAGATGTTATAAAAACTAAACAGCTCCAGAAACGATCCATGTACACAAAAGCGCGAGCGCACGGACACACACGCATATATATATTATGAAATGGACAACGTCCGACAATTATTTTAAGATATTTTTTTATGTTTATACATTCTTTTTATGGATACAAATATTTAAGTAAATGCTCTGTTTATAATAAACAGTATTAAACAACATTTGCCGGCCTGAATGTCCGAGAAACTTTCATAGAAAATATGCGTCCCCCGGCAGGAATCGAACCTGTATGAACACCAATTAGTAACCTATGAACTCTAGTTGGGACATAAACATTAGTACTCATAGCTAGGATATATATATATATATATATATATATATATATATATATATATATATATATATATATATATATATATATATATATATATATATATATATATATATATATATATATATATATATATATATATATATATATATATATATATATATATATATATATATATATATATATATATATATATATATATATATATATATATATATATATATATATATATATATATATTTTAATAAAAGCAAGCAAACCACTTTAAGGTTCCATGTAATAAGTTATTTCACCACAACCCTTTTAAAGAGCTCTGGATCATCAGACTTTACTTTCAAAGGTTGAAATGAAAAACGAAAAAACATTTACACATTTTTGACAGACCGCACCAAGCATATGTAAAATTAACGAAGTGAGGAAGTGAGGTGGGAGAGAAGACATGAGGGAGTTAGATGTACCATTTTTAATTCTTTATCCTTAACCCCACTCTGTGTAGGCTATACGTCGAAACTATATATATATATATATATATATATATATATATATATATATATATATATATATATATATATGTGTGTGTGTGTGTGTGTGTGTGTGTACCGTACCTATGAACAGTAATGGGCATGTAGTAAACCTCATAAATACGTTGGACACTATTATAGGTCGGGGTTTGCTACGTAGTCCACTACTAGTTGTGGTTTACCTACTTCAGGCCGCTAGCGAGTATTGTATTTTGTTGATGTTATAAAGATTACCATTTAATTTCCCAACTTCGTTTTGGTTATTCCTCATTCAGTACTATATTAATACTATAACTATACACTTGATCCTCTATTAAAATGGCGAGAGTAAAAAAAAATGGCTATAGTAAAAAAAAATGGCGTATATATAATACTGATGATAGATAATTTGTCCTATGTATAGAGGAAAAAATAACCATAGCTTCTTAAAATAACCCCAATTAATTACTCAATCAGAGATCTGAAATACCCAATGGTTGTAGGCATAAAAATCTGTTTACTTGGCAATTAGAATGTTTTTTTTTATTTTTTTAAGTTTTGGCTATTTTTTCTTTTTTTCTTGTGGCCGCTTTATTAATTATTATTAAAAAAAATGTCGTTTTTGACAATCATCTTTAGGCAGAACTATCCTGATAATCCGTTACGTACCAACCTCTGTAGATAAATTCTGGGTCTTTATATATACAGTTTTGTAATGTGTATTCAAATGTTCTGATGCAACAGTGCATAATATATATATATATATATATATATATATATATATATATATATATATATATATATATAGTCATTTGTTGGTGCGCGTTCACAACTCACATTCATCATATATAGCCGCAATCAAATTAGCTTTCCTGACAGTATATTTCTTTCGACTTAGTTATTCTACACGCAAGGTTATATGTTAGTGAATGCAAGTGAACTATAGAAACTTTACTCTCATCTTTCTTTCTTTCTTTTTTCTTCCTTTTCGCGACATTGAAACCTGCACATTCAAGGCTTCCTAGTCCTACCATTTGGAACCAACAAGGTATATCATGAAAGGAGGCGATTAATGGCAGCCCTGACATTTCGAAATCCGTTGAAAGTGGACATTAAGCAAGCCTAAGTGATTCCCTGATGAAACCGTCACCTATAAGAATTTGGCTAATTCTGCGCGTCATGATCCGCCTCTCGAGAAACTTCGATTGACAAGCAAGGCAAGGCCTGGTCAAAAGTATTTGGTTCGCAGTGATCTAACAGACAGACAGCTTAAAGCGTGGCAATACAAGATTAGTTAAATGGTCCTTTATCAAGGAATTTAAATATCAAAAGTTGAGAACAGAAATTAAAAAAAATACCTGTGCGTGGAAAGCAACGAATTGTCCTGACAAAACGGTAAGAAAAAATAAAATTTAAGAACGTATAGCAAAGGATTCCGTCATTATTTATTCATTAATTCAAATTTAATTAATGCAAATGAAAAAATAAAAAATATAGAAATGTTATTCTTATTATTTACACTCTTCCAACATTAATACTGCAAAACAGAATTTATCAGCTACAACTAAGAATGAGAAATTAATTTGAAAAACGGCATCAAATCCTTCCAGGAATTTGTTTACATTTCCAGCAACATCCAGTCAACGGGAGAAACATCAAAATCCACATATATATAAAGGGTGTTCGGATAACTTGGACCGATGTTATGACTCCTATGGTGTGAAGGAAAAATAAGTGTGTCAAAATGGTGGTTTTTCCCTTGGCACAGATATTTTTTATTTACCTTCACTACAAGGCAATGTATATTTCAAAAGGCGATTATTAGAATTTTAATAAAACCTAAACATATGAAATTGAATTTATACATTTACTTTCTTTATGAGAATTAACAAAAGAATGATTGGCAAAACATCATCTAATTGCCAGTTGATTCGATCTTTATAAAATGGTAAAATAATAAGGATTTCATTATAGTTGCTTCATATATTTTCATAGCTTAGTAAATGTTTATAAATAAAAAAAAATTTTTTCATATTTATTTCTTTACAAATTGGTAAATGATAAACATTACATTACAATTGTCTTCGTTTATAAAATGTTGTAAATAAATGCTAATAAATAGTGTTTAATATTTTTATTGTAAACTCTCAAAAACAATAAATGTATAGATTCAATTTCATCATATGTTTAGATTTCATTTTCTGGTTGGTTTTGTTTAGCAGCATATCAGCATTTGTGGGTTATTTAAATTATATATATATATATATATATATATATATATATATATATATATATATATATATATATATATATATTAGGTTGGTGCAAAAATAATGTCCTTTTTTGACGTTAAAAAATACGTCAAAAACCGACATTATTTTTGGACCAACCTAATATATATATATATATATATATATATATATATATATATATATATATATATCTGTGTGTGTGTGTGTCTCTAGGGTGGGTTAAAATTAAAAGAAATCGGTTCATATTTTTTTTATTATTTCAAATATATAATATATAAAATAAACCCAGACTAAAATAATATAAGTATTTATTACAATATCTCAAAAAACAACAATAAACAAAAACATTTACTCACTTGATTCTGTCATTAAATGACATCATTTAACATCGTCTATAATTTACCTTGACTTTTCAGTTAACTTGCTCTATATTCATGAGATTTCTTACATATCAAAATTTTCAATAAATAAAAACTTTTCAAATAATTTTCGGCATAATAAAATCTTTACAGTTCATCAAAAGGTTCATCAGAGAACGAAAGGCTTGGTTAAGATATATTTGCTTTTTTCTTTATTCATATTATCCTTTTACGAATATTTTTTAGTTATATCTTAAATTGAACACACCCGCACACACACTTGCATATATATATATATATATATATATATATATTGAAGACATTTTTTATGTTTAACGTTCTTTTTATAGATACAAGTATTTAAGTAAATGCTCTGTTTATAATAAACAGTATTAAATAGCATTTACCGGCCTGAATGTCCGAGAAATTTTCATAGAAAATATTCGTTCTTTGACAGGATTCGAACCGCCATTAAGCCGGCCGTGCCTAACCGCTCGGCCACAGAGGATCGTTCGGTTGGCAAGGTCGAATTTACTGCTTATAAACTTCAATCTTCCATGAATCTCGTACATTCATAACTGCACATGGCGTATCAAATGTAAACAAATGACGTGATACATTAAGAAATGGACAAAGTCCGACAATTTATTTATTTAAGACATTTTTTTATTTTTAACGTTCTTTTTATAGATACAAGTATTTAAGTACGAATATTCAGGCCGGCAAATGTTATTTAATACTGTTTATTATAAACAGAGCATTTACTTAAATAGGTGTTGAGAAAACAATAAAATAATGTCTGTAGATTCTATTAGGTTGGTGCAAAAATAATGACGAAATAATGTCGTTTTTCAACGTATTTTTTAACGTCAAAAAACGACATTATTGCGTCATTATTTTTGCACCAACCTAATATTAAATTTTGAAAATTAAATGCATTTTAATAAACACTGACATACATTTTTGGGGACACCCTGTACATACACATATATATATATATATATATATATATATATATATATATATATATATATATATATATATATAAGGTTGGTGCGAAAATAATGTCGTTTTCTCACATAGTAACATATGTGAGAAAACGACATTATTTTTGCACAAAATTAATATATATATATATGCGTGTGTGTGTGTGTTTATACGCATGTATGTTTCTATTGAGGTATGTGTATGCGTTCATGTCTATGAGTGTACTTGTTTTTGTTCTGAGATAAAGCGTAATGATTCCCTATTCACTCGATGTATTCATGCAACAGATAGAAAATATTCTTACGTTATTTTTGTGATTAGGCTTTTTTTCCTTCCATTATCTCTCTCCTAAATCATTCATTTTCGTCCCTCTTCGCTGTCCAAAGTCCTTAATCAGCGGAACTTTCTGAAATCCTGACGACAGATGTCTGTCCAGTATACAGCAGTAATTGTTCTCGATCAAGTCAAACCTTTTGTTACCGCAACTTTCATGTTAGGCACGCTTTCATTTTTTTTTATTTAATTTTTATCCTTTTTTTAATTGATTAATTCTTTTTCTTTTATCTGAGGCCAATGGGTAAGCGGAGAAAATCTATTTTTCTACGGTGTGATTATTTTATTTATTTTTAAAAGACTATATTTTATTTATTTATTTTTAATCATTTAACGCCAACTATGGAAAAAAACAAAAAACACTAAAGCACATAGGTTTACTCAGTGTAACATTTTCTTCTCTATGTGTCGTGTCCACTTAGCACGTTGGCGGTTATGGCTCTCCAAATCTTCCTGACCTTCGTAGGTCTTAAATTTTGTCTTTCTCCTAAACCATGTTCCGCTAATGTCATGAGCTGCTTTCAATCTGTCCTGTGAGTATCATATTTTCGAAACTGTCTTTCCTCATTATGTAGCCTATAAATTGAAACCTCTCTTAGTGATGTTATGTAAAAGTTTCCTTTTTTCATCCATTTTCATTAAAACTTCTGCTTTGGTCATCAAAAATGGAAGGTCCAAATTTAATTTTGTAATTAAATTAAAGACATTAGTTCCATTTCATCCTCAAGCGAATTTTGGAGTTTCCAAGTAAACAGAGAAATTTCTCTGTTTCCTTGGAAACGTGAATTATGATTTTTGCTGACCTTAAAACCCAGTAATTTTAAAAGTTACTCCAAAATGTCTTTAATTTAATTACAAAATTAAATTTGGACCTTCCATTTTTGAAACATGGTAAGAACTGTGTAGCGAAAAAACCATATTTTAAATCAATTAATTTATAATATTATATATATATATATATATATATATATATATATATATATATATATATATATATAGAGAGAGAGAGAGAGAGAGAGAGAGAGATAGATAGATAGATAGATAAACAATGAACAATCCCAGATATCTAGATAGATATTTATTACATATATACACTGGCAGATATATACATTTGAAAGATTCGGATCCGCTAATACGGATTTGAAGACTTAAACCTCCTATATATATATATATATATATATATATATATATATATATATATATATAGAGAGAGAGAGAGAGAGAGAGAGAGATAGAGATAGATAGATAGATAGATAGATAGATAGATAGATAGATAGATAGATAACGAACAATCCCAGATATCTAGATATTTATTACATATATACACTGGCAGATATATACATTTGAAAGATTTGGAGCCGCTAATACAGATTTGAAGACTTCAACCCCCTATATATATATATATATATATATATATATATATATATATATATATATATATATATATACAGAGAGAGAGAGAGAGAGAAAGAGAGAGAAAAAGATAAACGGAGAGATGACGGTGATAAAGATAAACAACCTTATTTAGAAAGTTAATCGTACAAACAGTTCGTTTTAATTCATAATAGTGATAGGCAATTATAGTATTTCTGACGACTTAACTGTCATAATATTTCCTTTGATAGGTCTAGCATCATGCGAACTCATACTTACACCTGAATATAGTCCTTTCAAGTAATTCTTCCGTTTTATCTCGTCAAAACGTCTTTAGTTTCAACAACGAGCGAGCAATTGGATCACTTACCTGCAAATAGACAAAAAATAAATAAATAAATGCGATTAATTGAAGTAATGGGATAAATCGACCTTCGTTCATGCAATGCAAAAGGAACTGCATTCTTGTCAATGTGTTGTAATCTCACCTCATATACCAATTACATTAATGACAGAATGGGGACTGCTTTACTTACCTACATGCCGGCCTTATTGAATTGACATTCTTACCTAAGCTCTATTTTGTACAGCTAACATTATTTATAACTTCTAATCACATAAAACCGTATATTTCTTCAAGTTTCGTACGTTACGCACTCACTCAAATGAGATATTAACAAGGTGTTGATTAAGAATAAGTCACAAACCGTGGCATTCGGTGTTTTTAAGTCATTAACGAAAGAATGGTAGTTTCAATCGTATGGAAATAGTTGAAACTCCTCAGACAAATAATAAGGAAAATGTGCTATGAGAATTTAGCACTTATAAGATATAACGAAGGCAAGACGAAAATATTCCATACGTCATTTAATAAGGCTAATAAGTGTCACAAGGATAAAAGGACATCTATTTATGTTTGATAGGAGAAAAAAAAATCAATCTAAAAGAGAGTAAACAAAAGAGAGAAACTTTGATAGAATGGTGCGTTTTTTACGGTTTACTAACCCATTGCAGGTCTTTTAAAATCAGAAAATCTTTAGTTTGTAAGAATTTCTTTTTTTCGATAAAAATGCTTTACCGATATTATCTTCAATATATAGCTATATCCCTGAGATGAGGTATTAGGATTACTTGCATTATTTACATTATTCTGACTGTTATCTTCATCTTCATTGCCATATTCACAACGTTTCGGCCACTATATCTCTGAGATGAGGTATTAGGATTACTTGCATTATTTACATTATTCGGACTGTTATCTTCATCTTCATTGCCATATTCACAACGTTTCGGCCTCTATATCTCTGAGATGAGGTATTAGGATTACTTGCATTATTTACATTATTCGGACTGTTATCTTCATCTTCATTGCCATATTCACAACGTTTCGGCCTTTGTACGACGTGGCCTTCTTCAAATTTGGAGAATTGAGTTAAAGGGAAATAACTGAGAAATCCGGAGAGGCATGACACTTGGAACTAGAACGATCTACCCCGGTGGACGAAATAAAGGATTTAGTTAAAATTCTAATCAACTGAAGAAGGCCGGAGCGTACAACAGCCGAAACGTTGTGCATATGGCAATGAAGTCCGAATGATGTAAATAATGCAACTGATATAATCTTTCTATGTTTCTGAGATGAAGTATTATAATTATTTACACTATTTACATTGTTCGGACTGTTGACCTCATCACAGTTGCCATATTCACGACTTTTCGACCGTAGTACGCTTCGTCGTTCTTCAGTGTATTGGTATTTCCAAACGAGCTCTTTATTTTGTCGAAAGGGGGTAGATTGTTCTAGTTCCACATGCCATGCCTCTTCCGGGTGACTCAGTATTAGTTATCTCCCTTTAACTCAACTCTCCAATTCTTTGTTCACCTTTCCTGGATATTGAACTGAAAAAATCTTTGTGTCAGTTCAGAGGATTCAAACAACAAGGGCACATGGCCCATCGGATAAATGAGTTGGTTGAATCCAGTGATTTGGTCCAAAGAGATGTGAGTTTAATTTGAACTGCAATCAACTGAAGAAGACCGGATAGTACAACGATCGAAACGTTGTGAATATGTTAACTAATATGAGAACAATATTTCGAATAATTTAAATAGTGTAAAAGATATAATTGTATTAATTAGCCCATGGTTGGTGATGATATGTAGTGGATTTATACCTTTCCCAAGAATATTTACAGGTAAGTTATTATAACGAAGACAAGTAGAAGTAGAACTCTGATTTCCCTTGACAATTCCGAGCCAGTATGCATTACACCACCCACACCACACAGCTTAGAGCACCTGGTATTCCGAAGCAGTCACCCATCTACGTACTAACCAGATACGACGTTGCCTAACTGGGGTGATCGTAAGGTAACTGGTGTTTCAACGTGATATGGCTGTAAGCAGTATTACCGAGATTAATAAACTTACAGCAACTGGAAATCATTTCCAATCTGTCACGCACCTATATACTCACCAAATACTGTGTTGCTTAACTTCGACAATCGCACTGTACCTGTGTTTCAACGTGATATGCTCATCCTAGGTGACAGAACCTGGAATTCCGAAGCGGTCGACCAATCTAGTTACTGACCAAGCACGACGTTGCTTAACATCGGTAATCGCACGGGAAACGGTGTTTCAACATGATATAGCCGTACGCAGTATCACACGCACATACAAGCTTACAGAAACTGGTATTTCCAAGCGGTAACCTATCGAGATACTGACCAGACTCGCTTATTGCTTAACTTCATCCATCGTGGGGGGAACTGGTGCTTCAACGAGATATGGCTACAAGCCATATCACCGACAATCTTCAAGCACCTGGTATTCCAAAGCGGTCACTGAGTTACTGAGCAGTCTCGACATTGCTTAACTTCGTTGATTGTACGGTAACCGTAATCCGAAAAAGAGAAATAAAAACAGATAATGGATGTTCTTTAAGAATTGATTACAAAATGAAACTAACCTACACGGAATGAATAAAGACGTCTGAAGACTTAACTCAGTCCGTTTTGTATCGTGTATCAGCCTGTGAATGTCTGTTCTTGGACAATACATTCCTCAGATTTATAGGAAGGAGCGGGTCATTACCCTGCTATGATGACCCTTAGCGTGTTCGTAGGAGCGGTTATAACATGCTTGGGGAATCATGTTTCTTTTCTATACAATCGTCCAAGGATATTTGCGTGTAAGTGAAAATAACGAAACCAGATTTGGAATTTGAACTCGATTTCACGATTCCTAATTCCGAACTTACATCCATTATTTGACCCGTACATTGCAGTCACGTGGTATTATCGAGCGGGTCATCTATCTCGATACAGACAAGGCAGGACAAACACGACTGGAATATGAAGTCGGCTCTCCGAATTTCAAATTCGAGTCATTATCCACCCGCACATCTAAGCTTAAAAAATCTACAATTCCCAAGCGCTCACACTCGACATATATGTAGCGGACAGAGTTTAACATCAAAATTTTGCAAATCGCCTAACAACATTGGATACTTGTCCATCCTAATTAATTAATATCTAAAAAAAAAAAAAGTTAAATTAATTTGAGTTCTTTTTTCCAGATTTTACGCATAAGATAAGCTATCTTGACACCATTTTTCGTAAGAATCACTGAAAAACATTTGAGTTATTCAGCTAGAAAAAGAACAGGTTAAAATCGTTTTGTGTTGGCACCATTGTCTTCCCAGCTGAGCAATTATGAGAAGAAAAATATCATTCCGAGCTTCAGTTAGTATACCAATATTCATAATCTAGATTCCATCTTCAAAGTCTATTCAGGAACCATTAAGAGAACGGTGAATAATTTTAAAAAAGAGAGAACAGTCGAGAGGAAAACTGGATCAGGACGTCACAACAGGAAGAAGACTCATCATTTCAACTTAAAGTTAAATACATTCTTATTGTTCAAAGTAATGCCCAATAATGTTATAAAGTCCCCGTAGAATTCTAGTAAGATATCTTTAATCATTTTTAAGATACAGCGGCTCAAACTTAATCTAACAAATTGGACAATCTTGTTGTACTATCTGGACAATATCACTGTCATATGTATATATATATATATATATATATATATATATATATATATATATATATATATATATATATATATATATATATATAATGAATTAATTGATTTAAAATATGGTTTTACCGCTACACAGTTCTAACCATGTTTCAAAAATGGAAGCTCCGAATTTAATTTTGTAATCAAATTAAAGACATTAGTTCCATTTCATCCTCAAGCGAATTTTGGAGTAAATTTTAAGAACACCGGATTATAAAGTAAGAGTATATATATATATCAAAGGATGTTATTTAATACTGTTTATTATAAACAGAGCATTTACTTAAATACTTGTATCTATAAAAAGAATGTTAAACATAAAAAAATGTCTTTAATAAATAAATTGTCGGACTTTGTCCATTTCTTAATTGAATTTAAGCGTGCTACTACATTGGTATTTAGGTGCGACCCTTTTACTGTTGAAATAGTTTAATGCAACCCACGTTTCTACGTTAGTTTTGTGTGTTTTCATCTCGCACTTTGCGGCCGTGGAACTCCTGTCCGTTTACTTGCTTCTCCCATAACTAGAATTTTCAAAAATGTAAAGGCAACTTCCCCTTCTATTTTCAGTAATCCGTTCATATTTGATCCTTTCTTCGACCCTATGCCCAGTCATTTCGCTCAATTCCACTCTCAGTAACCCTATGCGTACAAGTGGCATTCCCAGATTGCTTGAGGCAAAATAATTAATATATATACATGTGTGTGTGTGCGCGCGCGTGTGTGTGAGTGTTTGTGTGCGTGCGTATGTATCTGTGTGCGTGCGCGCGTGCGTGTGTGTGCATATATAATATGGAAACGCAACCAAAGAGAAATTTTTTTTAGCAAAGCTAAATTTAATATATCATAATGCACCAATTGTCCCCGGGAGCTTAACTGGCCTGACGTTGCAATTCGAGATTTCAATTGCATTCAGATGCAGACGCGTGACGCCGGCGGGAAATACTCAATGAATTTAAAAACAAGCATTATATATATATATATATATATATATATATATATATGCTTTGAGTGATATATTTTCAATGATAACACTCAATATACATATGCATATAGATATAAAAATACACACAAAATAAACCATATACTAACACATGGATAAGAATCCCTTTACAAACGTTTTCATTTAAACAGAATTCATTTTTTAACTCTGCTCAATTGTATGTTTTCTTTAATAAGACTTTCGATTATCAGACAAGCAAATGTGTGCATATATATATATATGTGTGTGTGTGTGTCTGTATTAGGAAATGGACAAAGTCCGACAATTATTTTAAGACATTTTTATGTTTATACATTCTTTTTATAGATGGTATTTATCAATCCACCCACGGGGATCGAATGTGGCACAAGGCTTTTTTAATGTGGGTATCTCTGAGCCCGTAGGCCCAGCCAAAAATAAATAACCATCCAAACCCGCCGAGGCTGGCCAGTTCCGTCAACCTCCCCCAACGAAACCCTACCCTTCGGCGGAGCTTCGTCCGGGTTCCGCTCTGCAAGCAGAGAGTTCGACAGACACCCGACCCGGCAGCTCAGAAAGCACAGATACTTATCTATCTATCTATCTATCTATCTATCTATCTATCTATCTATCTATCTATCTATACCTGTTCATTATCTATCTATCTATCAATATTAGGTTGGTGCAAAAATAATGACGTAATAATACGTTAAAAATACGTCAAAAACGACATTATTACGTCATTATTTTTGCACCAACCTAATATCTATCTATCTTAGTCTATTCATATTTATCTATCACTTTGGTTAATATGTATTTATTAGAATATCTGATATCTATCTATTTCAGTCTCTTCATATCTATCTATCTATCTATCTTATTCTATTCATATTTATCTATCACTGTCTACTCATATCTATCTATCTTTGTTAAATATATTAGAATATCTGATATTTGATCGTATCTAAGTTTGATCGTATCTATCTATTTCTGTCTGTTCATATCTCTATATGTATCTATCTCAATCCGTTTATATCTATCTATATATCTATCTATCTATCTGTGACGGTGCCTCTATGTGGGGCAATTTTTAGCGGGGTTATCTCGTTGACCATTAATACAGGGTCGTGCTTTTAATCCTCATGTTCTCCATACAAAATTCGGCATTAAGTAACTCACCAAGTTCTTACATGGCGTAAAATCATCTAAAAGCTATTTATTTCTGCGTAAACTACCACAAATACAGTGAGCAAGATGAACTGCGTTGGCTATAAAAACAGTTCAGCTACGAAACCCATTTTTGTGCGCATTGAAAATGCAATTTCGCCAGCGATGACCCCAGGTCTGCCAACCGCTCGATTTTTACAGCAGCTGTGAAAGTGTCGTTGTCAGGAAAATTTATGCACGTAATCCGACATTTATCGATCAGAACAGATGAAAATTTGGACGGGTAAATCCGGATTATGTTCTACGTATGGAAGGACATCCCAGTCAAAATATTCAATTTGATCCATGCTTTTTAAACTGAGGTGATGTCTGTCGTTACAATGTTGCAAACGAAAGCCGTGTCCCTGTCAATTCTGGCCTTTAGCATAATCACTATGTTCATGCAACAGCCTGTCAGCGTTTCAGCAATTTTGATAACATCACGCTATCCATATCAAAAGTAGGATGCTTTTTTTTTCCTTTTTGTCTTTTCAAAGGGAATTCTCATGTTGTTATTCCCTTTGAAATTGTTTTGATAACGACAGCAATTCGTGATATCACGTTTCATCACTTGTAATCGTGGGTCACCTCCAAAAATCTAAAGGATTCGATCCAGTCCGCGGTTATCTCCCATGATCGCGCCTTAGCAGTCTAGTAAAATATAAAACGGAGTGTATCATTCCGTATCTCGGAAAAAAAAGAAAAGAAAAAAAATGCTAAGCTTTACAGAAGAAGCACATCTCAACCAAGGTCGTAAAAGATCCTGAAAAAATGATCGGTTCCCTCAAACGCGCCAATATGTACCTGACTCCATCTACCTTTAAAAGAGCGGGACCAGGCCTAAAATGAAATACTGCTGCCGTAGATGGGCAGAAGGTGACCAGATTTCGTTTTCTAGTATCCATATAATATGAAAGCATCTCCGCGTCCTTTGGGGTAACATATTATTTTCCAGTCTACAACCTCTTTCCTCACAGACGAAACGTCGCAATCGTCTTGCTGCTCCATCAGTATTTCAGATGAAAGTCCTCAGACGAACTACATTCCTTAGTTCAACCAGTTCTAACCTTCAGGGCTAACACCCGCCATGCAACGCCCTTTGCAGCGACCCAGTCTTATTCCCTCCGTGTTCCATTGCTGAGTCATGCTTTCGATTCGAGCAGCTTCTTCACATGACCTGCTGTTTGTAGAGCCGACTCCGAGGGGAACTCCGCAATGCACTACCTTGAGTGGAATCCGGTTCTTATACAGCGCGAACCTCACCGTAAAAAAAAAAAAAAAAAAAATCTGTTCAACTTTGAAATGACCGACTATAACCTCGCCACTGCAAACCTTTACATTTGGAGAAAATTGAAAGTAACTTTCTCTACACATTTCCACTTCTCAAGGCCTTCGTGTTTGTGAAGAGATTTCTGCACATATATATATATATATATATATATATATATATATATATATATATATATATAAGTGCTAGATGCTTGCGCTGCATATATAGAACCCACTCTATGCCTAAATGTATATGTCCAGTGATAAGCAAAAGTAAGATAACTGAACAGTTATGAAGAAAGAATGTGTTTTTGTTATGGAGTTTAACATCTCCAACACGACAATCATATTTGGCAATAACACACCGTGCGACAGACAGGCCAAAACAGGAGAAGTCTTACTATCGAGTGGAGGGTGACTTTGAAACATATCAGGTTTAATTAGTATCCACTATCCAAGTAACGTCAAAATGATTATATATATATATATATATATATATATATATATATATATATATATATATATATATATATATATATATATATATACACGTTTCATTAAATAATATAGACAAGTGTTGTCTATTTATTCTATGTAATTTTTTTTTTCGTAACTTCTGACATTATCGTTGAAAGAAGAAAGAAATTCACAGTAGTGATCTATATTTTTTTAATACAATCTAAGCTTTCGGCTTACTTAAGCCATTATCAAAGATGCCAATTACAACATATTAAACAATATACGGACAAGACAGTGATGATAGTCTGTCAATGTTTACATAGAAGATTTCTAAGCAACGATAAACACGCGCATATAAGACGCTAGAAGCGAAAATCGCACCGCATCTCATGACGTCACACATGACCACACGAGAGTGAATTGGGGAATTATGAATCGAAAGCCGTTGGTATAAACCAATGGCTTCTGTTGCCAATTATAGACATTTAAGAATATATTTGTAGAGATGCCATAATTGATTTTGTTTAGGTTGGGTTTCAACTAAATGCTGCCTAAATACACTCAATATATATATATATATATAATAACTATAAACAAAAGAATGTATAAACATAAAAATGTCTTTATATAAAGACATTTTTATACATTCTTTTTATCGATACCAATATTTAAAAATGCCCTGTTTATAATAAACAACACGTACCGGCCTGAATGTCCGAGAAATTTCCGCAGAAAGGATTCGTCCCCCGACAGGATGTGAACCTGTATCCTATACGGAACCGTCATTTAGTTTGACGTGCCTTTACCGATTTGGCCACAGAGGCGCACTCGGTCGGCATGGTCTAATTTACAGTATTTAAACTTCAATCTTCCACGTACATTCATATCTGCTCATGGTGCATGAAAAAGAAACAAATGACGTCACACATTATGAAATGGACAAAGTCCGGGCAATTATTTTAAGACATTTTTTATGTTTATATTAGGTTGGTGCAAAAATAATGTCGTTTTCTCATATATGTTACTATGTGAGAAAACATTATTTTTGCACCAACCTAATACTTTCTTTTTATAGA
>OZ010613.1:9004034-9049034 GCA_963932145.1 Acanthosepion lycidas | reverse complement strand
CTCCAGAGGCAGATATGCAATATAACTGGCCCTGATCTGGCATCGCGTCTACAGTTACTTTCTCACAGACGCGCCATCGCCTCTCTCTGTCTATTTTACAAATATTTTCATGACAATTGCTCTAAGGAGCTGCATTCGCTGGTACCCAGACTTCATGAATTCAAGCGCCCTACGAGGCTGACATCCCGCTCTCACCCTTTCACTGTCGAAACTATTAAATGTAGCCGTCTCTTCTACTGCGATAGCTTCATGTCTCGCACCTCTCGCCTGTGGAACTCCCTTCCCTATTCCAGTTTCCCTGAGAGCTGTAATCTCCAGCTATTCAAATGTAATGTGAATCGACATCTCCAGTTGCCTTGATCTATCCACTACCCTTCTGCTCATCTTTTCTTGTATCACTCCTATCTGATCTTTCTCCAAATTTTCTGTAACCCCTTGCGTCCTCGTGGCTTCCCGCCTTGCTTGGGGGGAAACGCTTAAAAAAAAAAGGACTTTGAATAGAAAGCCAAATCATGTATATAGTTACCATTACTGAACGACTGAATGATGTTTTTCCACTCACTACTTCCCAGTTAGGAAGACAATTACGCTGACACAAAACAATTTTAAAATGTTCTCTTTATAGCCGAATAAAACCAAAGGGTACATTATTTACATTATTCGGACTATTGTCCTCATCTTTGTCCCCATATTTATTACAACGTTTCGGCCCCTCAGTATCTGTCTATATTTCTGAGATGAGGTATTATGTACATTATATACATTACTCGGACTATTGTCCTCATCTTTGTCGCCATATTTATTACAACGTTTCGGCCCTTCAGTATCTGTCAATATTTCTGAGATGAGGTATTATGTACATTATTTACATTATTCGGACTATTGTCCTCATCTTTGTCGCCTCATCTTTGAATAGTCCTATATATATATATATATATATATATATATAGGACTATTCAAAATTGTCTACCTAACTATCTGTATATTTGAGGCTATTCATTTCTGTCTGTCTCTCTCTCTCTACACACATACACACACACATACACACACCATACACACTAACACACACACACACACACACACATATATATATATATATATATATATATATATATATACAGACACGCACACATACACAAAGTTGGAGTAAACAAATATTCGTACACATTCAAATTTTAATTTATTGTCTTTCCTACTAATGAATAATCACATTTTTCAAATAATTTACTGTGCGCAGATACAAAATAAAGAAATATACATAGAAATTAAATAAAACACATTTATCCATAATGTGTGAAAAAAGCATTTTACAATATATATATATATATATATATATATTTATATATATATATATGTGTGTGTGTTTATTTGAAAAATATAATTTTATCATAAGCTATATTTATGAGTAAAAGTGTTCTATATACGAGACAGAGCGCATGTAGTTCTAAAAATGAAGTGAACACAATGTCAACATGACGCGCCTACTGCCGGTTTGAACGTCATCTTGAGACATGAATATTTCATTCATTATGATACAGACTGTCGCTGCTTCATGTTGACACATACTTTCAAATATACATATATATATATATATATGAATAATGAGTGTACGTGCGTGTATGTATGTTTGTGCAAATATGTATGTCGTTCCGAAGACAATTTTTCCTCCCACTATCATAAAATTCTGTTATACGCAACCATATATAATTACAAAATTTAAAAAATTAATCAATATGACTGACGATCGCAAATAGCATAAAACCCCGGATCACAAACGCACATCAATCCACCTCTCTCTCTCTCTCTCTCTCTCTCTATATATATATATATATATATATATATATATATATATATTACAAAGTTTCGGCCTTTCAGTATCTGTCTATATTTCTGAGATGAGGTATTATGTACATTATTTACATTATTCGGACTATTATCCTCATCTTTGTTGCCATATTTTTCCTAACGTTTCCTCAAGGACACATGGCACAGTGGATAAAGGCGTTGGTTAGATCCAGTGACTGGACCCAAAGAGTGTGAGTTAAGGCAGTGGGGAACTTGGCGAGAGGAATTAACTGACATCCATTATCCATGGCACATGAAGCGAAATAAAGTGTTCAGTTTGACATTCAATCACCTGGCTGAAACGTTGTAATAAATATGAGACAATAAAGATGAGGACAATAGTCCGAATAGTGTAAAATCAGAGGGAAATTAAGAGGAGATAACTGATAATTGACATCCATCAAACATGGCACGTGGAACTAGAACAGTCTACCCCAGTAAGCGAAACAAAGGGTTCAGTTCGACATTCCAAGCACCTGAAGAAGGCCGGAGCATACAGCAGCCGAAACGTTGTGATAAATATGGCGACAAAGATGAGGACAATAGTCCGAATAATATAAATAATGTACATAATACCTCATCTCAGAAATATAGACAAAATCAAAGGGTATTTTCAGTAATTCTTACGATAAATGGTGTCAGGATAGTTAAGCGTCTTATCTAAAAACCTGGAAAAAGTAACTGAAATTACTTTAATATTTTTTTTTATATTAAACGTTTTGTGGGATTGACAATTATCCTATGCTGTTACGTGATTTGGATAATTTTGTTAGATTAAGGTTTGAATTTTTGCATCTTAAAAATGATTAAAGTTATCTTACTGGAATTCTTCGGTGTTTTTATAACATTATTGAACATAAAGTATGGATTTAGCTCTAAGTTAAAATGATAATAGTTCTTCCTATTGTGGCTTCCTGAAGCAGATTTCCTATGTTTAAAATTTATTCCCCGTTCTCTTCATAGTCCTTGAATGGAATTGAATTGAAGATGGAAGCCAGAGTATGAATGCTGGCACGAGTACCTGAATGATTCTTTTCCTCTTACCATTGCTCATTTGGGAAAAGAGTGGGGCTGATATAAAACGAGTTTAACCTCTTCTCTTTCTAGCTGAATAACTCAAAGGGTTTTTCAATGATTCTTACGACAAATGGTTTTAAGATGGCTAGCTGGCTTATCTGAAAACCTGGAAAAAAGAAACTCAATTAGTTTGATTTTTTTTTCTTTTTTTAGATATTAAAGATTTCGTAAAGATTATCCCATGCTGTTAAGCGATTTCGACAATTTCGCTGTTAAACCCGATATATATATATATATATATATATATATATATATATATATATATATATATATATATATATATATATTTAGTTTATGAAAAACTAGGTAATCCGTATGGGTAAACCTAAGGAGGATAAAATTCAGAGAGCTCAATGTAAATCCAGAGCAAATAATTTAAATAAAAACAGACCACTTTAAGGTTCTATGCAATAAATTATTTCACTACAGCCCTTTTAAAAGGACTGCGGATCATCAGAGTTTACTTCCAAACAAAAAATGAAAATAAAATTTACACATTTTTGACGGGCCGTTTTAAACATATGTAAATTAACGAAGTGAGGAAGAGAGGGGGGAGAGAAGACATGAGTGAGTTAGCAGATATTGACACATTTAAACGGTTAACTTAACGGAAGTTATATATTGATATCGAAGGGGTAGAGAAGAAAAACCCATAGAGAGAAAAAGAGAGAAGGAAGATATGAGAGAAGATGTCAATAATTTTCTTTGTAAAAAAAGGTTAGAAACAGACGCTGTTATTTTGTTTTACTTTGAAAGTGTTATTTTGAGGGGTCATAACGATTATATATATATATATATATATATATATATATATATATATATATAAACAATATTTATTTATTATGCATTGTTACCATAAAACATATACATACCCACTACAAAATTTAACATGTAATTTTACAGTATGTTTTAACTGGTAGCATCGTGATTTCCCACCTGAAGAAACGTTAATTTTTTAACGTTGAAACAAGATATACAGTTTTGTAGTGTGTATGTACATTTTCTAATGTAACAGTGCATAATATATATATATATATATATATATATATATATATATATATATATTTGTAAGTACTTTATATATATATATATATATATATATATATATATATATATATATATATATATATATATATATATATATATATATATATATATATATATATATATATATATATAGCGAGACTCTTCGCAAGCCGAATTGAGTCACTCTCGGTCACTGGGCGTGTTTCCAAAAATAAATACGCTAAAAATCCACCTTCATCCCAACCGTGCGACAGCTTAGTGGTAGAATACCCGCCTGATACCAATTCAGTAGGGTTTCGATCCTAGCTAGAGGCAACCGGATGTCTAGCCGCACTGATTCGCTGTGATACAGCGAAACAGTCTGTCTGTGGATAACATTATATATATATATATATATATATATATATATATATATATATATATATATATATATATATATATATATATATATATATATATATATATTTATTTATTTATAGACGCATTAACTAAAAGAGAACAAAGGGCAGTTAAGAAAGCTCTGAATGAAATACAAATGTAAAACAAATTATAGAGCTTTGGGTTGACATGAATAAAAGGGTGTTGTTTCATTTATTGTTTCTTATTGTTCGATTAATATCGCCTCAGCCAGCAAGATAAAGTGTCTAATGAATTATCAAGTGTTTGTGAAGTAACGGGATTCAAAAGAATATGTATTTCAATGCACGACCAAGTGCACAAGCGACATCTCCGCTCATTTATACAAACGGATACTCAATTTGTTACCACGGACGACATAATATGAGGAGAATAAAGTTAATTTACATCAGACAAAGGAAAATTTCTGTTTCATATAACGGTCTATCTATCAGAGACGTTTTCTTTGTCTTTTTATCTATTTAAGTATATACATCTCTCTCTCATTCTCTCTCTCTCTCTCTCTCTCTCTCTGTATGCCTATTTATCTATTTGAGTCTATTCATACATATACGTAGATCTATCTTTGCATCCATCCATCTATCAATCCAAAGATCGATCGATAGATAAATAGATACATCGAATCATCCATATAAATAGACTCAGATAGATAGACTTTTCACTAATGTGATATATATATATATATATATATATATATATATATATATATATATATTCATATATATATATATATATATAGATATATATTCATCTTACCCAGTTCATTATCTATTTGTCCGACTATATCTATCTATCTATCTATCTATCTATCTATCTATCTATTTCTTTATATATATATATATATATATATATATATATATATATATATATATATATATATATATATATATATATGACTATTCAAAATTGTCTACCTACCTATCTGTATATTTGAGGCTATTCATTTCTGTCTGTCTGTCTGTCACTCTCTGTCTCTCTCTCTACACACACACACATACACACACACACACACACACACACACATATATATATATATATATATATATATATATATATATATATATATATATATATACAGACACGCACACATACACAAAGTTGGAGTAAACAAATATTCGTACACATCCAAATTTTAATTTATTGTCTTTCCTACTAATGAATAATCACATTTTTCAAATAATTTACTGTGCGCAGATACAAAATAAAGAAATATACATAGAAATTAAATAAAACACATTTATCCATAATGTGTGAAAAAGCATTTTACAATATATATATATATATTTATATATATATGTGTGTGTGTTTACTTGAAAAATATAATTTTATCATAAGCTATATTTATGAGTAAAAGTGTTCTATATACGAGACAGAGCGCATGTAGTTCTAAAAATGAAGTGAACACAATGTCAACATGACGCGCCTACTGCCGGTTTGAACGTCATCTTGAGACATGAATATTTCATTCATTATGATACAGACTGTCGCTGCTTCATGTTGACACATACTTTCAAATATACATATATATATATATATGAATAATGAGTGTACGTGCGTGTATGTATGTTTGTGCAAATATGTATGTCGTTCCGAAGAAAATTTTTCCTCCCACTATCATAAAATTCTGATATACGCAACCATATATAAATACAAAATTTAAAAAAATAATCAGTATGACTGACGATCGCAAATAGCATAAAACCCAGGATCACAAACGCACATCAATCCACCTCTCTCTCTCTCTCTCTCTCTCTCTCTATATATATATATATATATATATATATATATATATATATATATCAATCATCCGAAAAGAAACAAAATTATTAGATTACATGAGAAATTGTATAAAAAATCTAAAAGCACATTGCCAGTCATATTCAAAGAAATTTCAATGAAAGAAAGATTGCTGCCTAAATACACAAATGTTTGCATTTCTATGCAATCCCTTTTTCGCACATTTCCTATATTTCTACATTCAATTATGCATATATATATATATATATATATATATATATACACACATACATACAAATATGTATATATCTATAATATTGCATGTAAATCCAGTTAATAAAATATTTTGCGATGCAATATTTAATAAATATACATATTTTTCCTCACCGGTAGCCCAACTCGGAGATTCGTGCACCATTTTGATGGGCGACCATACCGGCTTTCGCCTGCTACTCCTGTTCTTCCGGCATTACATAGTTCTACCCACTCATACACCTTTCCTTGATTAATGGTGCATCTTTTCATGCTGTGCCAACATCCGACGATTGATTTCCACAGGTTTGAATCACTTTGCTCACAGAAAACGCAGTACGGCGCGTTATTCGTCAATGGTGCAATCGCTGAGTGGGGTCTGTATAGATCTGACCTTGTTATTTTCTGCCACTCGATGGGTCGATGGAATGCTGCGCGTGGCTAGCTACTCGTAATCCCATACGCACGCGTTTTGTCGTGCATCAGCGCCTCCAACCGACTGTTGTTGTTTTTTTAATCTCTATCATTTCAAATTCAACATTAATTTCTGATTTACGTTCGTCTTACTATTCCGACTCCCAAGAGGATGCTTCCTACAATCACTACAACCTGTTCAAGTCTAGAGGTAACCGAAATTTTCCCTTCCTATCCGTATAAAGTGTGTCTCTTACTCTGTAACCTTCTATCTTCTTTGTCGAACTGCCTCCCAAGAGTATGCTTCCCTGGTCACTACAATCTTAACCTGTTCAAGTCTAGAGTTAACCATTATCTTCACCACCTATCCGCATAAACTGTGTCTCTTACTCTGTAACCCTCTTCCTGCATTGTGGAATCGACTCCCAAGAGGATGCTTCCCCGACCACGACAATCTTAACCTGTTCAAGTCTAGGGTTAACCATTATCTTCCCCAGCTATACGCATAAACTGTGTCTCTTACTCTGTAACCCTCTTCCTGCATTGTGGAACCGACTCCCAAGGTCGTGCTTCCCTGAACACTACAATCTTAACCTCTTCAAGTCTAGGGTTAACCATTATATTCCCCACTTATCCGCATAAAATGTCCCTTTCTTTGTAGCCTTCTACCTGCTTTGTGAAACCGACTCCCAAGAGGATACTTCCCTGATCACTAAAATCTTAACACTTTCAAGCTTATGGTTAACTATTATCTTCCCCACCTATCCACATAAACTGTGTCTTTTACTCTGTAGCCTATACGTGCTTTGTGCAACCGACTCCCGAGAGGATGCTTACCTGATCACTACAATATTAACATCTTTCCATCTAGGATTGATCGTTATTTCCCCACACACATGTGGATAAACTGTGTTTCTTATTCTGTAGGCCTCTAACACGAGTGGCACTTGGGTTTTGTAAAAAATAGATAATGTCAAATAACATCTCTTTTATGCCTGTGTTTTTTTTTTTTTTTTTTTGTTTATGAGGACTATATGATCAGTACATATTTGAAATTGTGAATGCAGAGGCATTCATAGTTATTATCTAAGCGTAGCTTAAATGTGGCACAAGGCCGAAAGAATGGAGCACCCAGTGACTTTCGAACTCACAACCAGTCGCAGTTGATCTATTGAGAGAAACTTACTAAACATTACACCATATTGAAGTTGTCCTTTCTAAGCTAAGTTTAGATGTGGCACAAGGCCGAATGAGCGGAGCTTCCCAGTGAGAATCGAATTCACTACTCAGTCGTAATTGATCTAGCGAGGCTGATATTGATTTACTAAGCGTAGCTTAGTTGTGGAACGAGATCGATTGTATGGTGAACCTAGTCATCATTGACCTCGGGAGACAAGCTTGCTAACCAGTACACTTCGTCGAAACGCCCCTTTCTAAGCACAGCTGAGATGTGGCACAAGGCCGAAAGGTGTGGAGCGAGTTCGAATGTATGGTGAACCCAGTGAGGATCGAACTCACTACTTTGTTTGAATTTAACGAGACAAGCCTGCTAACGTCGAAGTGCACATGCTGAGGAACTTATGATACCAGACGTGTTATAGAAATACTAGAATCATGTTGCTATTTCTGATACTACATTATTTAAACGAAGAGTAATTGTAACTACTTTCATAAAGATATTAAGCATAATTACTTTTTACATTGTTGTGTTTGTTATTTGAAAACTGCGAGCAGTTCTATGAAAGTGTGATACCGAAGATGGTAATTGTTTAGGAATAAGAAAATGGAATTCTTTTTTCAATTTTCACGAGCATTCTTTGCAAAATATTAGGTTAGCCAGAAAGTCTTAACTCATTTAGGAAGCGAAAAGAAAACAACAAAATTTTATGGAGCATCACCAACATTTATTCTTTTGGTGATGTTAGAAGGTTCACTTATTGTAAATCCCGTTAGGTCAACGAAGGCTCGTTATCAATTCCGAGATTCTCGTTGTAGACGAGACTCTGTAAACCCAGATGGTAGTAATAATCCCACTAATAATACTTGTTCAAATAGTAACCGCCAAATAGTAATCCAAAGAGTGAGATATTTACTAGCAGTATCGGTCAAAAATTCTCCGTAGACCCCGTAAAAAACTGCCTAACACAAAAGACGAGTCTCTGCCCTTCAGCACAGCCTCGTCTGGTTTCCTCTGTGCCCGGTTAGCATACATCCGAATCAATTCGGAGAGTGATAATATTCACCTACCGCCCCACGCGGTCGGATGTGGCACAAGTTGTTGTGGGGTATCCGAGCTCGTAGGCTCAGGCGAAAATTCCCCGTAGACCCTGTCAAATACGGGGTCGGGTAACTGTCTACCACCCCAGACGAGACAGAGAGTTCGACAAGCACACCTCCGAAGTAATTCGGAGAGTTATCAGTATAGAGAAATAGGAAATAGTATACAGGGTAGTATAGAGAATCATAATCACTTAAACGTCACGCTGATTCCCACAGATACGTTTCCTTTACGATCACGTGACCTATATATTTAATAATGGGATCGTCCGTGTTTGCTCACTGATGATATGTGTTCAAACTACGGTGTCGACAACGACATTTTGTTCGTGTACACCAATTCTTCAAAATAAAATCCATCATTATCGACGATCTTCTGTTCATCGATCGACCAACATCCGATTTTGTCACAAATACCAGTCTGCTGGTTTCACGTCATCAAAAGTGTTGAATCACTTATCGCGGGGAAGTGTCACATTGAGCAGAATAGGCCATAGTCTCTCGAAACAGCATCGGGACTGAATTGTAATTTGGAATCTAACCCATTTTTTTGTCCACCGGGTTAGGTTGTTCTAATTCCACGTGCCGTTCCATTTTTTTTGGGGGGGATATCTCAGTATCAGTTATTTACTTTTTAGTAATTTAACTCTGAAATATTTTTCTTATTCACCTCTAGTGTGGCCAAGTATTGACCTCATAACTCATTGGTTCTATTCATCGGATTACTTTATTCAACGTTTTTATCCACTGGGCCATAATCACCTGAAGAGGGACGGATCGTACAACAGCCGAAACATTGTGAATGTGACAATAAAGATGAGGACAACAGTCCAAACAATGCAAATAATGTAAAAAATTACAATACCCCATCTTAGAAATATAGACAAATAGAAAATAATGCATCTTACACATCTATAAGTCTACTATTAAGATGAATATGCAATATTATTGACATCTGGCATCTCAGATTCAGGCACTTTCCTATGTCGTAACGTAGCTTACTATGTCTTTTCTATAAATGTTTTTATGGTAATTTTTCTGATAATCTTTCATATTTGATAGCGAGTTTTTATGGAATTGAGTGTAAAAGTAGATTGGCGCCATGGTCAAGTTGAAATGTCTGAATATGTACGTTCTATGCTGACATTTTCAGTCAAATTTGTTATTTCTGTTTGTTTAATTTCTGTTCTTTTATTTTTTTTTCTCTTTGTCTTAAATAATGTTTTCTTAATATTTCATATATTATTTCATCACACAGTAAACCCTTACCTCGAAGTGGCTTTATTGCCTTCATCATTAATCTTCGCGTTTATCGAGCCAATTTGAACCTTTCTTTGTTAAGCTGCATAGTATGTTTTAAATTCAGAGTTACTTTCTCTTAGACTGGTTCCTACCCAGGTCGATAGAACTCACTCTGTCCTGCTATTTACCCATAGCTGGGGGGAAGAGGATTCATACCTTTCCCAATGGTATTAGCACGTAAGTGAATGTAAGGAATCCGACTGGAACTCGAACACGTCTCTCCTATTCATTTATCCAAGACGTTATCCATTACTCTACCGTATTCTACCCCTTCCTTGGGGTAGATTCTACCCCTTCCTTGCGGTAGAATAATTAAGAAATAAATTAATGAAAAGAAGATCTACATTAAAACTATTTTACCTCCTTGGATTATCTTGAGTCATAAATTAATTACGCTTTTGATTATAAAATGAATTCCTACTTACCCGGCAGATTTTCGATACGTCTCAGTAAATTTTCGGAGGTTTTGATGTAAATATACTCTCGATAAAATCTTGAATCCCGGTTTTATTTGAGAATCCCCCACGTTATAATAACTATGTTTTTCCACGCTCACATTTTATTCGTGTGCGATTGGATAATAAATCAATACTGCCTTTCTATAGGACAATTTAGCCATCGCAGTCGTGGCTTTGAATTTTTCGGTTTTGAACCTGCTTACTTGTTTCGTTAGTACAAATTTAGTGATTGGTCAAATTTTAACTAATCACATATATTAGTGCAAAATCGACTTTCCCCTCGTTTTTGCTAGGAGCCTATCTGTAGCTTTAAAAGAGGCGACTTTTTCACAAATCGCCAGTAGAGTCCAACTAAATTTCGCCTTTCAACACAAACCTATGACTTTACTTACAACATTTCAAACGCACACACACAGACACAAAATTTTGTAATACATATATACATATCTCTCTGTGACTCAGCCAAGTTCAATCAACCAGGACTCTGTTGATTTCTCTAACACAACACAATTTCTGATCGATTGTATTCTTGTGTTATCTATTCTAACAGCAGACTTGTTCTAACATTGATTCCTGAACATTTCTCTCTCAAGAGAACCTTCTTTCGAACAATCAATTACAACTCAACATACAGTAAAAGGGAAGCAACTTCTTTTCCCTTAATCTATACATTGAATACAAATTATTGTATATTTTGTTCTTGTATGTTATTTCAATATATACTTGTTGATTCACATTTGGAGTTCGTTGTTTTCTTGAATCATTAATAATAACAAAGTTATATTCGTTAAAGAACACGCTATAACAACGATATAATGGCCAGGTTCAAGCAAACTCTCATAGACATGTTTCTTTGTCTGCGTTCTTTTCCAAAAGATTGTTACAGATTGTTGATTTGGTTTTTGCACCTAGCACCCTATATACTAATAACAAGTAGAAATATATTGGAAGACATTAACTAATGGAGAATTTATCAGATATAAAACGAATACTGAGTTGGAATAATCCTCAGCATTTGTTTCAAATTCGATACCGGCGTTCAAAAAAGTTACCTAATTGACACAGTGCTTAAATATCATAGACAAAAACAACACAGAATTTACCAAAAGCTTAATTCAAGAAATTGTAACTGCCGCACCAGAAAGCAACAACTTTACTACAGAGTAACAAAAAACCTTGCAAACAATAAGGAAATTCATATTGTTAGGTTGGTGCAAAAATGATATCGTTTTTGACGTATATTTTTTAACGTCAAAAAACGATATTATTTTTGCACCAACCTAATAACTCATCGGACAAGAGAGATGAGATTGTTATTATGAATAAAAACCGATATAATGATAAAATTAATATACATATTGCATTATTGATTGATTCGTTTTCTACTGCCGATCAACCCTTTGCAGATTATTTAAAGCCAGAAAATATTTTTATATTGAAAGATTTTTTTTCTAATTTAGAGATAATAATGATTTAGTGATAAAAATCTAAATAATTACTCCATACCTAAAGGAAAAAGAGATGGGTTTCCACCTTTCTCAATGGTATTTGCTCATAAGCGGATATAACGAACCCAACTGAAATTAGAACTCGACTGTCTGATTAACAATTTCGAGCTATAATTTTTCTACACCTCCTGCACATCCAAGCACCTGGTATTTCGAAGCGGGCCCTCATCTGGGTACTAACAAGGCCAGTGTTTCAATGTGATGTATCCGTAAGCTATAGTGCAGCAGGTGGACGTGTAAATGCATTTAGCTTTTCAAGAGCTTTCAAGGAATATTGTACCGAAGATCTTGTCACACGCATAATATTATCTTTCTTCCAGGAATCGAATCTGGAGATTTAGTCTTGTCGATTCGCTGCCATTTGCGTTTCTGTACGTTACTCATTTTTAAGAATTAAAGAATGTCAGATTAGTGTACCGGTTATTGCAAATGATTCCCAGAAACGAATGTATCGCTGGTCACTCGTATTCGAGTTAGGGCTAATCCCTATTGCAGGCGCTTGCACAGAGCCCAACTGTGTTTTATACTGCAACAATGCTGAGCAGACCTTTGTTACAGTTTCTGGGGGAAAGCGGGCACCAGGCCGAGTAATTATAACGTTCGCATCCCGACCATAGGGTTCCAATCTCACCATGATCGATTTGTCAGCAAGTAGATTTTCTGATGTTATCGGACTGGAGGGATCGATCCCACCGTGCGGCACTTTGGAAAGTGCCTGAAAACCATACCACGGTTTGACGTGAGTGAAATTGGACACCTTCGATATATGTGCTAGCACAAAGTCACAAGTCATCGTGCCCGAAGCCTTGAGCGCGTTGGTCTTGTTCAAATTGTAGATCACGCAAGATAACATGCTCAAAACGGATATTACTTCTGAATCAACATAGTAATTATTATATTTCTAACAACGCACTATGGATGTGCGGCTGGTGTAATGTATAGAGGCTCAAAATAAGAATGTCGTAATGCAAGTTTCTAATTCTTGTCGGGTTCAATGCATCAAGCTATGCACAAATACCTTTGGGAAATATATAAAACCATTTCCCCATCCCTATGTGTCGTTTTTCGAGCGAATTGACGTCATCTATATTAGCAAACACGGTTCGGATTAATAAATCGGAGAGTCACGTTTGAATTACCTTTGGGAAAACTATGATGCCATTCCTTCCCCCATCTATGGGATAAATAGCAGAACTTCTATCTGGAAAAAATCATTTTCAGAAAAATATTAATGCTATATCCACACGCAAAAAAAAGTATGCTTACAATCTAAAATATGCTTAGGTTGTAAATAAGTCATAAAAGGTTGATAACCTATAAAAAAAAAGTCAATCAATCACACTCATAATACATCAAATCGTTTTCTCTATTCCTCCCGGTTTTTAATCTACGCGTGTATACATTAAAGTGATAAGAAAAATCATATAAAATTCGTATAAATGTTAGTAATGGGTAAGATTATAAGTGTCATTTTTCGTGGAGATAGACTCACCTCTACGAGCAATAAATAGATGAGTTGTTTTCTTTTTTCATTGGACCCTCCCTTTGACACCTGACAACAGATTTATTTGCAAAATGCATAACCCACTTCGGAGTCTGTGGTGATATGTTGAATTATTGGTATTGGAATAATGCCATCCGCCAAAAAACATTTCCATCAAAGGTTTTTATACACACGGTCTGATATTGAAGACAGGCCTACAAGTAGACACACAAATCAAAAACATCTATATATTTCCTGAAGCTTAAAATATTTCCACCCTCTGTGGTATATATATATATATATATATATATATATATATATATATATATATATATATATATTTATTTTTGTGTGTGTATATTTCGGGTATCACAAGTGTACAAATCGTGCAACGGTTCAAAGTTTAATCTAACAAATAGACATTTTTAATGTTACACGATTTGTACACTTGTTATACCCGAAATATACACACACAAATATATATATATATATATATATATATATATATATATATATATATATATATATATTTCTGTGTGTGTATATTTCGGGTATATATATATATATATATATATATATATATATATTTATTTTTGTGTGTGTATATTTCGGGTATAACAAGTGTACAAATCGTGTAACATTAAAAATGTCTATTTGTTAGATTAAACTTTGAACCGTTGTTTCTTAGAAGAGGTAACTTACTGGAATTTTCTGGAATACATATATATATATATATATATATATATATATATAAACATTCTATGTTTATATATCCTTTTCATAGATACAAATATTAAAGTAAATGGTTTGTTTTATAATAAACAGTATTTATAACATTTACCGGACTGAAAGTGCGAGAAATTTTCATAGAAAGTATTCGTCCTCCCTGAAAATCTATGACAATTTCTCGGATATTCAGGCCTGTAAATGTTATAAATACTGTTTATTATAAAACAGAGCATTTACTTAAATATTTGTATCTAAAAAAGAATGTATAAACATAAAATGTCTTAAAATAATTGTCGGACTTTCATAATATATATATATATATATATATATATATATATATATATATATATATATATATATATATGTATATATATGATTGGTGTATATGGAATGAATTCCAATAACCAAGAATTACTATTCTTAAAAGAGTACTCAATACAAAGTAGAGCAGATCGACGTCACTTGATAAGACACCGAGGGTGTTGAAACAAAATGGCTATTTTGTAGTGACTTTATAACATATTTATGTTATAATTTTTTTTTACATTTTTAAAAAAATTAAATAATTATATATATATATATATATATATATATATATATATATATATATATATATATATTAATCCAGGATCATTACCTATACAGGTCAATAATGCATTGTTGGTAGTTTATTCTATTGTTCTAACGGTTATTTTGGTTGGCGGCAACGGTTATGTTTCGAATTATTCTACGGCATATTGAGTGGGAATAATTCTGGGTCTTGATGCAGTTTTGGGTATATTTATAGTGTTGTGTGTTAACCGTCTTCATTATTGATTATTTTATTGTTGGTTTATATTATTAGTTTTAATTTTGTTTATGTGTGTGTGTGTGTGTATGTTCGTTGTTTGTTAATTTGTTTATTATTTATTATTTATTCGTTTGAGTTAATATATTTTTGTTTTTCATTTTATTTTTGCATAGTTTTTTATTTATCTTTGTAATTCCTGTTCGTCTTTATTTTTAAGTAACGTAGTAAAAAATTGTCTTCGTGTCTGGATTTCGAGATACGATTCTGATTAGAACACATCCCCGATCTTTAAATTCCTGTACCTGCTTGATCTTCGTATCTCTGACATGCAATTTGCATTTTGGGTCCATTTTCTTGCTAATAAGCATGCATTCTGTCTTCTTGTAATTTATTCTTCGTTCTTCCTTTTCACTTTCTTTACGTCTATATAAAAACAGGAAACTCTATGTACATAAAAGTTCGTGTGAATACAGGCGGTTAATAAAAGAACTAATTTCTAATGTGATTAAGCGGGTTGTGCTTCAAGTCATCTATCAGTATCCAAATATTTGTTAGACTGTCTCTTTTATGGTTGAATATAAGTAACTATATTATAATATATATATATATATATATATATATATATATATATATATATATATATATATATATATTACTTTAAATTAATATCAACTGTAAACATATGAAAAGATCACAAGAAGAGAACTGGAAGAATTCCAGGAATACATCTATTTATGGCTGGGGATAAAGAATGGACATGAGAATAAATTTAAACGAGATCTGATAAGAGTTCAATAAAAACAAGGGAGATAATGAGAAGGAACCTGCCAACATTTTTAAAACGGTTTAATGTATAAAATCAGCTCTGATATATGAAGGACTGATCAGGAAAATAAACCCAAAGGCTAAAAAAAAAAATGTTTAATAAAAAAAATACGAAAAAAAAAATGCACAAAGAGGCTTGACATGGATCAGAAAACCTGTCAGGATTAGAGCACTTTATAAGGATACCCCTTTTCTGTTTCTAATAATTTTACCCCAAGAAAGACAAGAAAAAACGCAAGAAGTTAATGAGAGGTATGAGAGAAATCATTAAGGAGTGAGATCAATAATTGTTGAAACTAGACTAATGCATGGAATAATAATGCAACACAAAATGTACTTAGAACAAAATGTATTGGAACAAGAAAGTGTACACAATATTTACATATAGTCTTTTGTCTATTCCTGGGAAGACCGTTCCTGGAGAATGTGTTGACTGAGTCGCAGTCGGGCAGAGTCTCTGGTTGGATCTCTTCATTCCTTCCCCTATCTTCCCGGTACCAACCATATTTATATGGTCGGTACTCCACTATGAAAATTAGGTGGATCCTTCCACAACAATAATAGAACAAGAATTGAGAAGAAAGAAGATAGCAATTGACATGACATTTCGTCCTGGGTATAACGATAAACTACATCCGGCAGCATCTGATCGGGCGATTTGACGTTTTGCTGTTGTTCCAAGGCGCAAACTAACCCGGGATAGCAGCACATATCAGGGTAAACATGTTGAACTTGTAAACAAAAATCAGCAATATATTTTTTGGGTAAAATAACCAACAATATAATTTATAGCAAAATGATAATCAGTAAAACACTAAAAATAGATTATTTACATTATTCGGACTATTGTCTTTATATTTGTTACCATATTTATGACAACGTTTCAACCGTTGTACGCACCGGCCCTCTTCAGGGGATTGGAATGTCGAATTGAACCATTTATTTCGCTTGCTGGGATAGAATATTCTAGTTCCACGTGCCATGTTTAATGGACGTCAGTTATCTCCTGTTAATTCCCCTCTCTAGGTTCTCCACGGCCTTAACCAGGTATTGAACTCACAACTGTTAGGGTCCTGTCACTGGTTCTAACCAACGTCTTTATCCACCGTGACATGTGTCCTTCATGTAAATAATGTACTTAATACCTAGAAATATAGTCAAACACTAAAATTGTATAAAAATATAATTTTATAGTAAAAGTTACCAGCAATACATTTTTTATAAAAAGTTATTAACTATAAATTGTTGTATTGAAATTACCATCAATACATTTTATGATCTATAAAGTATATAGATAAAAACGTACCATTTATTCTGTATTCAAAATATTATATTTCGGCGATCAATAACCCATAATGTTTGATGTGCCGCTAGAAGAAAATCAGCCAGCCAACAATTCCATTTAAATTATTGAAGATCAAAATTGACTGGGAAAGAGATAAGCCAGAATAGGGTTTCTCAAGCGAATGTTCGAGAGAAGAAGCTGTTAGCAAAGAACTTCCGTCGATATCTTGCCATTTCAACTGAAAAAATAATGAGACAGAGCCGCCAATCTAGTACTGTGCTTAAATTCTTAAATTAAAGCTACGGAAGAGGAAAGCTCACCAGACAAATTGCCATGAAAATGTTTACAGAAAAGGCACAAGGAAGCTACGTTACGGTGGGATGCATTTGACTGAATCCGAGCTGCCAGGTCAAGGCCTATAACATTGCACATTCATCTTTGTGTATTCTATCAAGAATATCTCTCTCTCTCTCTTTCTCTCTCTCTCTCTCTCTCTCTCTCTCTATATATATATATATATATATATATATATATATATATATATATATATATATATACATATATATATATATATATATATATATAGCAGAAGTACCAGACCAGATTTTGAAAGCAATAGTCGATGTAACTTGTCTTATTTAACAGACATGGGGCTTGATATTTCCTAAATAAATTCAAGGATTGGCTAACCACAAGTAAATGTTTCATGAGTTCTCAAGCAATCCTCAGGATGTCGTCAACAGTTACGGAAATGGGCTTTATATACCCCCCCCCGACCGATGTCGCAAACCAATCAAACCATGCGGAACAAGGGGAAATGGCGTAAAAAACACTATTATTTGGAAATAAAAAAAAACAACTTATTCCAGCAAATGTCCACAGGGCCAAGGGGAAAATATATATATATATATATATATATATATATATATATATATATATATATATAAGTGAACATTGAAGTGAACACTCAGAGGCCACAGGCTGTTTTATGCTGGACGCAATCGTCAGGCGGCCTGACGACTGCATCCAGCAGGAAACAGGCAGTCGCCTCTGAGTGTTCACTTCAATGTTAACCTTTATATTTACATACGCTCTATCTATGATATTGAGCACTTTATCCCATAAATATAGCAGACCATAAAACTCTATTTCTTCATACATACATATATATATATATATATATTGGGAAAAACGAGAGAAAAATTTTATGCCAATATATTTCACTCCCTGAGTTGAAGATATTTTATTTAGTAATATTATATACAGATGCAGAATGGTGAAAAGAAAACAATTTTATGTTTGAACACTCTGAATTACAAAAAGCTCAAAATATTCTAAAAATACTTACTATGTAGAGGAATGATAAACCAAAAAATTACGTTTCTTAGCGTCTTCCATAATTTAACTTTCGTTTATGTAAAAAGTTTTTTTTTTTTTTTTTAGCATTTTAGATCCTTTCCTCATCCAATGAAGTGCTCCAAACTATTAAGCATTACTTTCGGATCAACCCAAAAATAAATAGATACAATACGTCTTTAATTATTAAGTAAATCACAAAAACATCAAGAGCTCGAATTTACTTTGAAGAATTTTTCTCAAATTTCAGACGATTAAGTTAGACGTTATTGACTTATTCCAAGAAAACGCAGTCTGATGTTATTATTTTTACTTCAATAACAATTATTATAAAATCAATAAGTGATCAAGGCATACAACTGAACTAATAACAAACATATATAAGTCTTTGAAACATTTACATCTTAAGATAGTGACACTTTCTTCTCAGTAACAGTCAGCAATCTTTATTATCCATTGATTTTGTTAAAAACTTTCCTTCAGCAGCTTCAACGTCCGATATCATGGTTTTAATTGCTTAATGTCTACTTTGTCGTCATATCTTTTACCACTTCCATATAATTTCATCTTCACAAATGACAATAGATTTTTGATCGGATTCTCTCCTGTAAATTCTTTCGCTCAAAGAATTCACAGGTAAACCTTAGATACATGAGAAGCAGCATTTTCGAGCATAAATATATAATTCACTTTGAAACTGCGAAGCTGGGACTTGTACCATTCAAAGAAGTTCTTGCCCATGATATCACAGAAGTTAACACTGTTAATTTTAACTCTTCATCGACTTGGAATGGTTCAATAAATGTTTGGTCGATAATTCCAGTTCATAGCATCACACCTCTCTCCTCCTGCTGCTTTCTTTTTGGAACATGCACATCTGCATCGGTTAAAATCATCCTTTGTCCAATCCATCAGTTCCATCCCGTGTCACCTGAGATTCGTCCGTAAAAATTTCTTCGGAAAATTCAATCTTCATTCAATCTTCTTCAGTATTTGATTTACCGAGAGAAATTTGCCAAGCATATTTCTTGACAGATCGCTTTTTGCAAAGCATTCATCAGTTTTTGTTTTTCTTGGCTCAAACAATTCTAGTCTGTTCAAAGATCTGAGCGCAAGAGAAACAAATACATATTTTCAGAATTCTGTGGTCTTAAACTAATATTAGTTTAATCGGCATAATATCTTCAAACTGAGGTAATAAACCCAATAATTTTGATGAACCATGTTGAAGCTACCTCACAATTTAATTCAGAAATTGTTTAGAGGTCTAAATTGTTTAAAATTTAACAAATAATTTTCAAATTCAGTTCCTTTTATTGATGTTTATGTGATTTGCATAATAACTCCAGGCGGACTATAGATCTTTATCTGTGTCATAGATTTTCGGATGGATTGTAAATATAGAATTTTAAAAAAATTCGGAATCGATTTAAATTCAACTCATTATTTTACAAAGATGGGCTTGGATTTATTCTGTTGTTATTGTATATTTTTTTTCTTTTAATTCTCTACAATTATTGAAAACTCTTAACGGTGAAATAGGCTAAGTTCAAAATATAGAGTATTTTCTTTTCAATTTCCTGGAGAGCACATTTGTCTACGTGGAAAGCTGAAAAGTAAATCAAAATCCCAATATATATATATATATATATATATATATATATATATATATATATATATATAAGGTTGGTGCAAAAATAATGTCGCTTTCTCACATAGTAACATATGTGAGAAAACGGCATTATATATATACATATATATATATATATATATATATATATATATATATATATATATATATATATATATATATTGAAGGTAAAAAAAAAACGTTGGTATATATTAACACTGATCCATAAAAAGAGTTCAATGTATTTATTATTACATAGCAATATAATTAATAAACAATAAAATCCAAAACCACCTAATTTGAGGAATAGTGTATATATATATATATATATATATATATATATATATATATATATATATATATATATATCCTAACGAGCTAGGCAAACCTACCTAGGTTTCACCTAAACGCATCTTCGTTAGGATTTATTCTTATTTACCGCTCTACTTTTTTTCTTTGGACCAAGGAATTAAGAAACTTGACGATTTTTTCGCCTTGTTCCGATGATTTAGTTCTTTCTTTTTTAACTTTTTTTTCGTCGGTCACCAATTTGCCCTCAGGTGTCTACAAGTTGAGTCATCCGAGTTAATACTTGACAATCTCCAAACAGGGGAAGAAATCTCTAATTTCTTCTAATTATATCTAGTGATATTTCTTCCAGTTGTTATTTGTATTATTTAGTAACTGGTACGCCCAGTCCTGCTCTATAGCAGTGAATGCAAGACAATATCTTCACAGCAGAAGAAGAGATCAAAGCAACAGAATCTAAAGAAAGACGCTGAGGATCTCATGGATCGAATATGTGAGCTACGGTGAAGTTGTAGAGAAAATCGAAACGAAAAGGACAATCAATAAACGTTTCACTTACATTATATCAAAAAGAAACAGTTGAAATTTCTTGGACACATAATGCGGAAAGTTTTGTTTGTTTATTAACTATTAGGTGATATCAGTCCTCTTATATGACAGTGAATGGTGGACAATCTCCTCACAGACGAAGAGACTTGAAGCAACAGAAACAAAGAAAATAGTATTGAACTGTTACATCATATCAGTCCTATATGGTAGTGAATGTTGGACAATCTCCTCACAGATGAAGAGGAGACTTGAAGCAACAGAAAGAAAGAAAACTATAATGAACTGTTATGTAATATCAGTTTTCCTATATGGCTCTGAATGCTGAACAATATCCTCATAAATGAAGACACTTGAAGCCATAGAAACAAAACAAGGAGCACTAAACTGTAATATCAGTCTTCCTATATGGCAGAGAGTAGAGGACAATCTCCCTACAGATGAAGATGAGATTGAAGCAAAAGAAATGTGGTTCTTCGTAAAGATACTGAGGATATGAAAATTTCTCCGAATTAATCATTGAGAGACAATATTTATAAATAAAAATGACAATAGGAAAACTGGTAATTGCTGACGCGTTTCCTCTAATGTGGACTTTATCAAAGCAAAATACGAAAATGAAATTAAATGAACAAAGTAACTAATAAAAACAAAAACTGAATGTACCTAGCAACTGGAATGTAGAGAAACGCTATTTTCAGATTTTTAACTGTTGCTAGGTACATTCTTTTTTTGTTTTTATTAGTTACTTTGTTCATTTAATTTCATTTTCGTATTTTGCTTTGATAAAGTCCGCATTGGACGAAACGCGTCAGCAATTACCAGTTTTCCTATTGTCATGTTTATTCATAAATACTGTGGATACTATGGATCGAACATGTGAGCTACGGCGAAGATGTAGAAAAAATAGGAACGAAAAGGACGCTTAATAAAATGTTTCACTTAATATCAGACAAAAACAGTTGAAATTTCTTGGGCACATAATGCAGAATTTTTTTCAGTCAGTGTGACTACTGAAGGCATGAGCGAATGCGGAAAACAATGAAAAAACTTACCTAAGGAGCTTATGTAAATGGATGAAATCATACTTTGGAAATATAGCAAATGAGACGAAATTTACTAAGAACTTCAAAGGACAGGAAGAGTAATAGGAAAAAGAAGACACATGCCTTTGCATAACTCTCGCGAACACACCAACCAAGTTTAGGCTATTTTCTGTCAGTGTACTTGCCATAAACTATTGACAATAAAACTGAGACCTTACCTAAAGTAGTCGTAGCAGTGCTATTTTGATAGCAAGTCCCTACTTCCAGCGAACATACAAACACAGTGCTAAGAAAATTGTTTTCCAAATAGAATTATTTCTAGATTCACGCATCATAAAGTCCTTAACCTTTCGTTTGCTAATAAGCTAATTTTCTTC
This sequence comes from Acanthosepion lycidas, assembly GCA_963932145.1. Classification (NCBI taxonomy): domain Eukaryota; kingdom Metazoa; phylum Mollusca; class Cephalopoda; order Sepiida; family Sepiidae; genus Acanthosepion; species Acanthosepion lycidas. The sequence goes on along the minus strand of OZ010613.1, from coordinate 9,026,345 downwards.
GGATAATATTCAGAGATGTCTTAACATCAAATGTCTGCTGTAAGCCTTGCTGTTGATAGCAAACTCCAAGTATTATGCCAGAAATATCAAAGAACATGATTGATTGATTGATGCCAAGATAGTTTAGACTCTCTCGAAAGCAAGAAATATGATCATTAGTAGCCTTGACATTATTCTGAAGATGGAGAATGTGGTAAAAACTATGATCATAAGACTCCAGGGAAATAAATATCTTCGAAGACACACATAAAAAAAAACAGCATACAGACAGATATATCCATGGAAGAATATTTCCAATAAAAATTGCTCTCTCAAGTCATTTCATTATAAAGATTCAAAATATTGCACAATTACAATTTTGGAAAACAAATATCGATAATGTTTAAACTTTGTACAAAAAAAAAAAAACAAAAAAAAACGGTGTATTCACCCTGGTCAATAGATTCACGCAAGATCACCGAAGTTAAGCAACTTCCAGCATGATCAATAACTAGATGAGTATAACGGATACTAATTGAAAGTCCGAGAGCCGTGTTCTAATTCCAATCGAGTTCGTTATATTTAATTAATCGCAACTACCCTTGGAAAAGATATGAATCCACAGCTTATTCTCCGCCAGCTCTGGGTTAATTAGTAGAACTTGTATCAGTAAAAAATTATTATCTCCAAAAGAATTCTTACAATCTAAATACGTTTTCTGGATTCAAATAACTTTCAAAAGGATACATGGCCCAGTGATTAAAAGCGTTGTTTGAAATAATCCAGTGACTTGAGCCAAAGAGTTGTGAATGAAAAAAAAAATTGAAGAGTCGAGTTACTAAAAGGAAATAACTGAAACTGAGATATCCAGAAAAGGCATGGCACGTGGAACTAGAACAATCTACCCCAGTGGACGAAATAAAGGGGTCGGTTCGAAATTTCAACGTATATCACTGGAAGAATTTCGGAGCGTAAAAGGGCCGAAACGTCTTAAATATAACAATAAACAATACAATACCTCATCTCGGAATTATGAGCACTTTCCTGAAGAAGGCTGGAGCGTACAACGGCCGAAAGGTCGTGAATATGGCAACGGAGATAAGGACAACAGTTCGAACAATGTAAATAGTGTAAATAGATAAAATACAGAATATATATAAGAAATATAGACAATAGTTTCAAAAGGTTTTTACATTTTTTTACTGTTTGTGGGCTGTATTTATCAAGACGATTTTTTGTATTTCTCTTAAACTGGGATTTCCATGGATTTTTTTTTCAATTTTTTGTTGTGTTTGTTATTTTTTGTTTGTTTGTTTGTTTGTTTGTTTGTTTTTTATATTCCCAAACGCACCTATTATGACTGGTACTATTCTTGTTTTCAATTTCCACATTTTTTTTTTCTATTTCGATTTCCAGGTCTTTATACTTCGATAGTTTTTTTTTTCTTTTTTTTTCCCTTTCTTGCTATGATAAAGTCCGCTGAGCAAGGAATATCAATCAGTAATCAAGTTTTTTTCGGTTTTTGAAAATTAAGTCTGGCCTATTTGCTTCATTTTTTTTTTTTTTTTTTTTTTTTTATCTGTAAAGATGGTTTAATCCCATATAATTGTGATGCCTTCTGTTTCTGTAACCGGCACTGGGTGATGTTCATACCAGTTTTTATTCACATCGATGATCGTTAACTTTATCAACATCGGCTTTATTAGCCTCGTTCTGGATATTGGCCATGCAGAGTTTGTTTTTTGTCAGCGTTGTTTCAAGAGATTTATCCTTGGCTTTCATTTTGATATTTTTTTATGCAAAATTTGGTTCTTGGGTTCTGCTTTGGTTTTCTACAGAATCTACTAAATGTAAATCTCGTTTGTATTTCCAACTTTCTTTCATGACTGAATATTCTTCTTTCCGCTTTCGTGTTGTTTGACTAATTGTATCATCCAGTTCTTTGTTGCTTCCATGTATGTTAATAAGCCAATTGTTGTCTTGTATGAAAATTCTAGCTGAACAAGGACCTGTTCCACATTCTTTACGGGGTATGTATAGACGGTCGTCATCAGCCTTTGGTTGATGGATGTTATACTTAGAAAGAAGCTTTTTTGTTTTAGAATCCATTCATCTGATATCATTTAGAATTCAGTTATAGATGTTAAAACTACACTGAACAACTGGGACGGCAAGGTTATTAATGGTCATAATTCTCTTCTGAGAATCCTATTCAGTTCTTAATATCAATCACAGTCTTCCATAGTAATTTTTCTGGATATTTATCACAGAATCAGCATTTTGAGCTAACACAATATTTGAGTGTATGTGCTTAAAATTCCTAGTTCTTTGAAATTGGTCCTGTGCAGCAAGGATAAAACCTTCAGTTTTAGTTTTCAACCCTGCACTACGTAGCCACTGATGGGTACGGGTTTTGTCTACGTCAGCTTGTTTGGTACGGGCAGAGTATTGGCCATGAAGTGGTTTATCTTGCCATTGTTTCCGTATCTGGTCGGTTGCATTTGTCTTTGTTTATTATTATTATAAAAATAATATTATACCTTTTTTGTCGCACCGTATTTCGTATTCAAACAGAGATATGCCATTACTGGCGTACTCTTGCATTGTAAATGAGGAAGAAAGGGATTGTCAGTGGTCAGGAATAGAGACAGACCTTACTGGCAGAATAAGGCTATTATATGTGGAATTTTAAATCGTAGCAGTGTTTGACGATAGAAATACATTGTCAATGTGGAAGAAAGGGATTGTCGATGGTCAAGAAAGAGGGCAAGTCTTACTGGCTGATTACGGCTATTATATGAATGAATTATATTTTTGGGAATTAAATAATTCTTGAACGATTTACCGCAGGAAAGAATCACAATACTGATCTTGAAAGAAGGGATTTTTGTAAGAGTTCGCCCTTGTATATAAAACTGGAGGGAAAACTATTTATTACCAATAAAATCTAAAACACCAAAAGGGAATAATGAACTAAACTATACAAATATTACGCGCCAGAATCTGTATGACTTGAGCCATATGAAAAGTATTTTTTTTTTTTTCCTTTAATCATATTGAATTTCGTAGGCGATTTCTGCTATTATTTGTATACCACACATTATCTGGGAAAAAAAAAATCATTGAATTACATCTCGAACTTTTAGAATAATCTCCGTTAGGCACTGTGTATACATAAATAGGAAAATAAAACACCGAATAACGAGACCCATATGAAAAATATTTGATTTTCAAATGTAAAGTGGTTTAGATTTGGAAAATAAATATGGGAAAATTGACAGAAAATATTGTATTATCCAATATTAGCTCGCGACATTTATTTGCCGCAAGCAATTATTTTATATATCATATAGTTTTACATCAATACTGCTGTGAATATATATGTGTGTATGTTTGTGTGTGTTTGTGTGTGCGCGCGCGCGTGTATGTATTTCGGCAGCAATCTTTCTTTAATGCACATTTTATAGAATACGACAGACAAGGTACTTTGATTTAGTTTTTTATGCAATTTCACATGTGATAAAAACTGCCCAATTGTTCTTTTTATCCGAGTGCATTCGGCTATACATTTCGCTATTTTCAAGGTTGAAATATATTAACTGTTAAGAAGAAATAGTTTGTTAGCAACACAAATATAATAGCATCATCTTCATGCAAAAAAGGCTAAAAATAATGGAGGCCATATTAATAAAACCAAAATAAAAGAACAACACTCAATAATATCAACTATGAATATGGACGCAATATCTTGACCGTGTTTTGTAAATGAAAACATTATATAAATAGATACATGCAACAATCTATTTCTTGTTAAGAGTTAATATATTTCAACCTTAAAATGGCTAAATATATAGTCGAAAAGTTGGAAAGAAAGATTAATTGGACAAATATTATATAATTTATCATCAGAAAAGAAACCAATTTTAAGCTCACATAAGAAATTATATAAAAAACTAAATCAAAGTACATCTGTCGTATTCAATAAAATGTGCATATATATATATATATATATATATATATATATATATATATATATATGTGTGTGTGTGTGTGTGTGAAAATATTGTAGAAAATAGGAAAGAAACTAGTTTGGTAAATAATCCAAAGTTCCTTAGTATTTTTGTTATTATTTTTAAAAAATAGTGCTCGGTACGAAAGTAGAGCATAAATATAATTATTTATTTAAAAATATGATTCCAACTCGCTACATAAGAGGTCTCATGTTTCAAAACAAGAGCCGAAAACATCAAGATAATATTTGAATTAACTTGAGTTAAAGTAGGCTCTGTTCCATCTTCAAGCGAAATTTTTTGGGAATGACTTATTTCTGAAATTTACGAGTTTTAATAATATAGTCAGAATTGAAATCGAAAATGTCCATGGTAACATCAAGGGCGGATTGTTTAAAATAGGCAGGGATGGGATGTTAATAATTTGTATCAGTATAGAGTTACTTTCATAGATGCCGGAAATACAATGGAAATTTTCGATTTAAATTCTGACTATACTATTAAAACTCAGAATTCAGAAATAAGTCATTCCCAAAAAAATTTCGCTTGAAGATGGAACAGAGTCTACTTTAACTCAAGTTAATTCAAATATTATTTTAATGTTTTCGGCTCTTGCTTTTAAACATGAGACCTTTTATGTAGCGAGATGGAATCATATTTTTAAATAAATAATTATATATATATATATATATATATATATATATATATATATATATATATATATATAAGTAAAATAATTGATTTCTTATATCTTAATTCGACGGACTTAATTTAATTCAGTTATTTTTTTTACCATGAAATTTCTAAAATCGTATATATGTATAGTAGTAGTACTATATAGTACTACTATTATTTTATGCAGCCTTCTTGTACTTTCTGAAGGCCTCTGTAACTTCTTGAAGACTTCTAGAGATTCCCGAAACTCTCTCGAACTTCGTCGAAACTTGTAGAACTTGTTTTTTGTGTATTTGTAAATTTGGAAGTTCGTTAAAATACATAAGTTACAATCAATTGCATCATTAGCAGATTTAACAATAAACAATCTGTAATGTTTGTGGATTTATAAGTCTGTCTTTATTCTGAAGCTAAAAACGGTTAAATGCGTTAAAAATATATAAGTATTATCCAATTACAATAAAGTTTCTGAATTATTTTTTTTATCCTGATTGCGTATATGGTAAAATCAGATTATCGTTTTGGGGGGATGTTTTCCAAGGAAACAAATTAATGCCTTTTTCATTACTGATGAACAAATGTTCATCGATTTATGACACATCAACATAAATCTCATATATATATATATATATATATATATATATATATATATATATATATATATACAGATTTCGATGGGAAAACAGTCGCCATTTTGTATTTTTAATTTTCCGCATGCGTGTTGAATTTTTTTTTTATTTTGTCGACTACACAGTATAGTAGAGTCAACGTCTGAGAGAAAAAATAGTCCCGTAACGCAATTCATTCTACCAGAAAAGGTATATTGTACTGTTTGCCATTCGCAACGGACTGTCTAATACGAACATTTCAGATAGCTTGGGTGCCGATCGGGGGACAGTGCAGAGGATTCGGAAAGAGTTGGAGGAATCTAATAGCGATTACGAAGGTTTTTCGTGTGATCACAAGTGATGGAGACGTTAGGCCATAATAAATCTCCCCACAGAGCCTCGGACTAAACACGGAGTACTACATAAAGTGACTTGAAGATGTATTGCTGCACTGGGTCAAGTAGGTGGCTGCTGAAAGATCATATATCTGGCAACAGGACTCTGTACCATGTCACACAAGCAGGAGAATCCCGTCATGGCTGTCAAAAAATTTCTGCAACCATATCACCCCTAACATCTGGCAACCCGACTCCTCATTCTGCAACACATTTGATTATTATTTGTAGGGCACAGTTCAGCGAGATACCAACAGAATTTCTTGTAAGATAACCCCAAAGTTGAAGTGAAGGCAAGGATTATGGCAACATTCACCAACAAGGAGATCGTTTAGAAGAGTTGCAGGAGATTCCGATGTCGTCTGGAGACCGTGGTTGTATCCAGTTATGATTTAACTGAATAAATTTACTCTTTTGTATTTGAAGATATTTTTGTATATGTTATGGTCTGATTCCTTGTACCACGATGATAGTCCAAGGTATAACCAATAGGGAAGAACGCGAATACAGATATGGAATAACACAGATATATTACAAACAGGAATATATACAGAGAAGTAGAAGTGTTAGTATGAACAATCAAGTTTAGGAGAGAGAACAATGTAGTCTCGACCAGTACCATTATTCCAATGTCTTGTAGTAATTGTCTGAACGTGACTCTGTTTCGGACTGCCTCTGACTCGACTCTTGACTCGACTCGAACTACTGACTCAACTTGAACTACTGACTCCACTTGAACTATTGACTGACTATATTTAGTCACCCCCCACGTGGGCATCATGTAGTACAAGGCCGGTTTAACGTGGGATCTCCGAGCCCGTGGGCTCGGCCAAAATATGCCCATTGAACGGGTTCAGGGTCGGTTTACCTCCCCAAAAGAGAATCCGCCCTTCGGCGTAGCCTCGTTCGGGTTCCTCCCCGCCCGAAGGGAGAGTTCAACCGATCAGCCGGTCGACCGAGATCGATTTGAACGACTGCCTGACGATATTCAGTCACCCCCGCCCACGAGGGTGTCATGTGGCACAAGGCCTTTTTTACGTGGGCTCCCCGAGCCCGTGGGCTCGGCCAAAAATATGCCCATTGAACCCGTATAAATGGGTTATGGGTTTGTTTACCTCCCCGAAAGAGAATCCGCCCTTCGGCGTAGCCTTCTTCGGGTTCCTCCCCGCCCGAAGGTAGAGAGTTCAACCGATTAGCCCGTCGACCAAAATCGATTTGAACGACTGACTGACGGACTCGTTGCCTACTCCTGAGGCGCAGTATTTATTAAGTATGGAATAGTGCATTATTATTATTATTATTATTATTATGGGTAAGATCCAATAACAGTGACTTAACAGAAACGTGCCTTTAGGCGCAAACTTTCTTGTATTAAATTCGTCGAAATGTCGCAAATATCTGTTGAGTTCAAGGATTCGATCCTATGTCGCGTTGGACAGAGGGCAACCGTCGTTAGATTCGACATGCAAAATGAGACGCAAGTTCCAATCATGGCGGAGGACGAATATTTTTCTTTAATAAAATTTCTCGAATATTCAGACCGGTATACTAAAATACACGAATATCCTGTTTAATAAATGAATTTTGCGGCCACTCCAATACAAGTATCCCCAAAAATAAAAACAGGGAAAAAGTCGAGCAAAAACATCACCTGGCAGTGTTTAGCATTAAATAAATGCCACCTATGGTGTTGGCTTCAATGTCCACTTTTATATTTATATACGCTCTATCCCTGATATTGAACACTTTCACCCATAAATATGGCATGCCTTAAAACTATATTTTATCATATATATATATATATATATATATATATATATATATATATATATATATATTACAATTAAAATTTATTTTATTTTAATCGCGTTCCAACATTAGTTCCTTTCTTTATAATTGCTATGTCTTGTTTGTTTTTTTTTTTTATTTCGGCAATGATTGCCTTTTAAAAAATGTTGATTGAAAGGATCCTAAGATATAAAATGACGTCTATTTTGTTTAAATCTATATTCTATTTCTGTGGCTACAAGTCACGTATATATATATATATATATATATATATATATATATATATATATATATATATATATATATATATATATATTACAGGAATCATTCAGACAAAAACAGATTAGCAAAGTTAATTATATAAATGGCGAGAATACATCTTCGCAAACATTTATTAAAATTACATTAACCCACGAACCTCTAGATGAATGTTGTGATCCCTGAATGATTCATGTAATATAAATTGCACCACATATTATATATATATATATATATATATATATATATATATATATATATATATATATATGAAGAAAAAACAAACAAAAATCCTAATATGCAATATGTTGTTTTAATGTTAATATAATGTTAACGTCGGACGTTTCGGTCCAATACTGTCGGATCTATATCCATATATTTGCTTACATATATATATATATATATATATATATATATATATATATATATATATATATATATATACATACATTACGCCATACGATTTAATATCAAAACAAGGAGATTTATCCGGTGAAGAAAAACTCGATCAACAAATATAATAGATATAACATTACTTGTTTTAATGAAAATTTACTTCCTAGACACATCAGTTATATATATACATATGTATGTGAGTTTGTGTGTGTGCAAATCAGAGAGAGAGCGTTGAAAAGAACGGTAAATACATAGAAGCGAAAAGATGTATTATTTTTAAAAGCAAAAGTATTAAGTACACATTTTTTCTATCTTCCCAGTGTGTCATTTTATATCTTTCACGGTCATTTTTTAAGCTAATGCCTTTTGCGTGTATTTCTACATTAGGTTCACTGTTAATGATTTGGTTTCCCGTAGATAACGGATGTAGATGTCTACATTTTTTTATCAAACAGACATTTTTTTTTCTCTATTTTTTGTTTTTCGTCTTCCGTATTCCTCCTTCTCCATTATTTCAAATACTTCATTAATTTTCTTTTTTATACACACATACATACATATATACATATATACACATTACATATATACATACATATATATATATATATATATATATATATATATATATATATATATATATATATATATATATATATTCACTTATTTCTTTTTCAGAGACAGTTCCGACCTCTTTAAGATTATGAGCTTTTTTCTTGCTTTTGTTTTTGCAGTTTAAAACTTTTAAATTTTTTAGAGTCTTTTTTTTTTTACAACTCAGTTTCTTGGTTCGGTAATATTTTCTATTCTTCAAATTAAAACATTCTTCATAGTTTTCTTTTGGTCCGAACTTTTAGCAGATTTCTTCTTTGGTTCGTTCTTTTGCTCGTTTATTTGGCATTTCGGATTCTTATCCGTCTTTTAGAGTTTACTCTTTCTTTAGACTCTGATTTCTCCTTCCTGTTTTTATAATTTATTCTTTGTCCTCATTCCCTTTTAATCTCTCGACTTTATTCTTTATCTATGCCTTTAATGTTTTTTTTAAAAAATTTTTTTACTTATTTTTGCCTTACGAGTCTTTATTTTTGTTTCGAATTGCTACCAGCCTTTCTTCATTTTTTCGACTGCTAATAGCTTCTCAATAGTTATCGATCATTTATCATCGGCCATTATTTTTATCTCTTTTCTTTCTTCCTTTCTTATTTAGCGCTTGTCTGTCATTCACTTCGTAAACTGTATTCGTTTTCTTTTCTTTTTTCGTTATCTTCATTATTTAAACAAATCATTTTTGCGTAAATGTCTGATAGTTTACGTGATCGACAATGTATTTTTGTATAAATAGCTTCAGCTTATTTAACAAGATGTTTTTTTTTAAATAATATGTTTTACTGTCTTCTCGTCATAAAAATTACGTTCTCCTCTGTTAAGCCTGTTGTTCTTTGTCAGTATTTCCTTTTTGTTTTGTTTCATTGTCCTTTCTAACGAGATTCTCATTGTGCACGAGATTGTGTTACCTTCTTTTCTCGTTACACTTATCTTTCATTCATTTACCGTAAGATGTAAGAGATTTTTTTTCTTTCATCCTTCCCGTTTATCTCTTATTTCTTTTACTTTAACATTTACTAAGCATTTTCTGTGAGAAACGTAGTCAAATTTCTAAAGAAAAAACAGAAAAGAAAACGGACCCTGTAAAAACATATTTCATTAATCAGAAGAGTTTTCTTCTCATCTATACTGATAAATACTTAAAATCATGGCGGACACATTGACTCAAACAGGACTGATATTTCTCTTGGTTAATACGCAATTCAATATATTACGTCATTTTTTTCTGGTTACGATCTCATTATTTACCAGTATCCGTAAATCCAACCATCTTACTTATTATAAAACGCAGATTGTGTGTGTATCTGTACGTTTATATATTGGATCAGATTTCCTACATTTTTCTACCGATTTCAACAAAACTTCACAAGACTGTGTAAAATTACCCTGCGGTGGTTCTGACAGCGCCAAAAATTGGAAAAACACAATTGTTTTTGAACAAAATCAATTTGAAAACACGATAAAACATGATTATGTCACCAGAATGAAAGGGGGACAATTCTTATTGAGTTATACTTATAAAACCCAAGTTGTTTGTGTGTATGTTCGTTTATATATGGGATCGGATTTCGTACATTTTTCAACCGATTTCAACAAAACTTCACTTTTTTTTTGGCAGGTAGTGTTTCTTATTGTCTTGCACACTTTTTTCTTTATTTTTACATTCAGAATGCTTTAAAAATTCCATTTACAATACAATTGTTTATAATAAAATTCTATTCAATCGGTAGACTCATAACGATTGAAAACAATGTTTTTGTTTGAGTTTGGGTTTGACCAATTCGTAAAAAAAAACAAAAAAAAAAACAAAACAAAACAAAAAAACCTAATTAAGACATCCGTGTCCGTCAAACTTAAACAATAATCTTTTCAATTTTTTTTTCAGTTTTTATGATGGTCAGTACTCGATCTATCTCTTACTGTTACATCCCCGGGTAAAGCCGGGCTCACCTGCTAGTTATATATAAAAATAAACTTTTCTTTTTAAATATTTTGTCTAAGAACAAAAATTAAGCATCAAGTTCTTTATAGATAAGTGTATATATTTCACAAATAAAATATCTAATATTTATCCTATTTACATCGTTCAGACTCTTGTCCTCATCGTTATAGTCACATACACGAACTTTTGAACGTTGTACGCTCCGGCCTTCTTCAGGGTTTGTCATCTGAGATGGGGTATTCTAACTATTTACATTATTTGGCATATTGTTCTCATCTTCATTTACGTCGTTTCTGTTGTTGTAAGCTCCCACCTTCTTTAGGATCTGACTGTGTCTCAGAGATGAGATATTGTAACTATTTACACTATTTGGACTTCATTGTCATATTACCGACGTTTCGTCGTTGTACGCTCCGACATTCTTCAGGATCTGTCTACATTTCGGCAAAGAGGTATTGTAACTAGTTAGATTATTTATATCGTTCGCACTCTTGTCTTCATATTTATTGTCATATTCATGACGTTTCGGTCGTTGTACCCTCTCGCCTTCTTCAGGTGATATACGTTGGATTTTCGAATCGACCCCTATATTTCATCCCCTGGCGTAAATTGTTCTAGTTCCATGTGCCATGATATCTCTAGATGTCTCAGTTTTAGCTAGTAACTCAACTTCCAAGTTTTTGTTCACCTCGGATGTAGCCAGGTATTAAAACTCAGAACTATTTGGCACAAGTCACTGGAAGACGGCCAAAGCATACCACGGATGAAACGCCGTGAATATGACAAAGATAAGGATAACAGTACGGACAATTTAAATTGTGTAAATAGTTACAGGAACTCATGTCAGAACTATAGACAGATCCTGAAGAAGGCCGAAGTGTACATCGTCTGAAACGTAGTGAATATGACAATTAAGACGAGGACAACAGTCCGAACAATGTAAATATTGTAAATAGTTACAGTAACTGATGTCGGAACTAGAGAGAGAGATCATGAAGAAGGCCTGGATGTACAACGACCGAAACGTCGTGAATATTGCAACGAATACAACAGTCCGAACAATGTAAACACTGTAAATAGTTAAAATACCTTTCTCAGAAATATAGGCAGATCCTGAAGAAGGCCGGAGCGTACACGGCCGAAACGTCGGGAATATGTCAATAAAGATGAGAACAACAGTCCGAACTATGTAAATAATGTAAATAGAGTAACTCATCTCGGAAATAAAGAATGGTGTTAAAATTTATCCCAGTAAATAAATATATTGCGTATTATAAAAAGGTAATATCATATAACTGAATATCTGTCGTCACAATTTTTACGAGCCGAATATTTTTATTGCAGCAACATTACAGCAACATTTAAAGCGGTAATAGTCTTCATAGAACTAATGACACAAATGTTTTTATTGCAGGTATAAGGAATTTTCGAAGACATTTTGGAAATCATGAAAAACGTATTAGGTACCCGTAATCAGTCATATTTTTTTCTTTCCTTGAAAGGAAAAGAACTCGTTGACATAATCTTTCTACGATTACCAGAGAGAGAGAGAGAGGGTGAGAGAGAGAGAGAGAAAGAGAGAGAGAAAGAGAGAGAGAAAAGAGAGAGAGAAAGAGAAAGAGAGAGAGTGAGGGAGGGAGACAGAGAGAAAGAGAGAAAAAGAGAGAGAAAGAGATAAAAAGAGAGAGAAAGAGAGATAGAGAAAGAGAGAGGGGAGAGAGAAAGAGAGAGAGAGAAAGAAAGAGAGAGAGAAAGAGAGAGAAAAAGAGAGAGAGAAAGAGAAAGAGAGAGAAAGCGAGAGAAATGGAGAGAGAGAAAGAGAGAGAGAGTGAGGGAGGGAGGGAGACAGAGAGAAAGAGAGAGAAAGAGAGATAGAGAAAGAGAGAGGGGAGAAAGAGAAAGAGAGAGAGAGAGAAAGAAAGAGAGAGAGAGAGAAAGAAAGAGAGAGAGAAAGAGAAAGAGAGATGAGGGGTAGAGAGAAAGAGAAAAAGAGAGAGTGGGAGAGAAAGAGAGAGAGAAAGAGAAAGAGAGAGAAAGAGAGGGGGAGAGAGAGAAAGAGAAAGAGAGAGAGGGGGATAGAGAGAAAGAGAGAGAGGGAGAGAAAGAGAGAGAGAAAGAGAGAGAGAGAGAGAGAGAGAGAGAGAGAGATAGATTAAACTTAATTGCAACACCCAGAATAGAGGATATAAATAACCTGAAATGCAATATCCGCAATAATTATGATGCTTTTAAAAACCGACATTATTATGCTAATTAGACATGGTATAAATATTATGTATAATGAACAAGTGCGTTTAGCTTGCACATTTCTTCCACTACTAATTTTTACTACTACGACTATTGTTATTATTATTAACTAGCAGCATGTCACGGCGTTGCGCGTGCTTGATTCAAAAATCGTACGACTCATACAGCAATCGCTATCACTTGACTTAAAATATGTTTGCCCTTCCTGGCCTTTAAAGGAGTGCCCAAGCCGTGCTGATGTTGCTTCATGTCTTACTTCTTGCCTATCTCACACTGCGAATTTTTCCAAGCTCTATACTAAACATTAAATCTGTTACGAAAAAAGAACTAAACAAAATGAACACAAAACGATCAGCTTTAAAAAAGGACTCGTAACTGGAAAAACCGAATGAAAAAAGAATGTTTACAACAACTACTTTTTCACGCCCAACCCAGTTCTGCGGAATCAGAATCAACGTTGAGTTTAAGCAAGCGAATGAGCCAATTGGAATAAAGTGGCATGCAGATTTAAATTTTTCCCACTTGTGACCATGCAGCTATCGATTTTATTTTGCATGCTAGCATGCTAGTTAACATTCGTGTCAGTCAGCTGTTGGCTCTCAGGTTGGCCAATAGAATCTTCCTGCCTATTCGTGGCAGCCAGCAATAGACTCTCACTCTGGCCAGTAGAAAATGGCCGCAAAGTACATGAAAATTGCCGTAGAAGCATGAAAAATCGATTATTTCTACTATCGATGGGAGTTGGGAAATGCAAAGTCGGTCTTGGCCTTCCCGCTAACTTGGAGCATGTGCATGTAAATTTTGGTGCAAATCCTTCGAAAATTGTGGCCATCCATTCGTTAATTCGTCACACACACACACACACATCCTGCCTTTTATAGATAAAGATTTTATTTTCTTTGATTTCTAGTGTGTGCACATTACTTTCCCGGTCCCGCCTAGAGACCTAGGGTTAGAAATGGCACACAGACAGACACACACATATTTTACATAGATAAAACCCTTCCTAAGATGTGGGCGATACTAAACTTGTGAGAACATATTTTGTATGTTTTTAAGGCATGGGCTACCAGGAGTATCTTTAATGAATCTACTGGATTTTTTTCCAACTAATCCGAGGGCTCCAACTACAACAAGGATTGTTGATGTTCCCATTTGCCACATTTTTGAAAGGAAAAGAACTTGTTGAAATTAAAGTTAATTGCAACATTCAGAAGAGGGATTGAATTGTGATGTTTTTTATTATTATGTTAATTAGACATGGTACAAATATTATGTATAATCAACAAGTGCGTTTAATTAGCACTTTACTACTACTACTGCTACTACTACTACTACTACTACTACTGTTATTATGAAAGATCCTTTCGTAACATTATATGTTTTGAATGGTTGATAGTGATAATATGCCGCAGCTTGTAGACATTATTTTCCAAAATACATCAACTCTTCCAAGTAAAGGTGCTAGCTACGCACTTCCAATGATGTCAGGCAACTTGCAAGAAAGAAATATTCCTGAAACTGTTCTCGACTACGATAGCCACGAAAAGAACATCTTCAGATAATCCTTGTTACTATTAGGGAGTAACAAAAAATATATGACGTAAAATGGTAATCACGGAATATAACTGGATTAAATAATAAACAGCGAAACCGGTTTATAAATCCTTTCTAATCATGGCAATGATCTAGTTTAAAAAATTGTAGAGCGACGAAAAAATATCAGACCAAAGAAAAATCTTTTATGCAATAAAATATAACACTAAAGGCTATCTGCTTTCAAACCCATTAAATACTCCTTTTTCGTATAGAGCTATGGCTGGTAGGACTTAATATAAACGGATTCCAAAACTTTCCATTGAAGTCTAGGCTTTAAAACAGGGAACACTACTGATTTAATGAAATGTCCCGCTATCGCTGGTCATAGTCAACTATGTAAATTTTCCATCTCCATGTTGGGAATGTTGTCTTATACGTGTTGGTTGATCCGAGCTGACAACCTTTGACCTATTCTGCCTACATAGGACTGAAATCTAAATTGGTAAATTACCGAGGTAATATGACAGGTAGACAAAGTATCCTTCTGGGTCCGTCTCGACATAAGCGATGAACAAATAACCAAGACTTGGATTGGCGGAATATATCTCTTTTTTTACACCAATAGAAAACCGCTTAGCAAACTAGCTGATTGGAAAGTTACCTTGCCAGTCCCCCGTACACATAAATATAATGAATATTTCTGGTGACCAATGAGCCGAAGTTTAAAAAAGCGTCGCAATTTGCGAATGCTGTGCTCCACAATAGACAGAGTAGATCCGTTCTAGCTCAGAAACTCCTTAATATTATTTAGGTAATTTAGTTACCGAACATATAACCAAGGCCCGAGGAAGCAATGTTTCAATATTGTTTATTTTTTTTCCTGCTATTTCGATAAAAGAGTAATCCCCCACCCACATATATAAACCCGTAAAAGTTGGTTTCCGGTTCATCGATATAAGGAATCGTTCATATTCCTGAAACATTTTCTATAGATGGTATCCTCAGAAATAGTCATTAGTACCTCATTTCTTTCTGTCTTTCGTGCTATCCTTTTTTTTTTCTTTTTGACTTGTTTCTCGTTACTTGCTTCTGTCAATAAGTTCCTTCCCAAAAGGAGTGCTTCATTTCGTCCAATCTAATATGGCTGTCTTTCTGATTTTCTTTCTTTTTTTTCTTTCTTTTTTTGTTCTTATTTCTTTTCTCCTATTAACCTGTTTCTTCTCAAAAGAACGCTTTGTTTCGTTCAGTCTAATACTTTTTCTTTATTTATTCTTTCTTTTACATTTTATTTCTTTTGAATTTTTTTTTCTCTTTTTATCTTTCTTTCTTTTATCTTTCTTTTGTTTTAATTTCTTTCGTTTTCTTCTGTTAATACGTTCCTGCTCAAAGAAGTGCTCTGTTTAATCCAATTTAATATTTTCTTTTTGTGTTCATTTTGTCTTTTTGGGGTTTGCTTTCTTTTTCCGTTAAAATGTTTCTGCTAAAAAGAGCGTTTTCTTTAAGGCTTTCATTCTTAATTTATTTATTTCTTTTCAAACATTTTATGTCTGTTCAAAGTTTTTTGTCTCATTTTCCTTTCTTTCTTTCTATAGGTTTTCTTTCTTTCTTTTTTTCTATAGTTTTTCTTTCTTTCTTTCATTCACTCTTTCTTTCATTCATTCATTCTTTATTTCTTTCTTTCTATAGGTTTTCTTTCTTTCTTTTTTTCTATAGTTTTTCTTTCTTTCTTTCTTTCATTCACTCTTTCTTTCTTTCTATAGGTTTTCTTTCGTTCTTTTTTTCTATAGTTTTTCTTTCTTTCTTTCTTTCATTCATTCTTTCTTTCATTCATTCATTCTTTATTTCTTTCTTCCTATAGGTTTTCTTTGGTTCTTTTTTCTATAGTTTTCTTTCTTTCTTTCTTTCATTCATTCATTCATTCTTTCTTTCTATATGTTTTCTTTCTTTCTTTTTTCTATAGTTTTTATTTCATTCATTCATTCTTTCTTTCTTTCTTTCGTTCTTTCAGTCATTCATTCATTTTTTCTTTCATTCTATAGGTTCTTTCGTTCTTTTTTCTATAGTTTTTCTTTCTTTCTTTCTTTCATTCATTCTTTCTTTCTTTCTATATGTTTTCTTTCTTTCTTTTTCTATAGTTTTTATTTCATTCATTCATTCTTTCTTTCTTTCTTTCGTTCTTTCAGTCATTCATTCATTCTTTCTTTCATTCTATAGGTTCTTTCGTTCTTTTTTCTATAGTTTTTCTTTCTTTCTTTCTTTCATTCATTCATTCTTTCTTTCTTTCTATATGTTTTCTTTCTTTCTTTTTTCTATAGTTTTTATTTCATTCATTCATTCTTTCTTTCTTTCTTTCGTTCTTTCAGTCATTCATTCATTCTTTCTTTCATTCTATAGGTTCTTTCGTTCTTTTTTCTATAGTTTTTCTTTCTTTCATTCATTCTTTCTTTCTTTCTTTCATCCTTTCTTTCTTTCTATAGGTTTTCTTTCTTTCTTTTTTTCTATAGTTTTCTTTCATTCATTCATTCATTCATTCTTTATTTCTTTCTTTCATTCATTCATTCTTTCTTTCTTTCTATAGGTTTTCTTTCTTTCTTTTTTCTATAGTTTTTCTTTCTTTCTTTCATTCATTCTTTCTTTCATTCATTCATTCATTCTTTCTTTCTTTCTTTCTTTCATTCATTCATTATTTCTTTCTTTCTTTATTTCTATAGGTTTTCTTTCTTTCTTTTTTCCATGGGTTTTCTTTCTTTCATTCATTCATTCTTTCTTTCTTTCTCGCTTTCTTTCTATAGGTTTTCTTTCTTTCTTTTTTCCATAGGTTTTCTTTCTTTCATTCATTCATTCTTTCTTTCTCGCTTTCTTTCTATAGGTTTTCTTTCTTCCTTTTTTCTATAGGTTTTCTTTCTTTCTTTCATTCATTCATTCATTCTTTCTTTCTTTCTCTCTTTCTCTCTATAGGTTTTCTTTCTTTCTTTTTTTCCATGGGTTTTCTTACTTTCTTTCTTTTTTTCTTTCTTTCTATAGGTTTTTTCTTTCTTTTTTTCTTTCTTTCATTCTTTCTTTCTTTCTTTCTTTCATTCTTTCATCCTTTCTTTCTTTCGTTCTACAGGCTTTCTTTCTTTCTTTCTTTCTTTCTTTCATTCATTCATTTATTTTTTCTTTCTTTCCATAGGTTTTTCTTTCTTTCTTTTTTCTATAGTTTTTCTTTCTTTCATTTCTTTCTTTCTTTCTTTATTTCATTCATTCATTCTTTCTTTCTTTCTTTCTTTCTATATTTTCTTTCTTTCTATAGTTTTTCTTTCTTTCTTTCATTCTTCTTTCTTTCTTTCGTTCTATAGGTTTTCTTTCTTTCTTTTTTTCCATAGGTTTTCTTTCTTTCTTTCTTTCATTCATTCATTCATTCATTCATTCTTTCTTTCTATAGGTTTTCTTTGTTTCTTTTTTCTATAGTTTTTCTTTGTTTCTTTCTTTCATTCTTTCTTTTCATTCTCAATGTAGTACTTTGTTACGAACAATCTAATACTTCTTTCTTTCTCTCTTTGTTTCATTCTTTTCTTTATGATTACCCATTTTTTATGCAGTGGTTCATTTTACTTTCTTCACTTTTCTCTTTCATTTTTCTTTTCCTGTAAAGCTTTTAACCTTTTACACAATTTTTGTTTTTCTCTTTTACTAGATTTCTTGTCACTCATTGTTCACGGGATTTGACTCAATTTGTTTTTTCCACGCCCTGCCCCACCTTCATGTTCGGCCTTTCTTTCTTTTCAGCTTCTTTTTTTTTTATTACTTACGTACATACAGCCTTAGCGTCAAATCGAGACGAAAACGCCTTCATCATAATGGAATCAGATTTGGTTTCAAACAATGAATAAGCTGACTTGAAATACAAGAGAAGAGGAAACTTCGAGACAAAAGCAGGCGGATTGACTCGACGCTGACAATCTATCAGGACACACGTTCGTCCAAATGGCAGACAGACAGACATTATACCTACCCAAAAGTAGGGACACACACATATATTCGCACACATCTTCTTGTATATCCCGTCAGGACATAAGCGATCTCCACACTTCATGTCCTTTGCAATTCTTAGTAATGTTTGTGATCATGATATCTCTACTAATCCCAGTTCTACCAACCCTTTAAACAAGCTCGTCATTCATTACCTTCCTCTGACATTCTTGCAGTCTTTCCTCATTATGCAATGAAAATTTCAACTCTTTATCTAACTGAACATAGGAAACACATATACGCATACATCCATACAAACACCAATATATATATATATATATATATATATATATATATATATATATATATATATATATATATATATATAGTTTATGCAAAACTAGGTAATCCGCATGGGTAGACCCAAGGAGGATGATATCCAGAGAGCTCAATGTAAGATTCACAGCAGATATGTTTGAATAAAAACAGACCACTTTAAGGTTCCATGTAATAAGTTATTTCACCATAACCCCTTTAACAGGGCTATGGATCATCAGACTTTACTTCCAAAGGTTGAAATGAAAAATGAAAAGAAATTCACACGTTTTTGATGGACCTCATTAAGCATATGTAAAATTAACGAAGTGGGGAAGTAAGGTGGGAGAGAAGATAAGATATGAGTGGGTTAGGTGTACCATTTCAATTCCTTATTCTTAACCCCACTGTCTGTCGGCTAGACGTTGCTTAAGCCTAATGCGTCTTGTCTCTAGATATCGATGGGTAAGGAGTGAAGATCGACATCAAAGGAAGAAGCTACAGCAACCCTAATAAATTACATTCCACGAAGACAGGTTTCATTCAAATTCTTAGACGCTGTTAATTCGCGTTACTTTAACGGGCATATTTGAGAGGTTAAGGTTTGATGTAAATCTAAATGTCTAAACAATCTACGAAAAATTTAATTTGAAGTTCGTTGGAGTTTTGGGTATTTTCTATGAAACAGTCGATTAGAGAAACTGATAGACAGTACATTGAAAGAGTAATTCATTTTATATTTAGTAATCTTTTTTTATTTTTTTAAAAACTTTTGTCTTATTGGTTGTTAAGTTGACATCTATTCGTTTGATTTTTGTTCATTAAATAAACTTGTGGTTGTTTTTAGGTACCCAATTATCAACGGTTATTCCAATTTAAATAATTTTATCATCAATAATGGGGTAGTATATTTCAATTTGAATTAAATTACCAATTTAAACTTTATCTCCGTGCTATCCAAAACTCAATTCCAATTGGAGAATATTAGATGAGAGATTTGTATAAAATGTCACTAGGAGAAAATTAGGTCCTTCTTTTACAATCTTTTATATATCCATACTCATATACACTTCTACACATGTCCTAAACCCCTATCTATATCCACATACCTATATCTCACTATATACCTATGAGTTCTTATATACACCTGCACACACATCCACACCAAAAACTATATGTATATTCCCGTATTTACACATATACACCTGCAGAGAAACACATACCCACATATCTACATACATATCTCCACATGCACTTATACTTACGTATATACATATATACACATAAAATCACTTGCATATCCATATACATCCATGCATATACGCACATATACATTTACACACATATATATGTATACACATATACACCTACACACACACACATATATCTCTATGCATACATACATACATATACCCACACACACATACATGCATATACATACATAATATGCAGCATATCTACATACACATATGCGTTAATCTGCACGTACACATATATACAAACGTACATGTCTCTATCCTCATGTCCACCCATACACCCACTTATGCCTACATTCGAAGACTATATCAGTATTTAATCACATTATGGATACCCAAATCGTATAATTATCCATATTTTTACACATATATTACCCTCTCTCTCATATCTATGGTAAAACATATAGGTACCCATCTAATTGTACACCTCCACACTCACATAAAAAAAACAAAAAAAACCTGGTATGCCTCTTTTTCCATATAAAAACATATACATGTACATATCAACAGGTGCATCAGTGTTCAAGTACATTACCATAGTTGTATACATATAGTCATGTGTTGGCGCTCATGCGTGCATAATTAATATTTCTAAAAACAAAGGGAACAAAATTCACTCAATATTGTTCTTTCTATATAGTTATTTCTCAATGTATTTGCTTAGGTTTAGGTTGTTTTTATGCCGGCATTTAAAAACTCATGACTATATGTATACAACATTGGGGGAGAATAGACCAGAACATGGCCTATTTAATCGGTTAACTTAACGGAAGTGATATATTGAAATGGGAGGGGAGAAGAGAGAAAAGAAAAAGGAAAAAGAAGGGGGAAGTAGAGAAAGAGGCTGTAAACAGGTTTCACGTAGGAAGAATAGGGGTGGTATAGTTTTAGCAATTTATGTAAAATAATAGATTTTAATGTTTGATAATAATTTAAATGTCTAAAAAATCTACGAAGAAATTAATTTGAGACTTGCTTTCAATTTAAATATTTAATTCTTTTACAAATAATTTAGGGATTTAATACAACTTAAGTACTGTATTTATTAACACGTTCATAGAGAATATATATATATATATATATATATATATATATATATATATATATATATTAATGCATGTTTCATATAACAATATGAACAAGTTTAGTCTATTTAATTTAAGTAAGTCCCTTTCATATTGTCTGATAAAACAACATGCTTGGCCGCGTACACAATTCCGGAAAATCTTCGTTGAAAATACAACTATACTTAAACATGAAAAAAAAAACAATAAACAAAACCTTAAAATTCTTGAAGCTATATACATAAAACAGTTGAGACCTAACCTGAACAAAATAAATTATGAAATCTCCACAAATATTCTTAAATGCTATAATTGATAACAGGAGCCATTGGTTTATACCAACGGCTTCCGCTACTTAATACTTCTCGTTTTCACTCTCACATGGTCATGTGTGCCGTCCGAGCTGCGGTGCGATTTTTGTTTGCGCGTCTCGTATACACGATTTTCGTTGTTAATTTGAAATTTTTTCATCGTTGTTTCGTCCGTGTATTGATTGATATATTTAAAAGTAATTGTCAACTTTGATAATGGCTTATGTAAGCCGAAAGCTTACATTGGATTTAAGCATGCATCAATATGGTGATTTCCTTTCGTCTTTCAATGATAATGTTATTAAGCTTATCAGACAATATGAAAGGAACTTACTTAAAATAAATAGACAAAACTTGTCTATATTATTTAATGAAACATGTATTAATGAAAAATTGCTTTCTATATACACACAGTTTAATATATATATATGTGTGTGTGTGTGTGCGTGTGTGTGTGTGCGTGTGTGTATGTGTGTATGTATGCATATATGTATATGCATATGTATTACATAGTATAGGTAATAGATCTATTTGTATATAATCCATGCGGATCCTAGGAATAGCAAATATTAAAACTGACTCAATTATAACAGAGCATATATATATATATATATATATATATATATAGCAAAAATTCCAAATTTACGTCATGTAGGTATAGTCTATTTCAGATCGGTATAACAATGGCAATCTTCCTCGGCACTGAATTCCTTTTATGCCCACATTTAGGCAAATTCTGATTTTTTTTTGTAAAATGCTGGCCATGCGCTCGGGCATACATATATACGCAATTTTAATTCTATGACAGTGTCGGTACCCTAGCTCTTCATGTGAGAGTGCCATCCGAACCGGCACGGAGGGTAAATAACCCTCCCACCACCAAATATAGTCAAACAAACATAAATAGATTCAATTTTTAATTCTTTCTGATGATCGCAAAGTCATATCCATACAACTACATCTATCTATCTATC
>OZ010613.1:8994034-8999034 GCA_963932145.1 Acanthosepion lycidas | reverse complement strand
AAGAAAATTGCAAATGTACTGGTAGGGGAGCAAATGACATATACATAAGTTTTTTTTATCCCATTTCATATGAACTGAAAAGCAAAGTTTTCGTACGTATACAACGGGTCATAATTTCCGATCTCTGGTTTAAAAGTAATCTTTTGGTTTGGAAATGTTATTATAGCTAATTTCTTTTGTTGACAAAGGTTGCAGTTGTTGCTATCATTCTTGTAAGTTTTTGCTTTTTTTGAATTTTACAGTTTACTATCGGATCTTTTTTTTATTTTCCGTACATGGTTGTCTAATTTAGTAAAATTTCTATAGTTTTCAAGTTTAAACGATGACTTATGGTTGTACCACCTCTTTTTAAAGTTACACTCAGTACACCCTATGTATATTTTTATGTGGTCATTTCTATCGACTAGTTCTGTTTTGTAATTTACTGCTTCAGTTTTGTAAACTCCATTTAATGGGCATCTGATTTCATTTCTATATATGCATATATTACTGTTAATGCCTTGCTGCAACTTAGTTTTGAAATTTCTGATGTTTTCTCTTTTTATTTTGTTTTCTAAATTATTAGTACAGCTGTAGTTTAATTTAACTGTGTTTTTATTAAATATTTTATGTAATTCGGAATTTTTGGGGAAGTGTTTTTAAAGTAATTTTAAAGAATATTTTCTTTATTTTATACTGGAAATCATACTTATTATAAAACCCAGGTTCTGTGTGTGTGTGTGTGTGTGTATCTGTACGTTTATATATTGGATCGGATTTCCGACATTTTTCAACCGATTTCAACAAAACTTCACAGGACTACGTAAAATTACCTTTCGGTGGTTCTGACAACGCCAAAAATTGGAAAAACACAATTGTTTTTTTCATAAAATCAATTTGAAAACACGATTAAGAGGCATCGCGAGAATAAAAGGGGGACAACCCATATCGAGTTATATTTATTATAAAACCCAGGTTGTGTGTGTGTGTGTGTGCGTGTGTGTGTGTGTGTGTGTGTGTTCATTTATATATGGGATCGAATTTCCTACATTTTTCAACCGATTTCAACGAAACTTCACTTTTTTTTGGCAGGTAGTGTTTCTTATTGTCTTGCACACTTTTTTCTTTATTTTTACATTCAGAATGCTTTAAAAATTCCATTTACAAGACAATTGTTTATAATAAAATTCTTTTCAATCGGTAGACTCATAACGATTGAAAACAATGTTTTTGTTTGTGTTTGGGTTTGACCAGTTCGTAAAAAAAAAAAAAAACTAATTAAAACATGTGTATCCGTCAACCTTAAATAATAATCTTTGTCAATTTTTTTTTTCAGTCTTTATGATGGTTGATACTTGATCTATCTCTTACTGCTACATCCCCGGGCAACGCCGGGGTCTACTGCTAGTCTACGTTAAAAGATGGGGTCAAACCGAATAATATTTATTCTTTGGTTTTATGTCATTTTTCTTTTAAATGTATTTTATATTCTTTATTTTCATCTTGGAAAAATATTTTACAAGAGGGATTTCTAGTTAACCTGGATTCTATTATTTTTGGGATTTGCTTCATTATATTCTCAGTGAAGTTGATGTTATTACGTTACATTAACGACACGAAAACAAACGCAGAAATAATAGAAAGATGTCTTCTAACTTGACATACAACGTTCATATTTCTAGATAGCCTATCGAACTGTAAACTGAACGTTTCACAAGAGGAATGTTAATGCGTTCCCCCTAGTTATGTTGGGAAGGAAAACACATTGTAAGGTGATTGTGGCGCGTCTTAGTCGCGAAAAGGGGAATGACTCAAATAAAGCGTAAAGCATGTATCTCACGAATTCTGGAAGGAATTATATCCAAGTTTGGAATACCATCCGTGGAAAACAAGTTCATATAATTAGATACAAGTCTCTCCACACAAAATATGTGTTTCAAGTCACAAAGATGCTTTCTTTTTCATAGTTCGCGGAAATACATTTCGAAAATTTGTTGATTTTTTTTTAATACTACAAACTTTGTAAAACGCTGACTCGTGTTTAAAACCATCAAAATATTTATTATTGTTGAAGTTATCGCTAAGACATTTGTCGAGATTTAAAAACTCTAAGTTTCATTCAATTTCGCAAAGCAATCGAGGAAATTGGAATAAGCTGATTTGTTTCGCGGTTTAATAATTTTTTTTAGTTTAATTTTATAGGATTTTTCCTTATGAACACCGAAGAATAAATTCTTAGGATTTCTTACGCTTGAGCATGCATCATACAACTGGCCATGTGTACATTTTTCTAGAGCGAAATTTAAATTTTTTGAAGTCTTTGGTTTTATTATTTGTTTATACTTCTCCCAAACAAAAGGTGAAAATGGAACTGGATTCATATATATATATATATAAATTTAAAAGAAAAACAGACCACTTTAAGGTACCATTATAATAATTTATTTCACCAGAGTCCTTTTAAAGGACGCCGGATCATCAGATAGCACTTCCAAAAATGAAATGAAACGAAAAATGAAATTAAATTGGGTAGTGTAAGTTTTTGTAATTTAACAGAGAGTGTAAGAGGGATAGTTAAATAGACATGGTAGAGTATAGGGAGGGATTAATTTTATATCTCTCTCATGTATACTTTATATTGGGGGAGGAGGAGTGACCAGACCTTGACCTATTTAGAGGGTTAACTTAACGGAAGTGGTATACAGAAATGGGAGGGGAGTAGGGAGAAAAGCAAAAGGAAAAAGGCAAAAGAAAGAAGAGGGAGAGGGAGAGGGAAGTAAAGAGAAAGAAGCTGTAATTGAGTTTTAGCAATTTATGTAAAGAATAGATTTTAATGTTTGATAGAAATTTATATCTCTTAAAAGATTTGATGTTTGCTATCAATTTAAATATTTCATTTTTTTAAAACAAATAGTTTAGGGACTTAATATGAGTTAAATACTATACTTATTAACACATTTATAGAGAACATATTAAAAAAATATTTTAAATTATAATAGTTTGTTTACCCGACCAATCGTACATTTTTAATATGTAAAAATAGGTACGGTAACATCTTCATTAGTTTTATTATATATATATATATATATATATATATATATATATATATATATATATATATATATATATATATAACTATATGTAGGAGAAAGCATAGTTTTGTGTGCCGGATATTCAGATTTCAGCATTAAGTAACCCACAGAGGTGTTGATATGCCACTAAACGTATTTAACCAACCAACCAACCTTAAAATGGAAGTAAAAGATAAAATTTCAATAACTCCAGTGTGTTTCCTCTCCATGTTCTTCTTACGACAAAAAGGTCAATGCTAAATTCTTCTGATCGCGACTATCACCATCACCATCAACATCAACACCATCATCAACAACATCATCCCCTTAATTTCTGTAATTGTAGATGTGGATCCCAGAAGTCAAACTATATCTCCTCAACTTTGGTCTCTCAACGGCAGACATCAGCAATTCTGGTATAGTCATACTTGTCCATTTTTTGACATTGTTCAACTAGTTTTAGTGTTGACGTCCTCTCCTACGTCGACATTTAGCGGTGCCTAGCGTGATGGTCTACGTCCTGGGTATGACGGTAAACTACATCCGCGTCCTGGGTATGACGGTAAACTACATCCGCGTCCTGGGTATGACGGTAAACTACATCCGCGTCCTGGTTATGGCGATAAACTGCATCCAACAGCAATGTCTCACATAATGTTTTCAGAACAATAATGTTGCCAGCTCTAAGTTTTTGAAACAATAATGTTGCCAGCTATACGCTTTTTATTCCATACAAAATAGGCATTTAAAATTCATATAAACTGGATTTGGCATTAAAGAACCCACAGTGGTTGATATGCCATAAAACCCAAACAAACAAACGTGATGGTCTTGCACAGGCTGTCGTGCTTTGTAATGTATCCAATCCACGCCATTTTTCTCTGTTTGACAATAGCGAGAAGAGGTTCCTGATGTCCCATAAAACTTTCAACCCTTTTCCACACAAACGCATTAGTTGTATGCTCCCAATAGAAAATGCCAAATTCTGACTTTTGACCCTGTGACTTTTCTGTGGGGTTAGTTAAAGCAGAAGGACTACTATACCGAACCAAGATTTTGGAAGAATTTGAAAGGCCAATACAAGTTACGTTTCCATATCACAAGGGTTCTTGATAAAATCAGTTGGAAGGTTCCAGAAGCTGATAGCGAAAGTTGGGCCCATATCGATTTTGAAGTAAAACCTCATGCGAAATGCTTTCCTCTCATATCTATTTCTTGTAAAAATTATAGTTAATTAATAAATTATAAATATTTTAAAATGGAAAGCTATTTCTCAATCACCCTGGAAATAAAGCTAAACCTCAATTACAGACTCAGGACGTGGGGGATAATGGTTATCCACAGCTTCCTTCCTTATAAAACTCATTCAAAAAAGACGACAAGGCAGCTAAGACACAATGGTCTGCTAGAAGTGAAAAAGACTGAAAAGAATTTAGAAGGAATCGGAAACACAATATTAAACACGGGACAAAGGATAAACCTCTACTCTTGTTCAAAAGAGCGGGAAGGAGTTTAAAACAGATGATAGGTGATCATAGATACTCCTGTTGAAAAGTAATTAGTGTATAAAATCTCAGATTTCAGGTGGAGAAGTTAGGAGTATAGAGTTGAATTAGACTTTAGAAAGAAGAAGAAACCTGATGCTATAGAGAGAAAACAATGGATAACCCTATTTTTTCGGTTCAAAAGGCCAAGGAGGAGTGTGAACTGGATGTCAAGCGAACTGATATACTTGAATTGAGGAGAGAGAAAATATAATTAGTAAATAAAATAAAGTTCAGACGGACACGTTAGACGTATAGAGTGGAAACAGGAACCGGAAAGCCATTCCTAAACAGGAAACAAGGGATAATCCTCTAATATTTCTCAAAAGACCGGGGAGTTATCCTTAGAAAAAATATGTCTTTTTATTATCCCTCTTGTTCGCTGTTTCCCAATGTATTTCCATCA
>OZ010613.1:8979034-8989034 GCA_963932145.1 Acanthosepion lycidas | reverse complement strand
TACTTCTGTAGGAGATTTTGTAATATCTTTTCCGTGTCTATCCGTTTCACTCATGGAATCTTTTCAAAAAAAGTTTCAGTATAAGGGAGCTGACTGGGAATTGGTAGAGATGTAAAATGGTATTAATGTTATATTCAGTTTAATATGTTGTTGCTATATTAGCAATTAAATTTTGTTGAGTGTTGCTTGGTTGATTAAGACATAGAGCATCTAATTTCAGGTTTAATATTTTCATGGTTTGGCATATTGGTGTTGTCAACAAGTATTTTTCTTCATTGGGAAGGTGGACTGGTATGTGTTTTAGTTGTTCTACGATAGAACTTGTATCCGACAAAAGAAAGATAAAACGTCTTAAAGCCAACATTACATCTCCAATGGATTAAACAAACTGGCTTTCATGACGCTTGTCTCTACATTTGAATGATAATTCTAACATTTTTAGGCATTTAAAACAACATGCCTGGCCGCGTACACAATTACAGAAAATCCTCGTCGAAAATACAACTATACTTAAACATGAAAACAATAAACAAAAACTAAAAATTCTTGAAGCTATATGCATAAAACAGTTGAAACCTAACCTGAACAAAATAAACTACGAAATCTCCACAAATATTCTTAAATGCCTATAACTGACAATTGCTGCCATTGGTTTATAGCAACGGCTTCCCGAACAAAATACTTCTCGTTTTCATTCTCGCGTGGTCATGTCTGACGTCACGAGCTGCAATGCAATTTTCGCTTCCGCGTCCCGTATACACAAGTTAGTCGTTCCTTTGAAATTTTTCATGCAACAAAAACAGACTATCATTATTGTTTCGCACGTGTATTGTTTGATATATTGAAAAGTAATTTGTCATCTTTGATAATGGCTTATGTAAGCCGAAAGATTAGATTGGATTTAAACATGTATCAATATGGTGATTTCCTTTCGTCTTTCAATGATAATTTTATTAAGCTTCTCAGACAAATTGAAAGGGACTTACTTAAAATAAATAGACAAAACTTATCTATATTATTTAATGAAACATGCATCATTAAAAATTGCTGCCTAAATATTCACAATATATATATATATATATATATATATAAATATAAAGATGTCTCAACTAAATTAAAATTTCATAAGTTGAGGACTGATTTATATATATTATATATATATATATATATATATATATATATATATATATATATATATATATATATATATATATACACACCATAATGTATAAAATCATTAGCTATTGTATGTATTCTTTTTCTATTAAAATCTAAAATTATACATTGACATTCTATATAGGCGTTTCACGCTCTACAATAATGAAAAGAAACTCTTTGTGTCAATCACTTTCTGGATTGCCTCAAGTAGGCTGGAACGTACAACGGCCGTAAAGGCGTTAATATACCAAGAAAGATGAGGAAAAGACTGAACAATGTAAATAGTATAAATAGTTTCAATATCTCATCTCGCAAACATAGACAAATCCTGAAAAAGTCCAGAGCATACAATTCTGAATATGACAATAATGATGAGGACAACATTCCGATTAAGGTAAAGATTGTAAATAGTCAAAATACTTAATCTCGGAAATAGAGACAGATCCTGAAGAAGGCCAGAGTGTATGTAGGTCGAAAGATGCGGTCAACAGCCCGAACAATGTAAATAGTGTAAAGAAATACAATTTTGAAAAAAAAAAAAAAATACAAAAAAAAAAGGATCATTCACTTCTAAGATTTCTTTAATATTGTGAAAGAAAACTGCTGGAAACTTATTCAGGAAATATGTTCGTGTGAGCCTGCGTGTGTATATTGTGCGTGTGTTAATGTTTACAAATTCTCAGTGGTGAGATTGTAACATCTTTAGCTTCCGATAAATATCGACCCTGAACAATGGCAGACGGCGTTACGAAGTCTTCAAACGTGACTTCCACTTCCATCTCCTGGTACCGCCCTGTTGCTATGGGGATAACAAGACAAAATCGACCCGAAGCTAAACTTAACGATAATCTTGGAGAAAACTTCGCATAAACATATCTATCTCAGACAACTCTTTGTCTATCTGTCTGTCTATCGATTGATCGATCAATATATTTTCGGTGTATCTACCTTGCCCTCTCATTATACAGTATCTAATTATAAATCAATATGGCAAGCGATCTATACATTAGTATATATTATTTTACACACATCTATCTATCTATCTATCTATCTATCTATCTGTCTATCTATCTATCTATCTATCTATCTATCCCATACTGTTCCTATCTATCTATCTATCTATCTATCTATCTATCTATCTATCTCATACTGTTCATAAATATCTATCTATCGATCGCATACTGTCTGTATCTATCTCAAAAGTAACTAGAACGAAAAGAATATAAATTCAAGCGTTCACAGGATTAATTCAAAATATATTTAAATATATATGATAATTAAAAAAAATTAAATTTTAAATATGTAATAATAAATACATACATACACACACACAGACACAGACACACATGCCTCTTCAGTGTCTGAACGATCATATCTCTTCACGCTCGTTATTTAGGCCAATTGGAGTTGTAGCACCTGTTAGGGTCCCACCTATGGGCAACCCCAAACAAAAACAAAACAACGAAAGCACCATGAGAGCATAAAAATACATTTTTATAGTACATATTTCCAGCAATTGACTTTACTAATAATAATGAAATATATTCCAGCAATAACTTCTAATATTAAAAAAAAAAAAAAAAAAAATTTCGTCATTAAATGACCCATAAGGAGTTGATGTGCCGTTAAACAAAGCAAACCTAATAAATCCTCTACGGTACCTCGTCTTTATGAATTTCAGCGAAGTACTAGATTGGTGGTTAGGTCTCATCTTTTTACAATTGAATTGGTTAAATGTAACCGCAAGTTCTTTGCTGACAGTTTATTCTATCGCAGGGTTTGTTGAACTCTCTTTCTGATTCGCAGTCAAACTTGATCTTTATAAATGTATTTATGTTCATATTTATCTATCCTAAAACTCTTATCAGCATTAAATAACCCATTGATGTGTTGATATGCCTTAAGATAAAATAGACCAAACCAAACTAAGATTAAATAAATAAACCTAAAGAAATAGAAAGAATATATTGAATCAGTTTCGAGATTTTTTTTTCTTTAGAAAGTTGGTTCACTGTGTTGTGTTTGATTAATTTTCTCATCAAAATCTGTCTGATATATTTATATCCTTGCTTTGAATATTGCTGCTACATCTGGTCCGATGACCTTGCTATATATTTTGAGATTCTTGATAAAATCCAAAGAAGATTCTGCAATGTCTTTGGACCTGACGTAGCATCTTGGCTTCAGTCGCTTTTCTACTGTTTCCCCGTAACTTTTCGATAAATATTTTCGTGGTATTTCTTCTCTATAATACCGATATTTTATGAATTTAAGCCAAGTACTAGATTAGCGGCAATGTCTTACCATTTTACAGTTGAAATGGCTAGATATAACCGTAAGTTCTATGCCAACAGTTTCTTCTATCGCACTTCACGTTTGTGGAACTCTCTTCCAATATCAGTCGTTATCTTTTGGCTTCTTAATCCTAGTTTTTATTATCTCTCTCCTTAATAGCGTTTTTTCCCCATATTTCCTAACACTCAGTAACCTCTTGCATTTTAGTGGCTTTATTGCCTTGCTTGGAATGAAATTATTTAAAAAATAAGTCTTATATATATCTAGTCTCATTGCAAAACGTAATTATAAATGAAAAGTAAAACAAAAATTGTATTCAAATGCCAAAAATGTTTAGAATAAGATAACAGATATAAATAAAATATTCATTATGAGATGATCAGGTAAGAATATATTAGGTTGGTGAAAAAATAATGTCGTTTTTCTTTTGAAGTTTAACGTCAAAAAACGACATTATTTTTGCACCAAACTAATAGGAATAAAAATTTAGAATTAGATATAATATAAGATTTCCGCCCGCAAATTTTATTTTGCAACACTATGCCTGTTGTTATTATTACTGCTTTTCTTACAACTATGTAGGAACTTTAGTTATGGATAAAACAGTAACTGTGTAAGGTGTATTGGAATAGCTTTGAATATTGCTGCCACATCAGACCCGATGCTATATATTTCGAGATTCCAAAGAAGAATCTGCAATGTTCTTGCGCCTGAAATAGCACCATGACTTCAGTTTATTTTCCACTGACGTACCGAAGTTTCCCCGTGACTTTTCGATAAATACTTTTTATGGTAATTGTTGTGGATTCCGAGATGAAATCCGGTACCAATAAATAACAAACACCAAGAAGGAATGTAGGAAAATAAATGAATTAATGTAATAATACAGACTCGTAATGCAGGTTAGTAGTTCCAGGAATGCGGGTTAGTAGCAAAATATATATATACCGACTTTGGTATGGACGTATCACTGTATGACTTCTTACTGAGTCTACGTGATTGCTCACTGTGACTCTTGCTCGTTACGTTCGTTCTGGTTCGTACCCGTTCATCCTTCTTTCTCGTTCTTCTCCCGGGTATTCACGAGCAGTAGTATATGTATACTCTGGGTGAGTCCATTTGTGTAGAAAGGGGAGAACCCCTCAACAGTAAATGTTGTCTATGCTACCAATATTTTCTGAATTTAAGCGAAGTACTACATTAGCGACAATGTAATATCATTTTACTGTTGAAATGATTAGATGTGACCGTAAGTTCTATGCTAACAGTTTCTTCTCTCGCACTTCTACTCTGTGGAATTCTTTTCCGGCTTCTTGATTCCCTTAACAAGTCAAAGTAAACTTTGACCTACAAAACTGTAAATGCAATGTTAACCGTTATCTTCTAAATTACTTTTCTTTTATTTCATATTAACTAAGACTCAGTAACCTCTTACGTCTTAGGCGTTACCTTAATTCATTACATCTCGTTACAAGCACTACATTAATATAATTCCATCTATATCTGTCTATATTTCTGGAATGAGGTATCATAATTATTTACCGTCTTTACATTGTTCAATTTTTATCCAATATTCAAGAATACATGGTCCAGTGGATTCAATCTTTGGTTGAATCCAGTGACTTGACCCAAAGAGTTGTAAGTTCGATACCTGGCTACAGCAGAGGTAAACAAAAACTTGGAGAGTTGAGTTTTACTGTCGATAAATGATATATGAGATATCTGGAAGAGGCATGGCACGTAGAACTAGAACAAGCTACCCCAGTGGAGGAAATAAAATGTTTGCTTCGAAATTCTAAGTCCAGGGTGTACAACGGTCGAAAGGTCATGAATTTGGCAACAAAGATGAGGACAGCTGTCCGAATAATGTAAATAGTGTAAATAATCTATAAGCTATTATTTATTCTGACGATGTCTTTTTGAAGGTCGATACGTGTTAAAAACATTTTTTTTCATTTTATCATTCAGTTACAGACAGTATATTTTATTTTGAACTAGCAGGCTTCGCCCGCTCACTATCGCTTCGCAAAGTAAGATATATTCGCGACTTGAAAATTTGAAACAAAAATTTTAAATGATCATTTCATTCATAAATTGACTTGTTATAGTAAAGGGAAGTTTTACAAATAGATGCCAACCTGTTGACGGCCAAGTAAAAACGCAAATTACAAACAGTTTTCTGCACTATATAGGATGATATTCTAAACAGAAATATTTTTGATATGAAAATCAAAACAATTCTCAAATAAAAGAAAACTAATGAAGGACAGATAATTAATGAAATATTTTTTTAATCAATAGGCAACTTACTTAAACCCGAAGAGTGATATCACGTAAAAGTAGATAATATATAATAAAGATATTGAGTGCCTAATATGTAAATTACTGCTCTTTAACTCCAAAGTTGCGCTCTAATATTGCTTTTATTCATATAGATTTCATAATTAATTAATTCCATAATTAATAGATTTCTTAATTAGCTATTATGTTTCTCTAACACTTCAAAGGTTGAATGTAAAAATAGTTCTAATTTCTATTTTTCCATCGTGACACTATATTAATTTTATCATAAAAATTGTCCTCTGTTCTCCCCACCATGAAATAAAAATAATCATTTGTACGGAAAATAAGGATCTACGTACACCAAATCGTCTTTAAGTGGCAGCAGAAGAATTATCGATCAACTGTTAAAAGCTGAG
The DNA here is from genome assembly GCA_963932145.1 of Acanthosepion lycidas. NCBI lineage: Eukaryota > Metazoa > Mollusca > Cephalopoda > Sepiida > Sepiidae > Acanthosepion > Acanthosepion lycidas. The sequence continues at coordinate 8,982,882 of OZ010613.1, read as the reverse complement.
CTTAAACATTAATTCAGTACCTAAATGCAGCGATCAATTTTGAGCTTTTCTGTAGTTTATCGCATTTACTCCTTCCTAGCTATTGTGATGATGGCCAAGCCAAAATTCCTCCGCAAGAGCTAGCTTAAATGCAGCCCGATAGGGCAACTTTAAACTAGTTTATAATAAAACGTGCACTGCTATTTTGCATACAGAACAAAACAAAAGTTACTTAACTTGAACCAAGAAAGCAACGACAATGGCTAGTATAATATATCAATATATATATATATTAATCTCGCATAATCTGGCAACCCTGAATCTGAGCTAAATGAAAATCGTTACATACGCCTAAATGTTCTAGATCTTTCGAATGAGCTATGAATCATTGAAATCAGAGCAGTGAAAGTGGAGGAGTTGCTTGTACACACACACGCACAAACACATACACTGTACTTTATATATAAGATTATCTGTTCTTGAGTATAAAAGACAATGAAAAATTCTTAATCGTCTAAATCTATTAGAAACATTTGCACATATATCGTATTTTACAAAGTGGAAAGTTTGATGTGTTAAAGAATTTTTACTGAAGAAATACCTAAAAAAATAGAAAATATTCCGTTCTTGAAGCACCAAAATTTCCATATATTATTGATTTTATAATTTTATTTTAAAACGTACGAGCAACATCATAGGTTAGACTCAAAGAATGCGTTTCAAACGTCGCTAAACGCATACCTTTAGTCTATATTTATTCCTGAGAATTTATTTTTGCATCAGTTTCAAACGACTAAATTTTCGTTTTTCCTTTTTTTTTATCACATCTTTACGACAACATTTTGTGATCAATATACATGTCCGCTTCCGAAAGACACGCAAGGGAAATATGACGAAGTCGTTTTATAACAGATGTTATTTAGATATGCTTCTTCATGACTCAGATCTCATATATATATATATATATATATATATATATATATATATATATATATATATACATACATACATACATATATATATATATATATATATATACATATACATACATATATATATACATACATACATATATATATATATGTACATACATACATATATATATATACATACATACATACATATATATATATATATATATATTCATATATATATATATATATACATACATACATATATATATATATATATATATATATACATACATACATACATACATACATATATATATATATATATATATATATATATATATATATATATATATATATATATATGTATATGTGTGTGTGTGTGTGTGTGTGTGCGTGTGCTTGTGTGTGTCTGCGTCTGTGTGTGTGTATGAAGATGAAATAAACTGGAAGATTTTTATCATCTATTTTCATCACCGGTGAAAATATATGTTCGCGTTGGATACATTCAGTGCAAAATATTAGGATCTCTGAAAATAAATGGGAATCGTAGATCAAATTTATAGCTTTATCTTATCACCTCAGGTATTGTTGGCAATTTTACTATAAATATTTATTATTACCAATTCTACTATAAACATGTCTTGTTAGTAATTTCACTATAAATTGTTAATTTTCTTACATGCATAAAAATGTATTGCCCGTAATTTTACTATAAAATGTACTTTTATACTTTCATAGTGTTTTGTTTTTGTTTGGTGACTTCACTATTTACCCATAGCTGTGACCCGAACAGGTGTTGCAACCCCATGTCAAAGTGGACCTGGGAGCAATAGCAATTAGAAGGTGGTTACACGCTCCTCAAAACCTCCAATATCCTGATCAGAGGTCCTTGCTGCCTGAGTGTCAATAAAAGATCACCCAGAATATTCCATTTATTATTCACAACCATCATTATCTGCACTGACATCGTGATCAATGTCGTAATCAGACATTTAAATTAAAATCGCTTCGCTGATGATCATTTATCACGCTTAATTTTAACAGTTGACACAAAATCCAAGACAGTAAGGCGCCGGAAAGGGGCTCTGCCCTTTATAAAGCATCAAGTAAAAATCTGGGACTACCATATATTGCTTTAACAAAACACACCTCAAAATGAAATATTTTTAGATACAATTGCCATAACTACATTGCTACAAAATAATAATTCTACATATAATAGCCCTATTCTGCCATTAATGCTTGCCTTCATTCCTGACCACTGACAATCCCTTTCTTCCTCATTTACAATGTATTTTTATAGTAAAACACTGCTACAAAATAATAATTCTACATATAATAGCCCAATTCTGCCATTAATGATTAACTTCATTCCTGACCACTGACAATCCCTTTCTTCCTCATTTACAATGCATTTTTATAGTGAAACATTGCTACAAAATAATAATTCTACATATAATAGCCCTATTCTGCCATTAATGCTTGACTTCGTTCCTGACCACTGACAATCCCGTTCTTCCTCATTTACAATGCATTTCTATAGTGAAACACTGCTACAAAATAATAATTCTACATATAATAGCCCTATTCTGCCATTAATGCTTGCCTTCATTCCTGACCACTGACAATCCCTTTCTTCCTCATTTGCAATGCATTTCTATAGTGAAACATTGCTACAAAATAATAATTCTACATATAATAGCCCTATTCTGCCATTAATGCTTGCCTTCATTCCTGACCACTGACAATACCTTTCTTCCTCATTTGCAATGCATTTCTATAGTGAAACATTGCTACAAAATAATAATTCTACATATAATAGCCCTATTCTGCCATTAATGCTTGCCTTCATTCCTGACCACTGACAATCCCTTTCTTCCTCATTTGCAATGCATTTCTATAGTGAAACATTGCTACAAAATAATAATTCTACATATAATAGCCCTATTCTGCCATTAATGCTTGCCTTCATTCCTGACCACTGACAATCCCTTTCTTCCTCATTTGCAATGCATTTCTATAGTGAAACATTGCTACAAAATAATAATTCTACATATAATAGCCCTATTCTGCCATTAATGCTTGCCTTCATTCCTGACCACTGACAATCCCTTTCTTCCTCATTTGCAATGCATTTCTATACTGAAACACTGCTACAAAATAATAATTCTACATATAATAGCCCTATTCTGCCATTAATGCTTGCCTTCATTCCTGACCACTGATAATCCCTTTCTTCCTCATTTACAATGCAAGAGAATACCAATAATGCCATATCTCTGTTTGAAAACGAAATATGGCGTGGCAAAAACGTATATTACTTATAATAATAATAATAATAATAATAATAATAATAGATTAATAATAATAATAATAATAATAATAATAATAATAATAATAATAATAATAATAGCCATGACCAGAGGAATATTTCAAGGTGATTCTTTTTCTTCCTTATTATTTTGTATATCACTAATATCGTTAACTAGCGAACTTAACAGGACGGAATAAGGCTATGAGATAATCTCAAAAGAAAATAAGAAATAAACTTGTATCCGGATCACATTCAATGCCCCAAAAACGAAGCCAGTAATGCGCCAGAAAAGGGGTTCTCCTCTTTATAAACAGAAATTACACTACAAATACACGAATACAATTTCCATAACTACAGTAAATTTGCTTTTTAGTTTTTCAATTTTTATCCAGTCTTACTACCAAAAAGTTAAAATTTGAATTCGTCTGTCCAGAAGACATTTTGCTGAATTACAAATATTTTGCATTTGAAATATACTTTGTTTTCATCAATAATCCCTGAATATATTTTTTGAGATTACCAAATATTTGCAAACATATACTATACCATCTTTTTTTGGACATGATGTGAAAACATCACCTTTCAACATAACGATCCAAAACACTTTTCTGAATTATGCAAAAATTACCCCATCAAAAAAC
>OZ010613.1:8954034-8974034 GCA_963932145.1 Acanthosepion lycidas | reverse complement strand
TATTTATATGGACAGATACCAATACTATTTAAGTTTAAAAACTCTGTGCGTTTTTGTACAGTCCGAATAACGGTTAAGAGATATATTCACGTTTCTTTTAAATAAAGAAAGCAGACTGATTCGTTTCTCTTCAAAACCCAGTCCAAATTTTCGCTATCTTTTGTAAATTGTCTCTTTGTATTTGAAATTACAACAATCCATTATCTCCAAGCAAAGCTACTTTTCATGTTGTTGCGTTTCTCTCCCCTTCTGATCAGCGTATTTTTTTTTCTTTTTCATCGTAATTCTTTTGTCACACAACAGTTCAGACACTTTGTGGCGATAACTTTGCAAACATCTAAGACGTCTAAATCCATCCACTTGTAAAACAATTTGTCCATATGGCAAATGACTGCAAGGAGTAATGATTTCCACTTCTCATCCACCCGATGATTTCCACTTCTCATCACCCGACGTCTCCATTACAAACATCTAGATAACAAACGTGTCAATGTTGACAATGTGTACTTTATTGTCTGAGTAGACATAATCCAATCACATAAACCTCAATACCACGAATTTGCTTTCAAAAGTTTTTGTCAATTTTTAAGATTCATTTAGACGTCAAAACAAAGCTTAAGTTAACTTTTTAGTTGTATTAAACTTTTCAATTTTTGCTTAGTAAATAAAATCTTCACTTAGTGATTTAATAAACTTTCTTTTGCGGAAGAATTTTAAAAACCTCTTTGAAACTTTGTAAATTTATAATTAAAAACAAGGAAAATGGAAACAATCCTTGTAAAAATTCATTATTTATCGTACTTTTTTCATTATTTATCGTACCTTTGTCTTCAGTCCTTAATATATATTATTTATAGAAACAATTAAAAACTTATAGAATTAAATAATTAGATAGTTTTACTGTAGTTTTTATTTTACGATTTGGGCTAGATTTAAGAATAATTGGTGTTAATTAGGAAAAAAAATGATGATTTACATTCTCCAAGTTGTTTTGTTTTTAACTAATATAAAACCGTTTTGTTGGACTTTTAAATTGTATAAAATTTTATTAATCTAAGGATGGTTAGTAAATGTAAAAAATATTTAAAAGTAATATTTTCAAAAATAAATTCATTCATTTTGAATAATTCGTAACAGTTTCATTTAAATCCAACAACTATTTCATTTTTGAAAGAATTTTTAAATTAATGTGTAGTTTAATAAAAAAAAAAGCGCAAAATAAAACTAATGCTAAATATTACGTTACCCTTGATGTAAAAAAAATACAAGATTTTAATCAAAATTTCAAACATGCTAGAAAGGGTTAATTTTTTTAATAATTAAAAAATACTTTGGCCTTTCCTCTTAATAATAACATAAACTTTTTTGCAATAAAACTTTGTTTTTATTAAGTTTAAGGATTTTTTCATCATGCTATGCTCTTTTTTCAACGAATTATTGTAGGTGCCTATTCTTTAGTCTTTAAGTTGTGATAATCTTCTGTTTCAGTTGCAGGAGGTTTTACTAAAGTTATTGAATTTATTATAAAACAAACTACTAATTGAAAGGATTACGTAGATTAAACTAATATTAGTTTAAGGCCTCGAAAATCTAAGAAAAACTATTTTCATTTTTCCCCGTAAAATATTGAAACATCAGGTGGAAAGGATATAAGAAATGCTGAAAAACAGAAAATGACAAAGATATTGAGTGAGTGAATATCCACATTGGAGAGATCAAAGAAGCTTTGGAGAGATCAAAGAAGCTTTGGAGAGATCATCGTGCGATAAAGTGGGCTGTTGAAAATTTAGTGTATTTTGAGAATTAGAAGCAAAGAAAAAAGCTTAAGAACTTGTCGATTCGAGTGTTCAGATCTTTGAACAGGCTGGAATTGAGGGAGTCAAGGAGGTAAAAAAAAAGCTGTAGAATATTTCACAAATATCATTTAACACAGATATATTTTTGGTTATAGCTGAACACATATATATATATGTTTCTCGTATAGGAATTTTATTTGCGCTTTCACATGTTTTCGTTTCGTTCTGTAACCCGTGAGACGACATGCCACAAGTATGACGATAAGAAGATATATATATATATATATATATATATATATATATATATATATATATATATATATATATATATATATATATATATATATATATATATATATATATATATATATATATATATCTTCTTATATATATAAATGAACATAGAAGTCAACACTTAGAGGAGACAGTCTGTTTCATGCTAGATGCAATCCTCAGGCCACGAGTGCTGATATTTTTCTCGGCTATTTAAATAGACGAGAAAAATAGCAGTCATTCACAGATAGTACTTTTTCGCAGCTGCTCAATGCTACTAGACATCCGAATGCCTAAAGGCCGGATCGAAACCCAACCGATTTTGTGCTAATGTGAGATTCTACCACAGACCTACCCTCATTCGACAGAGAGATGTACGCTACACGCAAGCTGCTAACAAAATTATTGAGAGAGGGAATGTCCCCACTAGAGAGATCAAAGAAGCGATAAAGAGGGATGTTAAAAATATATATAAGTTGAGAATTAAAAGCAAGTGAAAAGTCTTCAAGAACATGTCTACCCTAAAGGTACGTAAACTAAAGCGAGTTATAACGAAAAAACACTTTTTACCAGTGTTCCAAACTTTGAACAGGCTGGAATTGAAGAAGATCAAGGAGAAAAAAAAGGTGTAGAATATTTCACAAATGTCATTAGTATTCCAAGATATTTTTGTGTAATTTTGGTAAATATATTTGTTAAAATGAGATGTCAGTGTTATATATATATATATATATATATATATATATATATATATATATATATATATATATATAATTATTTATTTAAAAATATGAATCCAACACGCTACATAAGAGTTCTCATGTTTCAAAACAAGAGCCGAAAACTTCAATATAATTATTTGAATTAAATTGAATTAAAGTACTAAGCTCTGTTCCATCTTCAAGCGAATTTTATTTTTTTTGGAATAACTTATTTCTGAAATTTACGTGTTTTATAAGCATATTCATTATTGAAATCAAAATTTATGTGGTAACTGCTAGAGCAATTGTTTAAAGAAAAAGAGGCATAAAGTGTTCCTATTTTCTATATATTTTTCATATATATATATATATATATATATATATATATATATATATATATACATACATATATATATATGCACACACACATATATATATATACACACACACACACACACACATATATATATATTAGGTTGGTGCAAAAATAATGACGTAATAATGTCGTTTTTGACGCATATTTTAACGTCAAAAAACGACATTATTACGTCATTATTTTTGCACCAACCTAATATATATATATATATATATATATATATATATATATATATATATATATATATATATATATATATGTATATATTTATATATATATAAACTGTGTAACATACCGTCGGTCTTAACTAATTATTCAATTCATGTAAATATGAATATCTGGAATTTATTTAGAAATATTTTGTCGGCATTTAAAAGATTAATTTGGACGTATTAACAAAAGAAGTGTTAAATTTTTAGGTAGATTCGAGATGTTTGTTTTAAGTTATTAGATTTATTATAAAAATTGCATTTAGAATTTATATTAGTTTAAGGCCACTAAAATCTAACAAAAACTATTTTTACCTTTTTCCCCGTAATATATTTTGAAACATCAGTAATGTAAACGGTATGACAATACAAAATAAAAAAAACCCCGAAAATAACAAAGATATTGGGTGAGGGAATATCCTCATTAGATCGATCAAAGAAGCTTCTCAAAGATCATTGTGCGATAAAGAGGGCTGTTGAAAACATAAATAATTTGGGAATTAGAAGCAAAGGAAAATGTTTTAAGAATTTTTCTTCTCAAGTGAAAAGTAAACTAAGGCAAGTTATAGCAAAACACGTTTGACAAGTGATAATATCTTTGAGCGTCCTGGGTAGGACGATAAACTACATCCAGCAGCAAAACTTCTGATCGGGATATTGAAGTGTTTGAAAAGCCTGGAACCAATGCTGTCGTTCTCAGGTCGACCCTGACCCTGTCTGGTAGCACCTGTTAGCTTTCCAGCTATGGACAAATACTTTTGCCCAGATATTTGAGAAACCGAGTATGGCAATAAATTAAATCCGTTAGCAAGGCCTCTAATGGGGAGGTTTTGAAGAGTTTGTAACTACCTCTTAATTGCTGTTGTTCCCAGACCCACACTGAGCCTGGGTGGTGAAACTTGTTAGGGTCACAGCTATAAGAAATTACTTCTGAGAAGTAATCTGATATTTGAGATTCAGGGTGTGACGATAAACTACATCCGGCAGCAAGTCGTCTGAAAGGGAGATTAGACGTTTTCAGAAGCGTGGGAACTGCAATTAACTGCTCTTGTTCTCAGTTTCAAACTGACCGGAAGTCGTACCAGCTGTTAGGGTCTAAGCTATGGGCAAATATTGAACAGTATATTTTTTAGTATGAAATGATCAACAACATATTTTTTATAGTAAAATGACAATGAATGCATTTTTATAGTAAAATGACAATCAATGCATTTTTATAGTAAAATGACAATCAGTGCATTTTTATAGTAAAATGACAATCAATGCATTTTATAGTAAAATGACAATCAATGCATTTTTATAGTAAAATGACAATGCATTTTTTATAGTAAAATGACAATCAATGCATTTTTATAGTAAAATGACAATCAGTGCATTTTTATAGTAAAATGACAATCAGTGCATTTTTATAGTAAAATGACAATCAATGCATTTTTATAGTAAAATGACAATCAATGCATTTTTATAGTAAAATGACAATGCATTTTTATAGTAAAATGACAATCAATGCATTTTTATAGTAAAATGACAATCAGTGCATTTTTATAGTAAAATGACAATCAATGCATTTTTATAGTAAAATGACAATCAATGCATTTTTATAGTAAAATGACAATGCATTTTTATAGTAAAATGACAATCAATTCATTTTTATAGCAAAATTACAATCAATGCATTTTATACTAAAATTACAATCAATGCATTTTTATAGTAAACTTCCCAATGATACATTTTATGATTTAAAATTCTAAAAAAAATATAATTTTCCTCTGAAAATATAAAATTATTTAAAAGCTATCTGTACTTAAAAGCGTAACATTGCGAGCCAGATATTTAGATTTCGACATTAAATAACCCACAGAGACTGATGTGCCGCTAAACAAAATCGACCAGCCAATAAGATCTTTGAGCAGGTTCGAATTGAGGGAGTCAAGAATGATAAAATTTATAGAATACTTCACAAATTGGAATCTGTCAAGGAACCTCCTTAGCAATCACAACTCCGTAAATCCAATATATTCAAGCATCAAAAACGGACAAATGAAATATTTAGTTTTCTAAAACAATTTTCACGGACGAATCTTGGGTGGCAACACGATGAACCGGATGGATAAGCCAACGGGTAGATATTATTCGATGCAGATATGCCTGTGGCTGAATGAAGGCTGTAAGGAGGCAGTTGTTTGATGATATCTGCTGAAATTATCCACCAGACCATTATTGAACGATTCAAAGTCGATGAAGGAGTTAAATTGAACATTGTTAACTATTGTAATTTCAAAGACAAGAATTTCTTTGGATAATACAAGTCCGACTCTTGCATTTCCAAAGTGCAGTGTGTATTTATGCACGACAATACTCCTTCTGATGTATCGACGGTTATCCATGAATATTCTGAGCGTAACGGGTTTCCAGGAGAGAAGATAATTGAATGGCCACCCAAAATCACAATCTGAATCCGATCGAAAATCTATGGCAAATCGTGTAGATGGAATTATATGAAGATAGACAACAATATGACAGGAAAACTCAATGAAATTGCAACCACAATGGGAAATTTAACCTGCCGAAGTTAAAAAAAGAAAAAGAAAAGCAAAATCGATTGATAATAAATTACTGGCTGTTATTGAGAGGAAAGGTTACTATATTAAAATATAAATTCTTTAAAGACTTATCGCGTCCAGGGTATGACAATAAACTACATACAGCAGCAACACCTCTCATCGGGGAATTTTGAGGAGCGTGGAATCACCTCTTAATTAATGTTGTTCCCAGGTTCACCTTTTTAGGGTCCCAGCTATGGGTAAATAGTGATTCCCAAGTTGGGGTTAAAAAAATGAAAGTATAAAAATACATTTTCATAGTGAAAAAATAACAGTATTAGAATTTTAAACATGTACAAGCAATAGATTTTTTTCCAAAAAATAGCAACAATAGATTTAAAAAAATAAAGAGAGGTAATAGATTATTTAAATAAGACTAATTGATTTTTCTCAAAAGTGCCGGTAATATATTATTTTAAAAAATACCAGCAATTAATTTTTAAAAATAATGGATTTTTTAAATACCACTAATAGATTTTTTTTAAAAATACCACAAACATATTTTCTAAAAATTACCAGGAATATATATTTTTTTAAATACCAATAATATATTTTTAAATACCAATAATACATTATTTTATAAAATACCAGTACTAATTTTTAAATACCAGTAATTTTTAAATGCCACGAATAGATACTTTTTAAAAATACCATTCATATATATTTTTAAATGCCAGCACTAGATTTTTTTAAATAACGCTAGTAGTTTGTTTTTTAAAATACGAATAGATTTTTTAAATACCACTAATAGTTTTTTTTAAAATACCTAATAGATTTTTTAAATACCAGTAATAGATCTTTTTAAAAAGATACCAGTTTGTTTTTTTTAAATATTCCAAAAGATTTTTTTTAAATACTCCAGTAATAGATTTTTTTTAAATTACAAGCAACAGACATTTTTAAAAAAGAATAAATTACTCAACCTCACAAGAAATTAAATTTCTGCAATAAATGACCCATAAGTAATTGATATGCACTTAAACAAAAATGACTTATCATACATATTTGTTATTTGTTCTATAATAAATGTTGATCAATTATTGATTTTTTTTACTAGAGTGTTATGGAAGTCTAAAATGATATCCGGCTTTTGCGTAATAACTTCAGACTGAAGTTTGTATAATAAATCCAATAATTTTAATGAAACATGTTGAAACAAGCAAAACTTCTCAAGAAATTTTTTTAACATCTATATTCATCTTTCAAAATCTGATAAAATTTGTTCAAAGCAAAGTGATTGAGTTTTATCTGATTTGCATAATACCTTCAGACGAAATATGTTACTAAGGCCATGTTTTAATTCAAATGTGAACTCATTCTCCGTATTCTGTGTTGTGCGCATGACAACATGGCGAATGGATTGAACTGGATTCATAACCTTTCGAAGCGAATATGAAAAACTTCAGCGAAAAGTGAATTTCATCTTTCTCCACAAGAATTTCGTAGAACAGACTGAGGGGAGGGGGGCTTTCATGATCACAGAGTTCATAAACTCATCAAGTTCATTGTCACCTTTTTATCTATCGCACATATCCACATAATATGCGATTCGTTATCAATTGGTGTGGAGCAAGGTCCATTCAGCTTTTTACTGAGAACTGCTACATGTGGAACAGACACCCATGAGCGTACTTCCCCGATCATGAACTTCATCAATTCTAGGGTTAGCCGTTATCTATCTTACAAACCCTTATAATATACCCTTTTTATTTCCTTGTCTTACGCATTTACAACCACTTTATTCAGTAATCCTCAAAATTGAATGCCCGATGCGTTTGATTTAGGTGGAAATTAATTTACCGTCAGGTCACGTAGATCCTTACATTAAGGTAAGCCACTAAGACGCAAGGTGTAAGAAATTGCATTTAAATGCTTGACAATCAAATTTGACTGGTAAGCAAGAGGCCGGAATGTGTGTGTGTATATATATATATATATATATATATATATATATATATATATATATATATATATATACAGAGTTGAGAATTGATAACATCAGGAATGTTGTTGCTGAAAATTAAGGGCAACATAAGGCCAAGGATAGAGTCCCGTGAACACCGACATTTATGAAATATATCCTGAGGAATGACCTTTCAAGATAAGTTTCATTTTGCGATTTGAAAAAGAATTCGTCCATAAAAGTCATAGCTTTTCAACTCGTGAAGATTAGTATACCAAACCCTGTCAAATGCCTTCGAGATTTCCAAAGCAACAGCTCGAGATTTCCAAAGCAACAGCTCGAGATTTCCAAAGCAACAGCTCGAGATTCCCCGTTCTTATCTAAAGTTGACTGGGAAGCAAGGAGCAAGGATGAGAGTTCCACAAGCGTGAAGTGCGATAGAAGAAACTGTTAGCATAGAACTTATGGTTACGTTTAGCTATTTCCATAGTAAAATGATGGGACCTTGCCGCCAATCTAGTACTGCGTTGAAATTCATTATGTCTAGGTACCATAACAGAAAGTATATCTGAACAATTACCATAAAAAAGTATTTCTAGAAAATGGAAGCCACGTTGGAGAGGTGGGAAAGAGACTGAATCCGAGATGTCAGGTAAGGAACAATAACATTCCAGATTGTTCTTGATTTTGTCGAGAATCACTAAATATATAGCAGATGCACCAGAATCAGATTTGTCAGCAATATTTGAAGCAATGACGAATGATAGAATTATATATATATTTTTTTATGTTTTTTTTTGTTTTTCACTTCACCTTTTGGAAGTGATGTCTGATGATCTAGGGTACTTTAAAAGGTCTCTGGTGAAATAAACTATTACAGTGGAGTCTTAAAGTGGTCTGTTTTTCTTTAAATTATTAGCTCTGAATTTACATTGAGCTCTCAGGATTTCTTTGTCCTTGGGACTACCCATACAGATTAAGAAGTTTTTCATAACTTAACTACATACATACACACACACACACACACATATATATATATATATATATATATATATATATATTTTTTTTTTTTTGTCAGAATTCATCTTAGTGCTAGCAGCAAGCAGAAATATTTCTCCTCCCGATGATGGCCATTTCGGCCGAAACTAGTCGAGGAATCTAAATGGAATAATAATAAAAAAACGAAAGAATATTAATCTACAACCCAGTGTGTCTGAGGATTTTTATTTTTTATTTTTTATTGTTCAAAATATATATATATATATATATATATATATATATATATATATATATGTGTGTGTGTGTGTGTGTGTGTGTGTGTGTATTCTGACGAGAAAAAATGTCTAGCTCGACACAGTAAGCCAACTTTCATAGTCAGGATCAGATTTAGCAATTGATTCGATATACTCTTTCCTCTTCATATCAGCGGAAACATTATTCGTGAAGTCGCAATGAGTCACTTTCTTGGAGCCATACTTATGGAAAGTAAAAATAGTTTTCTCAAATGATTAAAAGAGACCAGTTACGTTTTTGATGCGTTAAAATGAACACTCCATTCCTTGTAAAAAATAATAATAATCAGAAATTATTTGTCATTACTATAAATCTAATTTTAGCGGAAACACCTGTCTGTGTGGTCTCATTGATTTTTTTCCAACCTCCTACCTGTCAAGATCATCAACAATCATATTAAAGTAAATATACTTCTCGTTAGGTAATGAATCTGTATTTTTTTCTGAGGTGCCATTTTACTTAGATACGTACATTTACTGTCAGTTCACGCTGATCCTTGCCTTACGGTGAGTCAAATTTACTTTTTTATAGAAATCTATATCTATCATTGGGTCATTTATGTATAACTCTCTGAAAATGTATATTCTCTACCCTAAACAAAAATAAAATGAATTATATCAATGGTGTTTTTACTATGACAATATTTCTTTCTAAAACGTAAAAATGTAAAAACGTAAAAGAAAGTCTTATTGAAACACATGATAAATACATAGAAACCTAAAAACGAACTGGACATTTTCCAGTTTTAAAGATGATTTCCAGCAGAAACTTCTTGCTTTGTAATATCAAGAAGAACCACAGACAGTCAATTATGCATTATTTCCGAAAAAAGAAATGCAAAGTGAGTGTTTACTGAACGTGTTTGAGATCTACATTTAAAAGGGGGCCCCATGTAAACCACTTGGCACCCGTCACTAACAACTCACATTTACTGGTTATTGATCCTTATATAACAACAGTCCTCCTTGAGCGATCAATATACACTTAAAATAGAGTCATCTAATATTGGCAGTCTGTATTGATAGTTTATAAAAAAGAAGAAATCAGTTAAAACTCAAAAGTAGATTACCATATATATATATATATATATATATATATATATATATATATATATATATATATATATATATATATATACAGGGTGTTTCAAAAAGAATACGCCAAAATCATTGCGCTGTTTTTTCAGGTCTATAGCATTGTAGTGGACTCAATCAGTGGTTATTTGATAGAGTAGTTATCAAAGTTTGATTGGGTGTCAGTTTCACCGCTGTCGTTAGTATAACTTCCGGTGCAGCTGAATTGTGGGAAGATCAATCAAAATGGCGACTCCTCAGCAGATGCTTTTTGCGTGCTTGAGTTCGCGAAAACAAACGCCATTTCCACGGTGCAAGCAGATTCGAATGACTTCATTTTTCAGCAAGATGGAGCACTACCCCATTGGCATCTCGGGGTTAGAGCTCATCTGAATGAAAACGTGCCTCAGCGATGGATTAAGAGGAGAGGTGCTAATGACCTTGCTCTCTGTGCTTAGCCTGCCAGATCCCCGGACCTCACTGCGTGTGAATTTTTCTTGTGGGGGGTATATTAAAGACCAAGTTTATGTTCCAGCACTTTCAGCAAGTATCGATGACTTGAAAGATCGAATAACAGCTGCAATCAACACGGTGGACTGTGGCATGCTGAGGCGCATTTGGGAGGAATTTTCATATCGGCTTGATGTTGTCCGCGCTGCCAGTGGTGGCCACATTGAGCACTTATAAAACATGAAATGAAACTTGAATGTATATACAACACATGTGTTCATGCTAGAGATTTGTAATTTTTTTCGTTATTGACACATCACGTGATGATTTTGGCGTATTCTTTTTGAAACACCCTGTATTTATACATATATATAGTAAAGCTAATGAAGCGGTTGGTATACAATGAAAGTAGATCTTAGTACTATAAAATATTAAAACTGATCCACAAAAAGAGCTCAATGTATATATAAATACAGGGCAAATAAATAATAAACAATCAAATCCAAAATCACCTCATATGGGGAATATTCTATTTCGTCAGACGAAGATATCGGTTGTGGACTGAGTTCCTGTCAGAAATAGAAAATTAACTGTAAAAGCTAAAAAAAATAATCGAAAAACTAATGCAGAATGTATCAATTTCAATGTTTCAGTCAGACGAAAGGCACGAGAAATGGTCAGAGGATGATAGAAGGTAAAATGTCTTAAGGGGAAGAAGATTTATAAGATTAAACCCGAATATTAACCTTATGACATTAATTTGGAGTTATATGAAGAATCAAATAATTATTTAAAATTTATGGAGGAATAAAAAGGGTGGTTAAAATTAACTTTAAAATATATAGATAAGATTATGTAATCCATGGAAAGCTGGGGAGATCTTAGAGTAAGGCAATGTTTATAATTTATAAATAATATAGTGTAAAGAGGTTGCAGAGGTGGGGATATAGAAATTAGAATTAGTTATACTTTCGACAATTGAAGAGTTCGAGATGAGTGTAATACTGGAAATATAGTAGTTAATTAAAATCACCTTATAAGCGAAATAGCCTATTTCGACAGAGGAAGATATCCGTTGTCTGTCTTACCAACTCGGGTGTGGACTACGTTCCTGTCAGAAATAAAAAATGAACACTGAAAGCAAAAACAAAAAAAATAGAAAAGAGAATCTGTCGAAAAACTAATACAGAATTTATACATTTCAATGTTTCAGTCAGACGAAAGGCACGAGGCAGGGTCAGGGGATGGCGGAAGGTATTTGCCTTAAAGAGAAGAAGGTTTATAAAATGAAACCCGAATATTAACCTTATGACATTAATTTGGCGTTATATAAAGCATGAAATATTTATTTAATATTAAAAGCGGAATAAAAAGTGAGGTTAAAAATAACTTTATAATATATAGACAAATGGATGTAATGAATTAATGTAAAGAAAGATGGGAGATCTCAGAGTAAGGGAAAGTTTATAATTTATAAATAATATATTGTAAAGAGGTTATAGAGGAGGATATAGAAATTAGAATTAGATATGCTTTTGACATCTGAAGAGATGGAAGGGAGTGAATATTATGGAGTATATCTGTAGAGGAGACAGAATGAATAAAAATGAAGAGAAAAAGCTATAATTAACTGATACGTTTCTCCTCTGAGGGACTTTATCAAGGCAATGAGCAAAAACATATCTTTTTATTTCCTTTCAGGCATTCCGTTTCATTCCGCCGGTGAAGTACGGTATTATTAACTCACAGATAATAATGCCCATAATGGGGAAAATTTTTGAGAAAAATTATAATTCATCAGAAAAATTCAGTTATCACTATTAGTGAAGTTTTCACCGGTAAAACTGGATGTTTGCATATTATTTGTCAAGGTTGAAAATGAGTGTAACAGTACGTTGGCATATCTATTAAATAAAAAATAAGTAATTTAAGTAAATAAGAGATGGCTCGTTCGCTCAAGGGCTCACTCCGTTCATAGATTTCCCCGTTAATAATTGTGAGATTATTTTCACAACCCCAAGTTGGAGTCTGGAGTAATTTGATAAACAATTTATTGCTAAAACCAAACAAATCGGTGTAAATAATCGGAAAGGGAATATACAAACAGTTTTGATTATTATTGCTCCAACGTGTCTTTCTAAGTTTTGAATGAAAAAGAATGTGCTTCATCAAATTCGGTAGTGCAAAACTTTTGTTTATATATATATATATATATATATATATATATATATATATATATATATATATATATATATAAGCAAATATATATGTAAGCAAATATATGGATATAGATCCGACTGTACAAAGAAAAATATACGAAAAAACAACCAAAAATCACGATATGCAATTATGCTGTTTTAATGTTAATATAATGTCAACGTCGGACGTTTCCGTCTAATAGACCATCTTCAGGACATATTCATAAAACATAATTAACATTAGATTATATTCAATTCAACATGAAAAAATCGATGGACATAAGAGTAAGACTAATCCTCACAGATAACTGAAAATTTTTATAAGATCAGCGTTCCACGTGACGACGACGTGATCATATTTAAACGGGACGCTGATTTGTGAGGGTTTTAAACATTTGCATGTATAATATGGCTATGACGTTAAAAGTAAAACGTCGAGTATTTTAAATGATTTTTTTTCTTTAGGATTAATACCAAAGGAAGTTTTCCTACGTCAGTAGTAATTCAAGAAAGGCCGAAGTAGAATTTACTAACTAAATGATTTTATGAACACCATACGAATGATGGCAGTCCAAGTATGCTGGATTTAATCCATAAGCGAATTGTTTACGAGAACCGTTTCGTAAGGTCTCTTTTCGTCATGCGACCCATAATAATTATTCGTATTTTTAACAGATTATCGACAGGTTCTATGAGAATTGATTTCTTAGCTTACTCTTGGCATTCACAGACTGTTTCCGGTTATTTGAGTTGGTCCCCTTCGATCGAGAATCTTCAAGCACAATTTCCTTTCCCACTTTTCTTGGACAGTAAATGTTTTTTTTTTCCGTTGAAATTTATGATATCGCTTTTTTTTTCTCTCTCCTATCTCTCTATTTTGGAAGAGTCGATAAATTCTTCCAATGCAACTTTGGGATTTATTTCATTACTTTGGATTGATATTTTCATTATTATGCCTGCATTTCTAAAATGGTTTTGTCGGCTAATATATAAGAAATTACAAATAGACCAAATGAGGGAGAGTTATTAGGGACCTTTTCTCTTTTATTGAAAAAAAACAGTTTTCTGCATATACAGATATAAAGGGTGCGATGGATAAATTATCATCTAAATTACGCAAAAATGAAATTTAAACTGACATCTCGATTTAACAGAATACAAAAATAAATAAAAATATATCGAATACTAAAGAGTAAAATTATTTAATAAAATCGCCATTGGCTTCAACCACTGCCTCCTGACAACTCCGAAATATTCGGAAACTCTTTTGGGCGGTCTCCTTATTTAAGTTGGTGAATGCTGCTATAGTCTTTGCCCTCACTTCATCTTTGGTGTTATAAGGATTTTTGTCTCTCGCTAAACTGCGCCCCGCTCATAATAATGAAGGGGGTTGAAATCTTGGAGGTAAGGTGGCCAGTTATAAGGTGTGAGTGGTCTCTGACTGCGCGCACCTTCTATCGAACTCTCTGCTAACGCAGAGAGGAACCCGGACGAGGCTTTGCCGAAGGGCGGGGTTTCGTCCGGGGAGGTAGACAGGGCCTGAACCCGTCTAGGTGGGTTCAAAGGCTATATTTTTGTCCGAGCCTACGGGCTCGTAGAAACCCACATTAAACCCGGCCTTGTGCCACATTCAATCCTCGTGGGTGGATCGATAAATACCCAGTTATAAGGTGTGATGTGGTCGTAGAAATTGTCTGACAGCCATCACTCGGTTCTCATGCTGCAGAGTCTGTTTGTCTGGGCAGCGCTAACTCCTAAAGGCACTTGATGCAGGCCTTCGTGTTGGGTCTGAAGCCCTGTGAAGGCATAACGTCGTCATCACTCGTTATCACTCCAAACACCTTCGTAATCACCATTAGACTCATCCAACTATTTCCGAATCCTCTGAATTGTCTTCAGGTTGACATACAAACACGCTGAAATATTCGTATTGGAGCTTCCTCTGCAAATGCCAAGCAGTACATCAGACCGTTTCCAAATTTCTGGCGTAAGGAATTTGCTCTTTTTCTTACAGACGGTTCTAACCATCCAAGGAATGTGATTCTAAAGGGTGTTTGAATAAGACGGATTATATATAAGAGTTTTTCATTAAGACAGATCTAAGTTATCACTCCAAACACCTTCGTAATCACCATTAGACTCATCCAACTATTTCCGAATCCTCTGAATTGTCTTCAGGTTGACATACAAACACGCTGAAATATTCGTATTGGAGCTTCCTCTGCAAATGCCAAGCAGTACATCAGACCGTTTCCAAATTTCTGGCGTAAGGAATTTGCTCTTTTTCTTACAGACGGTTCTAACCATCCAAGGAATGTGATTCTAAAGGGTGTTTGAATAAGACGGATTATATATAAGAGTTTTTCATTAAGACAGATCTAAGTTATCACTCCAAACACCTTCGTAATCACCATTAGACTCATCCAACTATTTCCGAATCCTCTGAATTGTCTTCAGGTTGACATACAAACACGCTGAAATATTCGTATTGGAGCTTCCTCTGCAAATGCCAAGCAGTACATCAGACCGTTTCCAAATTTCTGGCGTAAGGAATTTGCTCTTTTTCTTACAGACGGTTCTAACCATCCAAGGAATGTGATTCTAAAGGGTGTTTGAATAAGACGGATTATATATAAGAGTTTTTCATTAAGACAGATCTAAGTCAGCAATAAATAAATCAGTGTTATTGGTGAAAATTTATTTATTTCTCTATTGGATCACGTTATTTCCGTCGTGGCAATTATGTGTGGCAAATAATATCGCCCAAATGTCCGCCGAAAAAGAAAAAGAAATCATTAGACGCTTAAACTTTATTCATAT
Organism: Acanthosepion lycidas; assembly: GCA_963932145.1. Taxonomy (NCBI): domain Eukaryota; kingdom Metazoa; phylum Mollusca; class Cephalopoda; order Sepiida; family Sepiidae; genus Acanthosepion; species Acanthosepion lycidas. The sequence goes on along the minus strand of OZ010613.1, from coordinate 8,958,339 downwards.
TAAAAATCGATCCAAGTTATTGGAACATCCTTTATATTATTCAAATAGAAAAATTTGTAAGGCGTTTGTTAAGGAGATCGTTATGTGGTGAATAGCGTATGAATGTGTAACATGTTTGGCACGAGAAGTTATTGCTTTTTTCTCATAAATAGTGAACTTTAAGTTCTCTATGAGAAAAAAATGTGGTTTCTGAAATTATCAAATTAGTGATTTTCATTTCTTCTAAAATATTTAATGTTTTTCATTAATAATTTTTGCGGGAAAAATTATTATAATCTTGAAGGCTCGAGCCTTCAAGATTATAATAATTTTTCCCGCAAAGATTATTAATGTGCTTCGCGAAAAGCAATGTTGCACCTATAAAGTGCAAATGGCAACTGACAGAGGCAATCGAGATAAATGATAAACCCTTGATGAGGCTATGGTACAGCGAATATAGCAAGAAATCGGGTGGTGTCTTGATGTGCTTCGTGCAAATAATGGTGTCCATATAAAGTTGGATTAAATCAGTAAGAAAAATACCTACAATATCGTGTCCTCATTTTGTAATAATTTCCTCACATTTGTCTGTTGATTGTTATAATTTTTTTCAAATTTTAAAGAGACTTTATGGACAACCTGTATTATTAATAGATCAATAATCCTTCGATTAGTGCTACTAATATGTACGCACTCTGGTAGCCGGGAATGCTTATATCTCTTATATGAAGATACCTACGAATCGAATATAATAACTTATAGGAAATTATTTAATTTTATATCAAATTTTAGCCTCATCCACAATTAATTTCTAATTTGCTTAGTTTTTAATTAGAATATAGATACATATAGGAAGATACAATATAATGATATGAATTAATGTCTATTAATCTGATTTTTTATGAAAAACTTATTTAGAGTGTTTTGTATAATATATATATGTTCTTCATATAATTGTTCGTAGTGAGAAATTGCCCCTTCAAAATTTCCAAACCAGATTCATTAATATTTTAACCTGAAAATTCTATTTATAATCTTTCCATAGTAAATGCATACATCTTTTTATAAGGTTGGTGCGAAAATAATGGCGTAATAATGTCGTTTTCTGACGTTAAAAAATACGTCAAAAAACGACATTATTACGGCATTATTTTTGCACCAACCTAATAATAAATCTAAATTTCTGTATCTGATTAAATCGTCTATTTTTTTTTTAGCAAAAAACATCAGAATATTCCTTTTAAGACCTTCAAAATAAACTATACAAAAAATTTTAGAGACAAATATTGAAATATGTATTTTCATTATCGGCTTATTTTTTTAAATTTATATTTTTATAACAGTTCATTTTTTTTACCGCTACTGTAATTACTTAGAAAACTTAATACTTCACAAATAAAATAGCTACCCATTTATTTTAGAAATTTTTTAATCAATCGGTAACTATAAAAATCAAGTATCAATTACTATTGCTAAACTGAAAAATGTCTTACGGTACTAATCGTGTATTATGTATGCACTAAACAGAATTTGCTATATAAAAATTTTAGCGCACTTGATTGATTGATTGATTGTCTTGTAAACGGGAACTTACAATATTTTGTAATGGTTATACAACCGAAGACGTAATTCTGTGCCTGTTTCTCCAACATAAATTCCTTCTTTTTTTTTTTTGCATGTGTGTCAGAAAAGTAAATATATAAGATTTGAACTCAAGTCAGAGTGGTGGTTTGAATATTGTATCGGTGTCGGGGTTGAAATTGCCATCAGTGATGATGCGTTTACAGTCTTATATATGAAATGATTTTATAGCTAAACTGTCCATATATATCTATTGTATTTCTTTTTTTTTGTTTTTTTTTTTAATTTATTCAAAATAGCACGAAACCTTTCCATATGCAGGGAGCTAAGTTGTACCCATTTTGTGTTCTTTGTTGATTCTGGATACACATGCTATTGCATAAAACTGTATCAACGAAAAGGACCATTTCTTTTTGTTATTCGTTTTATTAATAATTAGCAGTAGATCCCAGTGTTGCCCGGGGATGTAACCGTAAGTGATAGATCAAGTATCGACCATCATAAAGACTGAAAAATAAAACTGACAAAGATTTAAGGTTGACGAACACGTATGTCGTAATTATTTTTTTTTTGTTTTGTTTTTTTGTTTTTGTTTTTTTTACGAATTGATCAAACCCAAACTCAAAGAAAAGCATTTTTTTCAATCGTTATGAATCTATCGATTGAATTGAATTTTATTATAAACAATTTTCTTGTAAATGGAAATTTTAAAGACTTCTGAATGTAAAAATAAGAAAAAAAAATGCAAGACAATAAGAAACACTACCTGCCAAAAAAAAAAGTGAAGTTTTGTTGAAATCGGTTGAAAAATGTAGGAAATCCGATCCCATATATAAACGAACACACACACACACACACACAAACAAACAACATGGGTTTTATAATGAGTATAACTCGATATGAGTTGTCCCACTTTCATTCTCGTGATGCCTCTTAATCGTGATTTCAAATTGATTTCGTGCAAAAACAATTGTGTTTTTCCAATTTTTGGCGCTGTCAGAACCACCGCAAGGTAATTTTACGTAGTCCTGTGAAGTTTTGTTGAAATCGGTTGAAAAATGTAGGAAATCCGATCCAATATATAAACGTAACAAACAAAACACAGACAAAACTAGAAAAGCAATAATAAAGATTTTTAAAAATAACGGATTCGACATAGATATAAAAACTAACCTAAACGAAGTAGATTTTCTAGATGTTACCTTCAACGTAAGAGAAGGCACACATAAACCATATAGAAAACCTAATGACAAACCACTCTACATACACACATCTTCCAACCATCCACCTTCTATAATCAAACAGATACCAAAATCGATTAACCGTAGGCTCTCTGACAATTCCTCCAATGAATCCCTATTTAACAAAGCTAAGAAAGACTATGAAACAGCCCTAAAAGATAGCGGATTCCCATCAATACTCACATACTCACCAGAGAATACAAAAAATGCCAACAGAAGAAGAAATATCATATGGTTCAACCCACCGTACAGCAAGAACGTAAAAACAAACGTAGGGAAAATATTCTTCAAACTCTTACACAAACACTTCCCAGAATCAAGCACCTTACACAAGATATTCAACAAAAACACAGTAAAAATCAGCTACAGCTGCACCGAGAGCATGGCACAAATAATATAAAAGCACAATAGGAAAATTATCAACAAACCACACGAACAAATTAAACCCACGTGCAACTGCAGAATAAAGAACGAATGTCCCTTAAACGGAAATTGTTTACAAAACAACGTAATATACCAAGCCACGATAAAATCACCAGATAATGAAGAAAAAGTATACATAGGAGTAACTGAAGGACCCTGGAAACAAAGAAATTATACACACAAAACATCTTTCACAAATAGTAAATATGCAAACAGTACAATGCTTTCTAAGTATATCTGGGAAATTAAAAACAAAACGAACATCACACCAAAAATATCTTGGAAGATAAGGAAAAAATCATCAGCCTACAATAACCAATCAAAAACTTGCAAACTTTGCTCGGAGGAAAAAAATAGCTATCATTACTTTTCCCGACCAAAATAAATTATTAAACAAAAGATCCGAACTCATCTCAAAATGCAGACATGAAAATAAATTTTTACTACGTAACCTAAAAAATTAAAAACGGAAAAAATAAAATAAAAACAAATAAATATACTAATAAGCAAAAAAAAAAAAAAAGAAATAGAAATAAAACATAAAAAAATACTATGTTACTTAAAAATCGAAAACCGAAAAGAGAAAATATGCAAGTAAAATAAATTAACCTAAATTCATTTAAGTAAATAAATAAACAAACCAATCCCAAATAAAGATAATCAATTAAAAACTGTTCCCGCCAAAATAATACTTAGAATGAACTACAACAATCAACCCCAAAACTGAACAAATAGCTTTAATTAAATTCCCAAACCAAAACAAAACTGTTAAATAAGTGATATAAACAAATTTTTACTACGTTAATAAATAAATAAATAAATAAAATAAGAAACAAAAATAAAAGCAAGCAATATAATTTGACCTAAATAGATAAACAAACGACTTCCGGTGAAATAACCGCCATAACAGAATACCCACAATGCACCAGTAACCCGTATATATATAAATAGCCGAGAAAAATAACAGCACACGTGGCCTGACGATTGCATATAGCATGAAACAGACTGTCGCCTCTAAGTGTTGACTTCTATGTTCACTTTTATATTTACACGCGCTCTATCTCTGATATTGAGCACTTTA
>OZ010613.1:8944034-8949034 GCA_963932145.1 Acanthosepion lycidas | reverse complement strand
AAGTCGGGGATCAACTTTTATTTATCTTGCATATCCTCATAATATGCAATGATTTATTTGATCAGGTAATCATCCTCTCGTGAGTCCGTTACATATTGCAACAGCTCTGAAGAAGAAGACGCATTTCGTTTCACTCTACCATGAGTGGCTCTTGGGTCTTTTGTGAACAATAACAAATATATAAGCTATAAAATGGTCGGTTGATTTTACAAATCCAACAACTGATTCCTCCTACTTCAATCGATATTTACAAGAACCAGATCAAAACTAGGTAGCCTTGTGGAGGATGAATTATCTTTCACCCTACAACCGCTTTCCTCACAGACGAAACGTCTCAAGCTCTCGCGAACTCATCGTATTTTTCCTTTGGAAATAATTCCCTACCGCCTTAACAGTAACATTGTTGTCGCAGGTGCTTGTTAAAGAGATTTTTTGAACGGCTAAGTGATTTGTTTCGTTCGTCACGGAGACGATTTGGCATGGAGCTATTTTGGCGAACAGGTTAGCAACTTGAAGATAAATAAAACTGGAAAACAAGTATGTTATTAAATGATATCTGACGCTTGATTCTATGTAATTAGTAAGCGCTGAATTATTAACTGGGTTTGACTCTACACCAAGTAGCGACAGTCTGTTTCATGAGTGATCGAAATCTTCAATCATGATATATATATATATATATATATATATATATATATATATATATATATATATTGATTAATTAAGCGCAGCTTTGACTTGAAGAGCACCTCATGCGAGACAAGCTTGAGACAAAACGAATAATTCTGTTATTATTTACTCTTTTTGTATTTTTACAATGAAAAGTGACACAGTACACAAGTTAGTACTTCGTATGTCCATTCCACGAAGTGGTTCATTGCAGATTGAACACAGATTCTCGATTAGATTAAATCAGGACAGATTACGGGACAGTCTATAGTACCTTGATTTGCTTACTGGTAAGGCTTGCCATTGTGTTCGTCGAGCGTTAAAATTTTCGTACGCTTCCTTGGTGTAACGTCCATCGCAGAAAATGGCCTTATGACAACTAATCAACAGTCGAGGCAATATTGTCTGGGCGTGATTAAAATATGATGCAATCACGGATGATGCAATATATTTCAAGGCCAAGCAAATTTTCATCATACACCCTGAAGATTTATATTACTGCACATCACTGCAAATGACCTATCATGAAGCAAAAGTAGAAATCGATTACGCCCTGTGATTCCAGTGGGTCTAAAACTGGCCGTATCGTGAAAGAAAGGAAACTAAAGAGTTTTTTTTTCTATTAATTTGCACAAGGAAGCAAAAGAAATCAGGCATTTTTTTGCATTTGAAACATCTACTGCTTGATGACATATGACTTAATGGTCAACCTATTCGTCAAGATATTTAAAGTCCTTACTCATATAAATTGAAGGAAATAATAAATATAAACACAAAAATTGATTTGATTAGGAATTTATTATAAAATAGGTACTTACAACCTATGAAATTAAACTAGAAACAAGGATAAGTAGATACAATATAAATTACGTTTAATTCAATCAACTATTAAATCACGATGACAAAATTATTAAATGATGTACTAATTCAAAATTATGTCAACTTAAATAACTGACTGACTGATTGAATTAACTCCTTACACTTTTATATATTTTATTTTTCCGTCCAGAATATTCTACAGAAAACAGGAAGGCTCGAGAAAATTCTAGAATTTATTATATTTTGGACTTAATTTGCTTATATCAAAATGGGTTCAAATGACAAAGTTAAACATATATTTAGGGTGTTACATATAAAAATATACATAATACTACAAAATCATAACAACAGTTACAAATACCCGGATATAAAAGAAACTAGTTGGATAATAAGTAACAGCAAAAAGTCTTCCCGAATATTGAGAAAAATAACTTTTTATTAATACAAAGAAAGAGGAGTGTGGAGCAAAATCACAGCTTGATAGAGTAAATCCAAGTAAAAATTCCTGCTCAGCGCATTCAAATTACATAGAACAGTCTAATTTAATTCAGCAGAAAAAAAAACCTAAACTTTCTTCCCAAGTATAATAATAGATTCTTTGAGCGTTAATCCTGTTAGATAGTGCCCTGTATTTACCAATTTTAAGCCCACACTATCTGTCAAGCAATGAAGTCATGTAAAAACATTGAGGTTATCAGGTTGTCATTTGTGAAGGATGGGCTTCTAATAAGATATATAATATATGAGACAGGTAGTTAGTTAGACGAGTGGTTAGAACATTCGGATTCTGACCATGAGACCCGGGTTCAAATCTCACCATGATCGCCTTGTAAGGAAGGCGACTTATCGAACTAGACTGGTCAATCCCAGCGTACGGCACCTTTGGAAAGTTGTCTGGCCTAAGCCTTGTGTGTGAAATTGGATAGACGGAACTCTTGGGCGCCGTCGATTGCTGTGCTAGCCCGAAGTCACAAGTCATCGTGGTCGAGGTCTTCAGCGCGCTGGCTTTCTTCAAATTGTTGATCACGCTAAGATAACACGCTCGTTCCCAGAAACTGTAACTAAGTTCTGCTCAGCATAGTTGGGCTCTGTGGGTGTTGAATAAACACAAATTCGCCTGAGCAAGTGTCTTCCACAGAGATTGGCTGGCCGCCTGAATAGACGGGTATCCTTGAATACGAGTGGTCAGTTATACATACAGTTATGCGGAACATTTTATTTTCCTTCACAATGTTCCTTGATACGGCGCAAAATAGAATTATATATATTTAGAAAGATATTTTCCGTATTCTAAAAATTTTCGAACTATATTATGCGACATACCGTCCATTCGTTAATACCCGAGCCGGCATTCATATGTAAAAAAAGAAAATCCTGATGTATGATTTTTACGGTTAGGGAAAAAATTTCTACTTTTTTCAATACCTCGCTCTATGGCTATGAAGAATGTCTAACAGACAACAAAGATGGCTGCCTTTTCTTATTACTATATGAGCAAGTCAAGCCACTTATTTTTTTTCTCCGTTAACGATCGAAGATGGGATGAAGATAAGAGGTGGATTGAAACCTTTCCAAAACATATTTGAGCGTGTGTGTATATAACGAACACAAACAGAAAATGGAACTTGGCTCTCCTATTAACAATTCTCAAAGCGATTATCAATTACACTACCCTATATCCAAGCTCATACCACCGGGTATTCCCAAGCGGTCAGACAAGACACTGCTTAACTTCAGTGATCGTACGGGAACGTAGTGTGGCTGTAAGCTTAGCTTTATCATGTCATCTTACAATTCAACAAACAAACTGAAAATATATACCTAACTTGTGACACCAGCTGGAAGCCATCGCGACTCGATGATAACCAGTTACTTTAATATAGCAACTGTTCACTCGATACATTTCCCAAGAACAACTCAAGGTTACTGAATGGTGGGGATTGTACGGGAACGGGTTTTTCAACGTGATATGTTTGTAATCCCTTCATTATCATGTCTGCTTCTAATTGAAATCTTTAAAAAAATCCTGATGTATGATTTTGACTGTTGGATATTTTTTTTTCCTGTTATTTCCATAACGTTTCTCTATGAAGAATGTCAAATTGGCAGCAAAGATGACTGCTTTTTCCTGCTATTATATGCGAAGGTCAAGTCCCTTATATCTTTCTCCGTTAACGATCGACGCATAGGAGAGTTTATTTCAAGTTGACTCACAACGAACAATAATGCAGACAGAAGTGAATACATACCGTTCCTAAGGGCTTTCTATCTAAAGATAAACAGATGTAACCCGAATTTGAAATCAGTCCAACAATTTTGTTCTCCGTTCTGCAAAATTATTAGTCGTATTTGTATTATTACAATTTCTTTTTTTCTCTCTCGTTTCGCTGACGGGAAGGTGATCAAATTTCAAACTTAAATTGTTTGTCCAGTTAAACCTAAATTTAATAGGAAACATATTCAAATTAAATACAGAAGTAAAAGATAAGATTTCAATAACTACATTGTATTTGCTTTTATTTTGACATGTTCTTTTCTCTTTTTACGCAACTGCTTAACTAAAACAAGGTCCAAGAGCCACTTACAGTAGAGGGTTACTGAATGGAGGTGTTTTACGGACGCAAGGACTGTACATTATGATGATATGTATGATTGATAAATTTTAACCGGTAAATTGAAGATCGTAGTAATCGCGAAAGCATCAACTCGGGAGTCTGATCTACATGGAAACACAGCACCATTTATTGTGATCTTACTTGAAGCTTAAAAATTCAGAAACGAAAGATTTGCGAACATTTTTTTGGCCATATTTTAATGGGATGAGATCGCCCTATAATTTGTAAAATAATTTTTTATACACCCTTTTTTTATATTTTATATATATATATATATATATATATATATATATATATATATATATATAGAGAGAGAGAGAGAGAGAGAGAGAAAGAGAGAGAGATTCCTCAAATTATATCGGAGATGCGTTCGTACTGCGCGACGCAACCTGATTTTCGAAGTAGGTCGCAACTCACCTAACCCTAAGTGCAAAAAGTTCCCCACGCCCCACGAAAAACACAAACGAGAGATAGCGAATATAAGATAATCAAATATGGCGTTGGGGCGGTGAAGAAACGCTCTTTATTATAGGTGATGGCAAAAACACACACACACACATTTATGTATATATATATATATATATATATATATATATATATATATATATATATATATATATATATATAAATTCAATCTTAGCGTTGCAACTGCACGCTCTAAAAGTTTGTATCCGTTAACAATAGTACATTTAAGAAAAAAAAATATTTCGATTCGCAGTATATTTTTTTGTTTCGGATGCTACCTGAATTTTAACAAAATCAAAATAATTTCCATGCCTGAAGATGACTAAATGTACAGTTGAAAGTACTTGCGTATTAAAGAAAGACCTTATACAGCTTATAATTAAAATAAAACAAAACAAAACAAAACAAGAATCATAACATTCATCGAGTGAT